>CM056563.1:7360953-7583453 GCA_029721515.1 Synanceia verrucosa
GTTCAGTAGTCAGGTAAAATCTGTTTTTACTCACCTTTATCTTTTTGCCCTTGTAAGGGTTCTTGATGTAATCTTGGGCATCAAATATCAGCTCTGTTAGAGTCCGGAACTTACGAATCTGTGGTTAAGACAACAATTAGCATGTGCAACAGACAAATCTGACTGTTGCACAATCCATACTAATACTACCAGATACACACCAAATAAGAGCTGAAGCTGGCTCACCTCTTTAGAGACCTCCTGCCACTTCTGCTTACACATCTCTGCTGTGTAAGAATTGAAGGCCACCTTCTGCCAGTCGAGGTGGGACTCTGATGTTTTGTATTTAGTCAGATCTTTCTGAGGCAGGGCCACTTTCATGGCATCCAGCAGTTTTAAGAGGTCATCCTGTGCCCAAACTGATGATACAAAAACAAGAAAAAGGACAGGAAGATTACAGGTAGCAATCCCTATTATTTTCATATTTTTTATATAATTACAGTGTCACCACTTTAATGTCTAAAGTGACATGTGCAGTGTATTAAAAATAATAATATAAAATATTTTCATACATTTGTAATTTGTAAGTGTTCAGAATAATGGATGATTGATCAATTATTTTCATATTGTTAATATCCCACCTTTGTCTTGGGTGGTGGCCTCCATTTCTCCATTCATTTGTGGCTGAACTGTGTTGTATCTAAGAAAGCAACAAAAAAAATCAAGTTATCAAACAAACTTTAATAAGGAGAAACATTGCAATCATATACGTAAGTTCGTACATTTCTACTACAACCACAAAAACTGTTTTTATTAACTTCAGCGAAAATTTTAAATTTGTATATTGTTTGTTAAAAGAAAAGAATATGTTTGTGACATCAAACTAATCCCCTGATGTTTCCAAGTGGTGGAGTTTAAATTTGCCCCGACATAATGGTTTATGTTCATTATACCGCCCCTAAACGTTTACGCTACATGGTGAGACATAGGCTATTGCTTGTGACGGCTTCAAATCTCAAATAACACTGCGGAGGGCTTCAACTAGCACAACTAGCGACAACAGGAGTCTCTGTCGACCATATTCTGCCAGCCACAATTTAACGTATGTCCGTCAGTCCACATCCAAAGTACCGTGAACACACAGGAGCGACCATTTTCTCGCCCGGTCTGCTCGGTAATGGAGGATTTTCTGTCGGATGGAGGTTGGGGAGGATCCACGGAAGGAGGAAGCGAATGGACGTGGACGGACAGGCAGCTGTAGGCGACCAGCTGACCACGGACGGGGATCTGCTTTCGGTCTCCGACATGGGGGAATGGTGGCTTGGAAGCACTGCAGCCAAATGCGCCACTCGGCAAAGGCGCCTCATCACCGATGGACGCGGATCTAGCTCCGCCACGCAACCCTATAATCTTTCCTTCAAACGTTTACTCCGACAGCAACGAGGAAACCAATGTCGCATTCGCCTACAGTTGATAAATAGGTCTCAAGAGTACTTACAGACCGATTTATTCGGTTTTCTGGAGTTTAATATAGAGATTTTAGAGCAAAACCAAATGCATTCTTCAGCGAGGCGTAGCCGAGCAGTGCTCCCATGATGGCGGCTGCCTGTTGTTCATCGTGTCCTTGATGGGCCCAGCTAACTGTGGTGCTCAGAGGGTGACCCGACTGCATTTCAACCGTCGATAGCACCATATGTCGCTAAAAATGCTATAATGTGCCTATGTAGCTGCCAAAACATCAAATATTTCTTAAAAAGTAATGGAAATTACAACATATGGGTGATTAAAAAATTGAGGCTGAGGCATTAAGGACAAGGGCGACTTGGTTCAACAGAGAAAGAGACACACGGTTTCAAAAATGTTAGCATTTAATTCAAACCGTAAAGTTCAGCTTGTCTGCTTTTCAAAAAAATCTCGGTTTCCTGTGGGTAGACCTGGACTAGACGTTACTGTTTACAACAAATAATTTAAAAGCAACCGTTAACGACAACGGTTATAATTTTAGCTACCATTAAACGTTATGTGTGTATTTCAGACATAACGTTGACCGTGCTTTCTTAAAACATGTTTCACCATTTTAACCGACATAAATGTCATGGTGGTGGGTTGGAAAACCTTGCGGAGGCGCAGGAAGAAAGAAGAAAATTGAACACCTCTTTAACGGTCAAATGTTACAGGCAGCCCCCAGCGTACTTCACCAAAGAGTTTGGTGATTTAAATTAACTGGGGCTATTAACGGTTTCGGCTACAATGTTACGCGGTTGAACCGAAATTGTTAGATAAGAGCTCAAAGGAAACACGTTAACATCCGAGGCTGAGTGGCTTCACTGGCGCGACAAAACAGCTCCAGGTCCGCCATGCTTCAGCTCTGCTCTACAAGGAAACCTACCGTGACAAGGTCCAATGGCGCACTGCAAACTCAGAAATACGGAGCTTAAAACTAAAGCCAGGGCGTTACAGACAACCGTCCCTCGATCCAAAAGCGTATAAGCGAGAACAAGAAGGCGGGTTCTGCGAGCTCGGTTGTCGGTTCAGGGCTAGTCAGTGAAGAGAGAGAGGGGGAGAGAGAGGGCGAGTCTCTGCACGGTGAGATATTAAACCGAGATCCCTGATGGCTAACCGAGAGAGGCGGCTGGCTGTTCCGCCAACAGCCGCATGGAGGTGGAGGAAACCACCGTTAATTCCCCCACGCAAATACCCCGGTTACAGCCCAAATAGTCCAGTTTCACTGACGGAAATTAGCGTAAAACACTTTCCTTGTTTAATTTTGAACAAATGCCACATTTATCTCCGGGTCTTACATCCAGTTTCTTCCCCGCTGTAGAGGACAAGAATGTCGGCTATGGCCGACCTCGTCTATACGCTGCCACAGCGGTCGGTTTGTTCACTACCACAAAGAGACTACCCAGCGAGGCGCCATACGAGTCAAAAAGAAGCAAAAATTAAACGTATATTCTGCTGTTTTAGACTGTATTCTGGTTTGTTTATCGCGCACTTTCACTGTGAATGAAACCGAGCGGTCCTTTTCCTGGCTTACCTGTTTGTCGGCGTGAGCCTCGGTGGCGTTGTGGAGGAAGAAGGGGAGGGTTGAACGATAGCCAGCACTGCGCCGTCGGTCCTGGGCTCCAGTCCCCGCAGAGATGGTCCTTCCCCCCCGCCTCCATCTCACTCGCCGCCTCTCTCCAGTCAACGCGCAGCAGCTCCCCTCTTTCCATCCAACCATTTCACTACGCGGAGAGATCCATTTTTCCGACCTCGTAGTTTCTGAACCCATCCCAGTGCGATTATATTTTACTCTCGGAGACCCACCATGTTTGATCTCCAGCCCAAGTTCGCATCACGACTATTTACCAGGAAAGTTTCATGAAGTTGTAGCATCTTTATCAGAATTTAGTGCAACCAATTCAGCTCACACACTCCCTTAACAGCATGATTGACATAAATTATATCTATATTTTTTTTTGAATGATTTCAATCATCATCTTGATGTGCACTTTAAAGAGAACCCAAAGCAGCCTCCACGCATGTCCACATTGGGCGGCTATCTCCCTTTTGGCAAATAGAGTCAGTTTGACAGCTTCATTTTGGCCCAGCATGTTGTTTCTTTTCAACTCCACCTAGTGTGTTTGTGGGCGGAACCCCGGACCATCCAATCCAGTCAGTCCGATTCAACGAAAACAAATGACTTTCGGGCACTGGGCCTTGTTAAACTGTGCTGCGTTCCATTGCCGTCGGAAATGTTCCCACTATCGTGCAAGACCATGCTCTGACACAGACTGATTTCAGATTTTTTGTAGTTATTCGTGATCTGTTGTTTGATTGTGATTATTTATATGTTGGTTTATTACATATATGTGACGCATTTTATGCATTTTTGGTATGTGTGTAGGATTTGTAGATATATGTTTTTCAGCACGTCCTCGTCACATCGCATGCAATTCCAATAAAAGAAAAAACTACGAGTCCCCGAATAAGAAAAGTCGTTGCGGGTTTTTATTTCACTTCTCATAAATTGTAATGTCTTATTTCAAGACAAACGTATTTCCGAACAGTTTTCCAAACTGGAGTATGCAGAAGTTCTATTGTACTTGATAACATGAAGGCAACATTTAGCTGAGTGGCAGGCCTCTTGGTTCAAGTAAACACCCCGCTCCTGTTAATTGGAGGATAAGAAATGATAAAAGTAAGCCGTGAGTGACGTGTTATTGCATTTTCTAATGTATTAATGAAAACAAGCACGTAATGGATGTTTTTATCTTTTAATAAAATTAAAATATATCCAGTCCAATTAAGCACATGCCGTGTTTCAAGCATTCAAACACATGAACAAGCATGATAATATCATTAGTACAACTTAAACTATCATCCACTATCTACCCATCACTTCTCATCCCATTTATATATTTATTATCATGAACACAACTATATACTTACACAATTAAGAAGAAGAAGAAGAAGAAGAATTCCTTTATTAATCCCTCAATGAGGGAAATTACATTTTTTTCATTGTTTTTCATTGGTGTTTTTTCATTATACACAAACTCAAGTAAGACTATTTTTGTTTTCTATATATTTATAGCCTTATCATATAATTTTAAATATTTGAGAATAAACAAAGGCTACTGAACATCCATTATTTGTGCGTGTTCAAAGAATCGACAACTTGGTGACATTAGACAATAGGTGGAATCATATTAATATTATTAATATTATTATTATTATAAATAAAACATGGGTAGATCTACAATGAGGCAGCATTGGCAGTTACTTTAAAGCAATATTGTAGCTATGCACTAATAGAAAAAAAAATATATATATATATATATATATATATATATATATATATATATATATATATATATATATACATACATATATATGCATACATATATGGATTTACATCTAAAGGGAAATACTTCTCATTTGAAAAAATGTTGTTTTTTTTTCCGGACCAACTTAATAAAGTTAAGTATGTTTATATGAATTATAGAAATAAGAGGTAATTTCCTTTAAAGATAAATAATAATAATAATAATAATAATAATAATAATAATAAAACAACAAAAACATGAAACTGCATGTGTTTACAAATACATATTGTTAAATATGTTAGTACTTATATGTTCACATAATTACTGGCGGTCAATATTTGAGTTCATTTAAAAGTTGGTGATTGAAACATTCATGATATGATGTTGTTTATGGCAGTGGCGACTCGTTATACACATCTACCCCAGGTTCCTCCTCAAATGTCACTTTGGCATCATCTGCGTCCAGCTGCAGCACAAACACATCCAGTTACAACAGAGAATTCTGCATATCAAACAACACATTATATGTATGCCTGTGATTGTAGTGAATGGTGGTACTTACACATTTCATCTCCATGGCAGAGAAGAGTGTGCCGGTCATGAACATACGCAGAGGGACGGTGAGGATGAGAACAAAAGGTAGTGCCAGAGAGAAGGGACTAATCTTCACTACCCACAGGATAGCCAGGCACACGAGCTGGATCAGAGTGAAGAGATGCATCCGCATCGTCTTCACCTGCACCAATGACAGCAGAGGAGAGCATCATCAGGAGAACACAGAGCCAAAGACTAACAAGAAAATGTACAAAATGCTAATTTGTGTAAGGATGCTTTAAAGGGACAAAAGAACATAATACAAGGGATAGTTGTGTGCATGCCATAGCCTTTGTTTGAAATGACTCTTAACATCCATCCATTTTCTACCGCTTATCCTCATAGAGTTGCAGGGCAGCTGTCTTAGGATGAAAGGCAGGGACAGACAACCACTCACACTCACATTCACACCTACAGTCAATTTAAATTAACCAATTAACCTAATCCCCATGCATGTTTTTGGATGGGGGAAGGAAGCCGGAGTACCCGGAGAGAACCCACGCAAACACGGGGAGAACATGTAAACTCCACACAGAAAGGCCCCGGGCCCTGGATTCGAACCCGGTACCTTCTTGCTGTGAGGCAACAGTGCACCACCATGCCGCTTCGCCGCCTCGACTCTTAACATTTCTTGGAAAATCAATCAAACAACCACAAAGACACACAAAATAAGAAGCCAAACTACTACAAATGGACTCAAAATTACCAGATTAACAACTGAGATGAATATGTAGTGACACAAAACACCACAAAAAGACTCCTAACAACCAAAGTTGTTAGTCGAATACCAAAACATGCAAAATGGTCACAAAGCGGAATATGTCCATGGTCCTTGTCCACCTGTTCAACATACCAAATGGTAGAGACAGATTTTAGCATAAACTATAATAACATCCACCAGCCTCCACTGTGACTGCAGTGTTGAATGGAGACCTCTCAGACACACTGGCCCATAAATTTAAAGGAAAAGTGAACAACTAGTGGAGTCGTTGCACCCACCAGATGAATGAGTACTCGTCAGCTCACACCTCTCTTTCAGTAACTGCTATAAAGTGAGCTGCAAAACTGCTGTATTTCAGGGATTTTAGTCTCTACATCAATATAGTGTGCAACCACTTGTATGTATACAGAACTGACACTGCAATTTCAGAAATAAGGGTCTCCCACATGAAAATACAGTATATTAATAATTAGAGTGAAGTTCTGGACTGTATTTGAGGAGGCTGCGTACCCTGGTTGCGTAGGCATCAGATGGATGGTATTTCTTTGGTGTAATCAGCAGAAGCATCCTGTCCCACATCTGGATCCCATTGAGAGAGGTGACACCCATGTAGAGGAAGATACCAAACAAAGCCGTCATAGGGATCATCTTCAGAATAGGCTCCATGAAAATAGAAACGCCTGGAAATCACAGGGAGATAATGGTTACTGAAGGAAAATGCTGATCATGCTGTATCTGCATCAGCACTGTAGATGGCAGCACCTACCAACCAAGATGGCCACCAGGATGCCACTGACCCTCTGCTCAAGCACCTTCTCAATTTCTGGTTTCGGGCCTTTGCTCATGACAGTGAGAGCATTAGCGTGGGTGACGGATCGCACAGTGGCAGCACTCAGCCAGGGCACCCCGAAAATCGATGAGATGCCCCCCATGGTGACCAGGAGGAGCAAATCGAAATGAAAACCAGATCCTTTTACCATCTTCCTTTCAGGTTTGCTCACAATCAGCCTGACGATCAGACAACAACAGGGTTCTTTAGCCTCGCATGAAGTGATATTGCTGTGTCAGTGCCTTTATGTATTGTGTCACTCACGTCGTAATCTGGGACTCCAGGAAGATGAGGATGAAGACGAGCAGTGCTGGTACACAGGAGGCAGCCATCATCCAGATTGGGAAGGTCTTCTTCTCTCCCATGGGGTTGATGAACCAGCCTCTAACTTTGGGGTTGGTCACCTCAACACCTTTTGGCACAACCAGTTTCTGTACAGGGACCGGATTATTTTCATTTAATGTATTACCATACAAATCACAGACACAAAAAGACATTTTCTTCTGTGTGAATATTTTGGTAATTCTGAACTGATGTGTTTCTGAGGTTGAATAAGTTGTGTTTTAGAGGGGCAAAACATTAAGAGGAGTTTAACAAAGGAAGACATGCCTTCATGCTCTTTGTATACATTATGCTTGGTACTGTCAAAGGAATATATGTGGTTGAAAACAGCAGAAATACACAGTATATTCCTCATGTCATAATCTGCAAATCTGTTTGTATTTATGTCCTTACATGCGCTCCAAACCATTATACAATGGCTCAGTCTCAAAGAAAGCATCTTATTTTGTACTGCAAAACAATTACAGTATAGCCTCTTAACGAACAGGATGTAAGAATTGTGAGAATAATTTGACACACTTCAACACTTACTTGAGTGTATGTATCTGCAATGCTGATATCCACAGCAATCATGAAGAAAATAGCAATGGGGACCCCGAAATCACCAATCAGACGACGGAGCTAGTGAGACATCAGGATGGTCAAACTCACAGAATCTGCTCATCTTATCAAAACTACACAGCTATGGATTGGAAAGTTGAGCTTACCGGGCCAGGGAGGTAATGACCATTCTTGAAAATGCGGAGGAAGTATGCAATGGAGAAGCAACCGAACATCAGGCACATAGACAGCAGGGCAGTGTTCGGGTAGGCCCTTTCAACCTCATGCTCAATGATGGTTATGTTGCCTTGGTTATTAATCTCAATGCGCTCCAAGATTGGGTGGAAGGGATTGTCCATTGAGCTGTTGAGACTAGCGTAGTTCAGAGCCAAAGGGTGGGCTTTGAAGATCTAGACGGGACATGAGAAGTCAGATATCAAGCAAAACCAGAGAAAACACACAAGCTAGATAATTACAGGGGGATAGTGTCTGACGGTGATGAGGTGAGGAAACCTTGATGAGTTTATTGAAGGTTTCATAGATGAAGATGAGAGAGATGAGGATGGAGAAGATTTCCTGAGTAAAGCGAGAGATGAATCGGACCAGGAAGCTGCCTTCCACTGCCACAATGATGACCACGATCACTATCAGCCACATCCCCACCCAGATACGGCCCACAATGTACTCAATGCCCTGGGACTTGCAGAACTAGTTGATGAAGGAATGAAGGAAAATAAATGCTGATGAAGAACAGCAAGAAAAGCTCATGAAAGATTTATTTCAACATCCTCCATCTCATACGTACAGCATAAAAAGCTTCCTCAAACACGAGCAGTGGTCCAGAGAAGCCGATGACGAGGACGGGCTGGGCGGCGATGAAACAGAAGATGACACCCTGGATGCTGGTGGAGATCATAAGCTCTGACACGCCCATCATTTTTTCTGTTTTGTCAGCTAGAGTCAGAGAGCAGAGAGAATTATTTGTAATGTAAAAGGTCAGTAAACAACAAATGAATGAATGAATTGAGTCTCAGGAATCATCTGTCATCTGTTTCTATCTGGATCTTTCTTTTACCCAGAAGCCCTCCAAAAGTGATGGCCGGAGACAGGGCAGCAAAGTAGATGAAGATGACAGCAGCGAGGACCTGAGGGTTCACAGCGTCTGTGTAGTCGCTGGCATAGTGGCGGTAACGACGCTTCAGGTCCTTCACCATCCCACCGAAAGGATAGCCTGTACGGGCCAGAGGGTCCTCCCGAGGCTCCTCTGGAGGTTTCTCAACTGGACAAACATCAAACTGACGTTAATATTGACACTAAACCCTAAATGTGCCTCTTCGTATTGCTTTTAAGATCAGACTGTTCTAGCAGAGGCTTAGGCAGAGGTTTGTTCTGTTCTTGATTGTTTTCAGTGCACATTGTAATAAATTTAAAATTGATATACTGTATGCAACAATGTTGGCGTTGAACGTTTTGGTTTATTTTTGTTTATTTTTCGCCTTCAAACTTTTCTCTGTCATGTACTTGAAATGTGTACACAAATACTGAAATTAGATATGTAATCGATAACATAAAATTTTTGTTTTTATTCTGACCTTTGACCCTGTCACCATAGGCAAGACGGGAGTCGGCGGGACGGAGTCTGTCGCGCAGCATCTTCTTCTGGAAATCAATGATTGGCTCAAGCATTGCTTTATCTTGGATCTCAGTGGGAGGGATCACAATGCTGCAGTCCATGAAGTCAGCGATGGCGTTGGTCAGATCTTTCTCAGTCTGGGCCAAGAAGGCCTCCAGACAGAACACCTGTGAGAGCATAAAACTTTATTCACCTGCTACTTTTCATATCAGTGTGTGATCTCATTGCTAAAGCTACTTGGTGCTCTTATTTTACTCTCTCACTACTTTCTCTTCCGTCTCTCACCCAGTCGGCCATCAGAGCGCCCATGGCCCGGCCACTTTCACTGTAGTCCATCCCGCTCTGGCTGGGGCCCACCAGCACAAAGACAAAGCGAACAGGGACAGGACTCTCCAGAGAGGAGCTCATCACCACAGAGTCACTCAACCTCACAAAGGCCACCACTGGTTTCTGCAGGATGTCCAGGACACCTGTCAAAAACACTGTCTGTTAGCAGATCTGCAGATCATGGAGACATTTACCTGCATCCGAATCACATGAACATACCTGAGAGGACAATTGAGGCCTCCATGTTGTCAGAGGTGTCTCTCTGCAAGAATAATGTCATGTTATTATATTAATATGATGCTGGTGATCACCCAAATGATAAAGGTGGATAAAAATGGATAGTAAACACAAAATGTTTACCTTCTTGGTTACTGAAAAGGTCTGCATCTCAATGTCTCCAGAGGGAGTGACCCCCGGTCCCTCAGACTGACTGGAGGGACAAAGACAATGAGAGTAAAGTGCACGCTGCACACATTTTATGGCTGACAACTTCAGAAAGAATTGGAGAAAGAACGCATCAACAACTGGGTTACCTGCGTCTCATCAGGAGAGCTCTCAGCAGGCTGTCCCTATCACTTGCGCGAATCTCATCCTTGTTCAGCAGCTCATCAACCACCTTCTCTGCCACAGCGGACAGACTGCTGGCATTCAGGTCAAGGATGACAGCACCTGTGTACATTTGAGCCATATTCATCAGACTGAAACAAGTTTTGTCTATTTCCTATTGTGTGCACTGATTTCCAAAGTCACCTGTGCTCATGGTCTTGCGGAGCTGGATTAGGCTTTTGAAGGTGAGGTGGGAGACATGAGAAGGGCCCCATTTTCCAGTGGTGGTGTTAAAGTTCTCCTCATAACCCACCCAGCGACCAGTCTCCTGCCAGGTGTTGCCCTGGAGCTCATTCAGCTCCACATAGGCCTGCAGTAATGCAGTGCAGTCAATTAATAAACACACCACAAGATTGTGCTGAAGAAAGTTGACTAACCTGAGCATCTCCTCTTGTAGTGGCATTGGTGTTCAGGTTCAGATAAGCTGAAATAATTGTGGAAGAAATATTCAGAAAAACTCCACTACAAGTAAAAGTACTGCATTCAAAATCTTACTGATGCTAAAGTATGTAGTATATTGAAATGAATTTGAACTTACAGTACTTGAGTAAATGCACTGAGCTATTCCTGTGAGCTGAACCTACCCTCTGAATTGCTGGGGATGATGATGCCCTCCATAAATGTCTCATTCTCCTCCTCTTTCTCCTCCTGCCTCCTTCCCTCCAGGTCATAAATGGCGCTCTGGTCTGGTGAAGTCCTGGTGGTGTGGACAAACAGAGACATAAATAAAGACTAGTGAGGAGCATGTCTCAAAGACAATGCTTATGTATGACCTGAGAAGAGATTCAATTCAGCCCTGACAGGCAGATTTTTGTTGTTGTTGTTGTTGTTGTTGGAAAATGCAACTGTCTGTAAGTTCAACTGTATTTGAAGCCTATAAGTGTAGATATGACTGAGACTCTGAGCTCTTAACAGGTAGCAAGTGAAGATCTCAGTTCAGGCTCATCAAGTTTTCCATCACTGAAATTCTGCTATTGATGCTATTCTGTTCTTTGCCACAAGAGGGCATGATAGCTCAATATATTTCTCATCCATGGCTTGGAGTGTGTTTTAGGTTCTGAATAATCATTTATGTCAACATCCAAGTCTAAAATGTTATACACATTATTTTTTTAATGTAGTTCTCAGATGGACTGAAAGATATATTACAGGCATGGGAATATGACATAAACTCAGCACTTTAAACCAAAATATATTTAGTCTTTCTGGCCACATGGGGGCAGTACAAACAAGCTATTGACATCATAATATCACCTGAAACAGTGGTTATGGTTAATGTATCACTAAAAACAGTTATTTATACATTTAGCAGACACATTTGAAGTAGTACTTCTGGCCACCTGATGCACGTAAATTCCATATTCACTCCCTGTATAATCCAGGTTTGGTTCCACTCCACCAGGAAGTGTACCACTATGTTCATGAGCCAGTCTGTTTATTGCTACGAGGAGAGCGTACAGTGGGTTTATAAGAGCATAAGATCAAAATGTTAAAGTTATGGCCTGTACAACTGAAACATAGAGCTGAAATACTCAGCGGAGCTGGAGGTTCATCATTAGACGTGAGTCCTTTTGCATTACACAAAGTCATTGGAGGGACTATTTGTAGTTCTAGAAGCTCGTGTATGTTTGAGGGCCCTGCCTAACATGCTGAGTTCAGAGCAAGGAAGACCCAATAAGTTTGTCTTATCAGAAACGATGGAGCATTCTATCGTTCATGTACAGTACATTTACAGTGCCATGTGTACATTTTAATGCACATGTAGAGCCCTGCTGAAAAAGACAGGCCTCAGTGAGTGAAAGGACTCACAGTATCACTGGAGAGGGGAAGGCTGAGTTGTCTTCATCGGACATGTCACTGCCCTAGACGAGAGGAAAGTTGAAAAATTCATAGAAGAAAGCTGGATGAAAAGGGAACAGATCACACTACACAGGGGCACTTTTCTCAGTGATGTACCTCAAAACTGAAATGGTTTTCCATTGATGTTTTTCAGATGTTGAACTCTCAGGTACTTTTAAGAATTCCCTAAGAGAGAAATGAATCATCATATCATAATCATAATCACATAATCACATAATCACATGAGACACAAACCAGTAAGAAATAAGCAAACAGGTGCATCTACAGCATCTAAGGCACTGAATTTGCCGTGAATACATATCCTTTAATCAAACATAGTTGTAAAGAAAACATGGTGTTCATGCCGCTGAGGAACAGGTTTGTTAGCCACTGCAGAGACCAATAAGGTTTCAAGCAGCCGTTGAGATTGTGAATGTAGTTTAGTTTGAACAGGAGATGTAGAGCCTCTTATCTCTGGGTTACACCCTTCTTCAACCAGATAGCTCTATTCTCCAACAGTACAGTGAACAACTGTGAAATGCAGCTATTATAACAGCAAGTAATATAAAACTCTTTGATTTAGACAGGAAAACACAAAATATAACAATATATGTATTACATTGTGTGCTGCTTTGAGTAGATTGCAAATTCACAAGCAACTGAATAGCTGTTTGTTTGTTTGTTTGTTTGCAAAATTGCAATTGAAAATATTTCTTTGCAGAAAGCCTAAATAGAAAGTGAAGTGACTTCACATTCACATTACACATGCACATAGCTGATAAGGAATGATTGATAGTAATGCTCAAAAGAAAAACATCTGTACATTAACAGGAAATCACAATTCAGCTGTAACATTTTTTCAATCCAGTAACACCGAGAATACACAGATATGTTAGCACAAAGCCACGATAGGCAGGTGTAATAGTACAACAACTTATCCAAAGATGAAAGTCCCACTTAACCTTGATGTCAAATTACTTGAGAAATCTTGAATTGTCTTTTAAAAATGAAATTTGCATAAGAAGCATCTTTGTGTGTAAAAATTATTCTTTCCCTGGAAAATAATTTAAGCTCAAGAAAACAATTTCCCGCCCTTGTTTTAAAGCATGGCAAAGACAGTAAAGGCTAGAATGTGCTCCTCTCCTGTGAATCCTGTTAATTAAGATTTTCATCCCATTTGACCTCTATCCTCTAGTGACACACAGTGTGTCTGACCCCTGTCCAGAGGAGGCCACACCCTTACCTGCATGCAGGTACTCCCACCTGTCCTCCAGCTGTACTGCTCTGTCCGCCAACACAAGCCTGGTCAAAGTGAGCCAGGACAAACTACAAAGATGAACACAGAGAGAGAACGAGACGAGCGGGAACACCCATACGAAACTACGTCGACCCAAAGAAGCGACGTACCCCACAACCCCTCTGGTTGCCGAGCAACCTAAAGATAAGGCCCAGTGACAGAAAAACAGCCCTATCGGCCTGGGACACCTTGAGACAGGGATACCCCAGCCCTAGTTTGGCCGCTCCGCCCTCCCAGCATGAATCAGGTCAGAGTCTGGACTGGGGCAGCACAGGAACCTGTTTGGATCAGCAGGTCTAACCTCATCCAGTCTTAGGGGCACACAGGAGGGTAAAGAGGGGGCACCATCCAGTGTCAGGAGGCAGCATCTTAGTACGTCATCATGTGTTTGTAATATATGCTGGGGATTCCCTCACGACGAGGAGGCAGCTCCTCCCCTGCTGATTATCTTGAGCTAAGTCATCAGATAAACACATTAGAGTCAGTTTTTTTTTCATTGCAGCCCTTATGTATGGTACATGGCAGCAGCAGGGTTACTCATCTTCTGCAGCCGGGTGGAGGTGGCTCTAGTGGTCCAACCTAGTGTGGAGACAGATACTGACTTCAGGGTGCCTGGAAAACTGCTGAAAGAGCAAAAACACCCGCTTTATTACAAAAAGAAACAACCTAAAATAAAAAGAAAACACGAAACACTGCAGTTTCTTTGAGGGTGCAGCAAGAATATAAAAACATTTTGCAATAACTCAGTGTGATTCACATGCTTATACACAGAATAAAACTGATTGTCTCTTCATCTTGGCACCATCAACTGAACATTTTGATCTCAAAGTTGATGTGATAGAAGCAGGAAAGAAGGGAAAGTGTGGGGATTTGAGTGAGTTTACTGTGTCCTGCAACTCTTCACAGTGCTGCTTCTGGAATAAAGCTAAACCTATGTGCACATATGAACAAATTAACTTAAAGTCAAAATTGATTTGTTTTGCACTATTCTTTTGAATCTGTTCACATTTCCTACTGTGTATGGCAGGCCTTGGTAATTCATCCATCCATTTTCTACCTCTTATCCTCATAGGGTCGCAGGCAGGCTGGAGCCTATTCCAGCTGTCTTAGTACATCCTGGACAAGTCTCCAGTTCATCGCAGGACACATAGAGACAGACAACCACTCACACTCACATTCACACCTACGGTCAATTTAAATTAGCCAGTGAACCTAATCCCCATACATGTTTTTGGATGGTAGGAGGAAGTCGGAGTACCAGAGAGAACCCACACAGACACGGGGAGAACATGCAAACTCCACACAGAAAGGCCCTGGGCCTGGGATTCAAACCCGGTACGTTCTTGCTGTGAGGTGACAGTGCTAACCACTGCCCTTGGTAATTCATCCTTTGGGATGAATGAAGTTGTATCTCATCTTAATCTTGAATGCCTTTTTAGAGGACTTCATGTTACATCAGTCATGGGTTAGGTTGAGGCTTGACGTTAACGACACCTTGTAATAATCTCAGCCATTTGACAAAGGGACGTGAACTGGTAAGAAATGAAAAGGTAAAATATTTTCAGTAGAACAGGTACAATCTGTCATCAGACATGATTTGATGAAATTAAGCAGCACAAGTACAGTATCTTAAACTGGACACTCCCAACCTTTTTTGCATGTTTAAAATGAAGCAATGTTGACTTCAGTGAGGCCTCATCGTAATTACACAATTAATTAGACCATTAATTTTTCCTTCTCAGACATGGAAGGAGTGGGTGAGGTCCAAAGATGTGGAAGTGTTCAATATTTCACAAGATAAAAGCAAGCATTAGAGAAAAATCAGATGAAAATAAACATAATTATTTTTAACTTGTAACATTTTATTGTAATTTTCTGTCTCTTTGGGTCATTGCACTCTTTCTTATGGGAGTTACAACCAAAAGGGAAATATTAATGACATCCAGCCTCAGTACGGGCCTATTAAAATGCATGTAGTCATATGTTCTCCATGGCTGCAGGCTACTGGATGACTTAACGTGAACAACTCCATTGTCAAGGGATCCTCTTGAAGTCATGTGAAATCTGAGGAGAACAAGGTTCATTGTCACAGTGGGATTGAGTCATGAGTCATGGGTTTGTCAAGGAACTCAAAAGAGAGAAAAGAAAAGGTAATACTTGAAGACATCCTGAAATTAATGATGTGTGTGATGGTTCGGTGTAAGGTAATGACAGGACAGGGTCACGGTTTCACTGGATTTGAATGTTAGCATGTTAATTAGTACGAAACACAAAGTATAACCGAGGCTAATGGGGGTGTCGCTGGTGTTAAAGGTCATAAAGAAAAGTGACATGTGTTAAGTGAAGGCCAGAGATCAGAGTGATAATACTTGTGAGCACACAGTGGAAATAAATGAACACATAACATACACCACACAGTGAGGCCCCAGCTGAAGACAGTGTGGCTCCGGTCTGTTATCACCAGTTAGTGGAAGCTATCTGCTGCATCCATGTGTGTCAACATACACACAACATCTACTGTACTTCTGTCATGATAAAACACTGAGTCTGTCGCATTAGGGTCAGGGGAGGGGAGGAAAGACAAAGTGTCTCGAATACATCATGTGAGCTAGTGTGTGTACAGTATTGTGGTTCTGCTGCATGTTTTATTATCATTTCAATCGTCAAACCTGTAGTTGGTGGATGAACTTTGCAGCACTGCTGGGCTCTATCAGCATTAGAACAAGCAGGCTGCTGTGAGTTATCACTGAGAGCCAGACTCAGCACCAAGACCCACCTAGTCACAGTGCGCCACACTAAACTACAACCTACCACCCATTAACAAGCAGTGCATACAGCCTGTCACTGAGGCTTCACTTTAACTAACGCCATCATTTAAATCACAATACTAATGATGCTGTATTTAGATACTGATTCATTAGTGCTTCTTGTTTTCTGAGTTCTCACTGACTCCTTAGAAATAATAAACATCAATGTGTTCTCAGTTGAGATTATATTTAGCTTTTCTTGGCTGAAAGAAAGACAACACATCTAGAGGTTGATAATGTAAATTAAAGCAAGTAAATTTAATATAAGGCCAGTGTTATAAAATATTCTAATTTTTGACTGTAAAAAAATAATTTGGAGCAGAAGCTGACACTCACACCCTCCAGGGTTGGAGCAGTGTTTCAGGCAGTATATATTTCTCTTTTTTTAAGTTATCTCTAAGTGTTTGACTTCAGTATAGCAGTATAATTCTGAGGGGATGCCAAAGGCCAAATACTGGAAGTGGCGGTCTTGATTGACGCTAGCGCCCCTTAGTGTGACCAACAAGGTAGAAACTGCAGACAAAATGATTTGTTTTGCTCTGCGTCATAATCAGGATGTCCACTTCATAAATGTCATCATATTAAATGAGCCGTAACCTTTATCCACTTTATTTCTGGAATACTGAAAAGATCCTTCCAGTTGTCTGGGTTTGGACTTTGTGTGATATACCATTATTTTTAGATTAACCTGTATAAACTGAAAATAAAATGACTGGAAGAAAAAGGTCAAATTATCTTTTTGTTGTGTCCTCAAGGATAAAAACTTAAATGTACTTTAACAACCCATTAGAAGAAATCTTTAGGTGTCTGTGACGATGCACAGGAGGAAACAGAACATAAAAACAACACTGTTGTTTCCCCTCAGTGCTCCTGGGTAAGCAACAGTTGCCATGAAGCCCAGTGATATAACAAGAACAGCCAGTTCAACTTGTGCATTAAATAATAATTAGAAGTTGCTATCCAACAGTGCCTATGAGGACTAGACCTGCAAACAAACGACGGATGCCTCCCACATGAGCAACTCAACCCAACCAGTGAAGAATCTATAGGTGTGACTGTGACTCTTGAATAACTCTTTTGTGTATGCTCAAAACACACACTGAGGTCATGAAAAAGTGACAGACAAAGAGCACTTTAAGAACCATTACCTTTATTTAAAGTCTACAGTTTAGAGTGAACAATGTAGTTTGAGGTGGTTTGTGGAAAGGAGCTGACATGAGAGCTGACAGACCAGTGAGTGGTGGTCTTCAGAAGCACTGCTGATGATCGCTCCAGGACGTGACCAGACGACAGCAGAACTTTAAAAACTATTCCAATTTGGGGGAAGAAAAAAAAATATATACTGCAAGCTTAATTTTGCATTCAACACCCATACAGATATAGAATCACTTCACCACACACCTTACAGTATAAGCGTTTGAAACCGTTTTCAAATCTTAGAACAGATTATTCAGCTCAGAGTGGTGTAGAGGAAGAAAACAGGAGGCAGCCTCCTTTCAAAAATAATAATAATAATAATAATCTGCTTCGACTTTGCATGGGCCTTGCATTCAATGGAAATTAGTGACTGCATGTGAGATCGGTAAACAAAGACTTGAAAATGAAACAATTAGGCAGATAGAGACCTCCCTTCAACCATTCTGAGACACCTTCTCCCCATCTCTGCTCCTATAATAAAGGACCTCCAGGAATGGATGCATCATACTGTAACCGTTAACCTTTTGAGTACAGTAATCATTAACAGCCTGGAGCACCACAATGAGAACAGAGAGGGGGAGCTGGATGTCAGGTGAAGCAGCTTCTGGCCGTACTGCATCTCTTTTATCCCAACTCAGACTGAGCAGGGTTGGGGTAGACCAGAGGTGGGAGTGGCAGTACACAGTAGCACTGGCCTGTCTTGATGCTGCAGAAGGGAAGTTTACATGATGACACATGGTGGACGGCTTTTAGTGATCCTTTGCACAGATTTGCCATCGTGGATGTCCTGGATTGCATCCAAGATCTGTGGTAGGGAACAAAACAAAAAAAAAGAAGTCACAGCACTGAGTTTCACTGCTGTTATGTACCAGCGGTGACAGAAGTATCCAGAACTTTTATTTAAAAAGTACTTATACCACACTGTGAAAAGGCATGAAAAGTCCTGTATTGTCCTTCAATTATCAACTGATTGTTTGTTTCCTGAATACTGAGAAATGCTGTCATAATTATCCAGATCCCAAAGTAACACCTTCACCAGGTTAAACTTAAATAATATTTGCCAGTCATACTTTTTCCTTGAATAAACCTGAATTTTCTGCATGCAGAAATAGACTGACTAAACACAATGAAAAAATACATTTAAAGTACAAAATTATTATCAAAAATTATAATATATATTTTATTAATAATAATACTTATGAGTCACAATAATATAAAATTAGTAATACGATTAATTATTCATAATAATAATCATAAGAAGTACAATATTTCACACTGAGATGTTGTGGAATATTAGTAGACAGTGACATAAAAAGGAAATGAAGTATGAGCGTGACTGTGTACTTCAGGATAATAGTTTTATCTCGGTGAACTGTATGGGCCCGTTCAACCTGTTCGTTTACTCACATCATTCTCATATGGAAATCCATTGGTCTCCAGCTTAGAGAAGATCAGCTCCCCATTGATTTCAATCTCAAAGCTGCCTGCAATACACAACACAAATAAAAAAAATCACCCTCTGTGCTTTCTGGAATAAAATTGTCTCTGAATAACACAATGGGCAGCTCTTTCTCCCCTTCCTAGTTCAGCTACAGCTTTCAATCACCCTGAGGTGATTGTTTGCCCATTGACTCTCATCTCACAGGTGTGTGCCAGTTTAAACTGCATGCATGTTTTTGTTAATATGTCTGCTGTGGTGTTAACTGTAATGGTAACACTTTACATCAGCATAGGTTTCTGTGTGTATGTGAATATATGCTGTCCTGTACTTAATGACATGTAGCTCTTGTACATGTAGGAGCAGAAAAAAAGATGGCGGCCTGTGTCTGATCTGCATGCTGCATTCCAGTACAGGTTGGCTGTCTTGTGCTTAGAGCTAGTAAGACAAGATTTAACATTATTAGTCCCACAAACAGGGAAATTTGTCCCCTTTCTGGTTTCTTTTTGTGGCATGTTATTACAAATTAATGTCTCTTTAATATATAATGTAAATATACTGCATGATCAGTTTGCTGTATATTCTAATGTGTCTGTTTTTTTGCTTTGCAGTGTGATCCTCTCCCCTTCCCCTCACTCCTGCAGGTTTACCTGTTTCTACAGGTAACATGTTTTAGCATGGTGGTATGTCTTAGTGGATTTTAAACTGCTTTTTATCTGGCCACACTTTCAGACCTGATTAGCAAAGTCCAAACCAAATTCCTGTCAAAATAAATGACTTCCTGGATGGCTTTGTCACATTCACATTAAAGACTGGACACACACATAATTGCTGGTGGGAGTTACATTATTACACTGTCAGCTGACACAACGTCATTAGCAGCTAATGCTCAACTTTACCTTGTCTTCCCACGAAGCCCGACACATCCGCATCAGGAAATTCACCCGAAACAACCCGGGCGAGCTCCTTGTAGCGGGGCTCGTAGCCTCATTTACCGCTGCACAGACAAAAACAACAACAGGGTGGTTACTATTAGTCTGTAGCTACCGTTAGTTGTAAGCTAATGGCTAACAGCGGTGGTAAACACAGTTTTTACAGGCTTTACGGCACATAACCAGCTAACACAGGTTAGCCTCAGACTTTCACAAAATAAAAATGACTTTGTTAAAAGACATTATTACCAGTATTCAACCTTAATCGTCAACCTCCCCATCGTGGCTGTTGTGGCTCGTCTCGCTGTCTCAGCTAACCTAGCCTGCTGTCAAAGGGTTCCCTGCTTTTCAAACACTGGTCCGGGCGGCGGGGCGGGGTCTAAACTAAAGTCATCAGTCAAGACAACAGAAATGAGTCAAAACGGAACCAAAAGCAGAGAATTTAATTAACAGCATAAATGAATGGAAATGTAAAGTTGGTTAAGGATATCTGCGGTGGAAAGATGAAATTTACTCAAGAGCCTCACTGTCAGGGCGGCACGGTGGTGTAGTGGTTAACCCTGTCCCCTCACAACAAGAAAGTACCGCGTTTGATTCTCCTCATGTCTGCGTGGGTTCTCTCTGGTACTCCGGCTTCCTCCCACCATCCAAAAACATGCATGGGGATTAGGTTAATTGGTTAATATAAATTGACCGTAGGTGTGAATGTGAGTGTGAGTGGTTGTCTGTCTCTATGTGTCCTGTGATGAACTGGAGACTTGTCCAGGGTGTGCCCTGTCTTTCACCCTAAGACAGCTGGGATAGACTCCAGCCTCCTGCGACCCTATGTGAGGATAAGCGGTAGATAATGGATGGATGGCCTCACTGTCACAAGTTTAAACTGCTTATATTTACCTGAGTGTTTCATTTATGTACCACTTCATACTTCTCTGCAATTTCACAGTGAAATTTAATACTTTTTTATCTTACTGATTTACTAGTTACTTTCCAGGTAATGGTCTGATCTAAGTTAACAGTTAAAATAGCTCCAATGGCCTTCATGTGATCCTTTATAGAATCAGTGTATAGATGCAGCTGCCATCTAAACCTCTCATATAGTGTAATTACAATAGAAGACCAGGAAAAAAATGATTTGATAGCTTATTTTAATACTAACAACTCAGATTTCTCCTGTGACCGACTGTTAGGTTGGGAGCCACTGGACTAATCAGATATAATAGTATAGGCACAATGAATACTTTTTACAGAACAAGTAGCCTACTTTAACTTTTAATAATAAAAGTGCATTTGCTGATCATGCAGTATATAGCTGCTCATGTAGGCTTATCAGTCAGAGCTGTCAAATATGTCATTTTGGATGTATTTGGAAATTTCTATCTCCTGAAAGCATATCAGAATTTATTTAAATGTCTGTAACACTTTGTATTGAACAGTTACGAGAATATTATTTTGAAAAGCACTACCGGAAGTGTTGTCTCTTATGGTCTTAGTGGTGGATAAAAATACTCCAATACAAGAAAATACACACACACACACACACACACACACACACACTAGTGTAAGAGCAAATTGTGTTCATGATAATCATTGCGTGAGTGTGTGTTTCAACATTTTTTGATTTACACGACGTTTCTTATCAAATGCAGCAAAAATGTTCCTTGAGTAACAGTCACATCCCATCAATGACATATATCACATGATGCTTGTGGCCTGAATTATTTTGATTAACTGACCCAGTTGCTATTTTGGTAATATAATTGCAAATTTGTTACGGAATTTGAACAGCTCTATATCTTGTGAGACAGATCACCTGTTTTGGCACTGCATCTAAATGTAGTTGTAAAAGCTATTAGCATTTCAGTTTACAGTTCGCTCACATGATGCTTTAGCCCCAAACAAAGGACCCTTACAGTTGAAAAGAACAGTGACTCTCACATCTAGCCTACATCATGCAGTATTCATGGTACACAGCTTTAGTAGCCGTTAAAAGTCAGTTCGGTGAACATGGAAGTTAATTTCCCAGCAAAAAACACACATGAGGAGGTGAGAAATTACATTAAAAGCAAAACAAAAGTTATGTATTTGTGTAGGTATCAGATTAGTCATCATTACTCAACTTAGAATATTGCATGACAAGAAGAGATGTTAACTGAAAGATGAAACATACTGTATAAAGAACAATTTCACACAATATGACAGTGAAAATAGCAATACTACAATGTAAAAAATGCTCCAAGTAAAAGCTGGAAATGTCACCCAAAAGTGTTATTAGCAAAAGAAATGATGATGTTATGATGTTAACTTCCCTCTGTTTGCTGCATAAGTAAAGAGAGTGGCTGAAATACCACAACAAAAACAGGGAGATGATGCAACATACCTTTGACTGACAAGTCTGTGCAAAAGTTATGTGCGAGAAATATGACAATGATTCTTGTATCTGAGAATGACAGTTTTAGTGCAGGACAGATGAAATGGAAAAATTAAGAGAGAATGAAGAGCAAACATGATAGACTGGAAAGCATGGAGTCACACACAAGGAAAAGATGTAATAAAGGGCACAAGAGCCGGAGGGAGGGACTAATCAATGTCCTCAGCTGCCTCAACTGCACATCACAGAAACAACTGCCATGCCCAGACAGTCACAAGACCAGGAGCTGTTTCATAAAACTCAGATAGGGGATTAAGCCAGGGTTTCTCAGTTATCCTGGTTTAATTTAGCCTTGAATCGATTTCACAAAAGCAGGGCCACATAAGTTACCATGGAGATTTATTCTGTGCAGCTGGCCTGCTCCAGACCAGGCTAACAGCCAGGCTTTTACTTAATGCTGCTGCCCTTTGTGCCTTACTCTGCTGTTTAATTATTGCAGCTGTGTTTCCTTTTTGTGGTAGTAATATCCTTAATTTCTTCATATCATTTGATCATCCTTGTGGTCCACTGATGAACAAGCGTTCAGGTGAACTCGTTCCACATGGATTTGACTGAGTCACTCCTTTTCATCCTGCCTTGGTGTTTGTGAAACAGACTGATCCAGGAAGGACAGATCAGGCTTTGTTGAGCCTCACTATCTCAGTCATCCTGGATGTCTGAAACAGGCCCCAGCTGGCTGTGTGTTGACAAGGCCACAGACAACCACACTCTCCCAGTGATTCAAGAGAAGAGATGCATTATATCAGACATTTATAGCACCTCACTGAGAGGATTAAAACAACATGGGAGTGAAAAAAGACTGCAGACTGCATCCTGGTGCAATGCAGGCCCTGCAGACGTCAGATACTGGAGCTGTGGAGACCCTGACCTCTGGGCCAGGGACTGAGACAGATCAAAGAAGACGAGGACACCAGCTGGGCCCTTTTGACATCACTAATGTGAGACTACCAGGAGGCTGAAGCATGACGAGCATCAAAGGCAGAGGAGCTTCTGAATACACACACCACACACAAAGAGGCAGTTAATGTTATATAGATGACAGGCTAGTGTAGACTGTGGGTCAGCAGTCCTTGCTGGAGGCTCCACTCTTGTCTATTGTGCTCTCAGACAATCTGACATGAACAAATGAACAAATGACAGCGACACAGCACTGACCCGACTGAAACAAACCATGACTACAGCTAAATTGTGTGAGCGAAACACAAGTGAGCAAGCATTTCTCAAACAGCACAAGTTCACGCCTCGTAGAAAAGTGGAGCAGGTGGAAGCCAACATTACCTTAAGTACACTGCATATTTGGAGTGAAGGAAACCAGCTCCATGACATCAAGGTAGACCTATATTTAACTAATATCATGTACCAGAGGTTTCATTTACAACAGAGCATTATATTTAAAATCTTCAGCTGTAAATATGAAGAATCCTAATAATAGGAGTCAAATATTTCTATTTGGATTGTAGTGGAGTAGAGGATGAAAGTAGAAAAAGAAATACTGAACTGTAAATACCTCTTTTCATAATATACTAAATTAAACACTCAATGATCATTATTCACCATAACATCCAGCTTTTTTAAATCCTGTATTTTGATTATTTGTTGTTGTTTTTTTAAAAATGTCTTTACACATTCAGTGTCCTGCAGTAGTAAATACACTTGATAACAAGTCAGTTGTCCGTGCACTCTTCAACATGGACTGTGTTTGTTAAATGACAAGTGTTTCTGTTTCTGTGTGGACTGTCGACCTGCTGCTGAGAGGTGCGTCTGATTACTCATTACAGACAACCTTCAGACTCATAAACACATAAAACACAACCTTCTGCTACAGTATCGCTCCTTCAACAGGAAGCTTTGTCCTCACTTTCCACAAACATCACACCAGCATGTCTGTGAAATATGAATAAATGGTGTTAGTTTTGAAGCCTTGCTGTTTTTAGAATGAGAGATGGCATCCAGCGAGCTGTCAGCATGTAAGTCTGATTTCTTGATGTCTCATAATAACCGCATCACATTCATGATTATGTATTGATTCAACTCTTTCACAACTTCCTACTTTCCAATAGTTGTGTAGATGTCATCAGGGTCATATTTAAAATGTCCGATAAATATTTTATTTATAAGCTACTGATTATTAATCATTCTTGGCCACATCTTGACTTTTTTCCATCCCAATTTCACCAACTTCTTAAGTGTTGTTTGCTTTAAGATTTAATTTGAGGTAATACAATCATCATTTTATTATTTTAGTTTGGATATTTATGAGACATATTAAGCAAATATTCACATTTGAGAAGCTGAAACCAGTAAATATGTTTTACACTTAATATATTACTGAGATGATCAATCGATTATCACAATTGTTATCTCAAAGATAGTCAATTATAAAAGACAGAAAAAATAAATGTTAGAATTTAGGAAACTGAAACCAGTGAACCTTTGCCCGTGGCATGAATGCATTTGCTATTTTCCTCAAATGAGAATCTAAATCAATCCATTTGAACAACAGAGTTGAATTTTGATTTTAGGTGATCTGGCTTCAACACTTTTCTCTGTTCATTAATCTTCCTGTCAGGGGACGGCTGGTGTACATCACAGTTAAAGATTATCCTTCTCGGTGGCAGAAACTCTGGAAAGAGCTCTGTGGGGAACTTTATCCTGGGACAAGAGGTCTTTATCACCAAAGAGAGGACGTCGTGCTGCCGGAGGCTGGGTGTGGTGGCCGGTCGGTGGCTCACGGTGGTGGACACTCCCGGCTGGTGGTGTGACTTCAGCTGTCAGGACACATCAGAGCTGGTGAAGAGGGAGATTATAAGCAGTGTGTCTCTGTGCTCACCGGGCCCACATGCCTTTGTGATCACGATCAAGGCCAGCTCCGGCTTCTCAGAGGAGCGTCGCAGGGCCGTGGAGGAGCATGTGGCCCTGCTGGGTGAGTGGGTGTGGAGTCACTGCCTGGTGGTCTTCATGTCTGCTGACACTGCAGCTGAAGAGCTGGTCCAGAGGGAGGGGCAGGCCCTCCGCTGGCTCAGTGACAAGTGCAGCAGGAGGTGTCACAGTGTTATCTCGAGTAGTGATGCTGAGGCCACTGAGCTGCTGGAGAAGATAGAGAAACTTGTTGCAGGAAATGAGGACAGGGTGTTTGAAATGCAGGGAAACCTTTTACAGATGACTGTGGAGGAGAAGAGGAGAGCGGAGGAGAGAGCTCAGCAGAGGTTTGTGAACATGAGGAGGTGCAGATCTCTCCTGAGAGGTGAGTTCATCATCATCATCATCATCATCATCATCATCATCATGTGCATTCTGTGTTTGGGACATCCTGTCCATCAAACACCATGCTAGGCTCTGGTGTTCTGCTCCAGTACTGACTGATTTTGATGTTAATGTTAACTGCAAAAACTGCATTAAAAACCACTTGATTCTTTCAGAGAGGTTGCGGCCCATTACTAATATCCGGATCGTGTTGGTGGGAGCAAGGGGTTCTGGGAAAACCTCCGCTCTGAACACAATCCTGAGCAGAGAGAGCAGCCGGCCAGCGAGGAGGACGGCTCGGTGCCTGGCTGGGACAGGAGTGGTGTTTGGGAGGCAGCTGACGGTGGTGGACACCCCGGGCTGGTGGATGAACTACTTCAGTGATGAGAGTCCTGTGTTTGACCGGAGGGAGCTGGTGCTCAGTGTGTCCCTCTGCCCTCCAGGGCCTCACGTCTTCCTGCTGGTGATCCGTGTGGACAGGGCCTTCACTGAAACCTACAGGAAGGCAGTGCAGGAGCACCTCCAGCTGCTCGGTGAAAACATCTGGAGTCGTGTCATTGTGCTGTTCAGTTTCGGGGACTGGCTGGGAGACACGACTGTGGAGCTGTGCATCGAGAACGAAGGAGAACCTCTGCGGTGGCTCATTGAACGATGCAACAACAGGTACCATGTCCTGAACAATAAAACTAAAGGGAATGGATTTCAAGTCAGAGAGCTGATCGGGAAGATCGAGGAGATGCTGAGCAGCTGCAACGGCGGCCAGCATTGTGTGATAGAGAGGGAAGTGATGGAACATCTGGAGAGGAAGAGGAGGAGTGAGGAGGAGAGAGCCAAGGAGAGGCTGATGAGGAAGGAGAAACAAAGGCAGATGGCGAGGTCTCAGCTGGGTGAGTTACATTCATTTACAAGTGATCAAGGGAGCTGGTTTTGCTCATTTAATAAACACTATTTAATTTAGCTGTTGAGAAGCTTCTGCAGTTTTTGGACACAGTTTGTTTGATGTGTAAAACTTCTCTCCAACAGAGAAGCTCAACCCTCTTCCAGCGCTGAGACTAGTGCTGGTGGGCAGCAGGAAAACTGGCAAGAGCTCATGTGGAGACACCATCCTGAGCAGAGAGGGCCTCCACACAGAAACTCAGACCACTTCCTGCTCTGAAAAACAAGCCAAAATCAGCGGCAAGATGGTAACGGTGCTGGACATGCCAGGCTGCTTCTCTATGACATCTGACACTCTCGTGGATACCTGTGCTGTCCTCCTGGTTGTCAATGTGAGCTCCTCATTCACTAACAGCCACATGAAGGCTGTGGAGAAACAGCTGGAGGTGGGAGGAGGCCAGATGTGGAGCAGCGCTGTGGTGCTGTTCAGCCACGGTGATTGGCTGGGAGACACAAGCATTGAGGAGCGCATCGAGAGTGAAGGAGAGCCACTGCAGAGGCTCGTTGACAAGTGTGGGAACAGATATCACGTCCTGGACAATAAAAAACGAGGAGATGGAGCTCAGGTCAAGGAGCTCATCGAACTGATAGAGGAGATGCTGCTGGGGGAAAGACTGGCTGCTCTTCACAGAGACCATCACATGTGGGGCAGTGTTTCGTCACAAGACTTGGAGCTGTGTCGAAACAGTTTGAAGATCACAAGTGGCAGACATCAGCTGACCTATAGCAGTAAGTAAATGGTTATAATGGTGTGGTTCTTTTACAGCAGCGGTTCCCAACCTGGAGGTGAGACAATTAGCAGGATAGAAAAGAGAAATGAACAAATTATACATTTCAATGATGTTGGATTCGGAAATTTACAAAGGTCAGGAACAGACTTACAGGTTGGCAGCAGGAAGTCTGATCACAGGAACAAATCCAAACGTGACAGGTGAGCAGGTCAGAGACAGGTCAGAGACAGGTCAGAGAAAAGCAGCTACTAGAACAGAATCAGGTTCAGGTTCAGATGGCTGGAAAAAAAAACACAGAGCAACATAAAAACCTGGCAACAAATGAGAGGAAATGCTCTGTTTATATACAGCAGCAGCAAATCATTTGAGCCAAATGTGATTATGGCCAATCTTCCCTTTTAACACAAACACTTAACATCCATTATTTTACAGTAAAACAATAAAAGATGGAATATAACAGAGAAGTGGAGCAACATGCACAGTAAAAAGGACTCATCAGGAGTAACAGCGGGAAGAGGGAGATCAGCTCAAATCTGGTTTATGGTGTAACAGTGAGGTAGAAGTATAAGCAGATTTATATCTTAGGACAGATTTTTATGGCTCGAATGAAATCACGCTGCCTTTATTGTCTCCTTTACAGTGACTGAATCTGCCAATCTCATCACTCAAACATCACTGAGCTGCTCACATGGTGGTCAGATAGCGACTGGACTAAACATCCTGGACAGAGACAGCTTCCTGTCCTGTTTAGCCTCTCTGCTGTCTGGTAAGGAAACACTGAGGTGGACTATAAATCTGCCTGTCTGGTTCCCTGCTGATGATCTGCACCTGACACTGAACGGTGAACATCATCTGTTCTCATCCACACATCCGACAATGCTTCTAGTTTTACCTCGAACACATCGCAGGATGTCTGTGGAGGAAAGTGGCATCAGTGTTCATTCCCTCTGCCATCCTGTCCTGAGAGAGCGGACCCTCAGGAGGCTCTCAGAGTCTGGAGGTCTGCAGGCGCTCATCGACCAGTGGGGCGACAGTAGCCTGGAGGAGCTGGAGGCCTTCATTGACTCATACTTTGAGATGGTTTGGAGGCAAACCATGGGGTCATATGAGGAACACATCAGTCCCAACGCAGGGCAGGATGCTGCCGCTGAGGAGGAGGCCACACAGCAGAATGTGCTCTCATCCATCGACAGGAAACTGTCAAAGCTGGAGCTCCTTGAGGAGATCCGAAGGGATCTGGCTGACCTGAGGACCAGTCTGCACAACAGCTGGGAGGTCATCCAGGAACTGAGAGGGAAAAGTGAACAGGATGATAATAAGATATGTTGAGGCAAACATGAACAGTTTTTTTTCTAGTAAAACGAATTTATATGTGTTTTTAGAAGAAAAGTAAACAGTCCAAACATGACTGTCTTTGAATGAGCAGCAATTTTGTTTATTTGAACTGATATAATATTTCTCCACAAGGGGGGGCTGTTGTATAAGAACAGATTGTTAACTGGCCACTAAATATCACATCTGCAGTGATGAAATGAAGTAGGAGTGAAAATGTAAGTAAAAATGTAAAAGTATTGGCATCAAAATAAAATACCCAAAGTGAAAAGATACATTAGGCAGAACGACCTATCTCAGAATAATGTATGTTAATGGATTATAATGATTCATGCATTAATGCCTTCGTCACTTTAATGTTGCAGCAGGTAAATGTGGAGCTAATTTGAATAACTTTATTATTATAAATGCTATATAATTACATTACTTGATACTTCTGTTTATGAATTTACTGCCACGGATCAATAAAATCTTACCTCAACTTATAATAACACATTATCAATTGATTTGTCGATTACATTTGGTATGATCAATCTCAAATCTTAAGTTTTCAAATAAATGCAATGGAGTAAAAATGAAATATTTCTCTCTGAAAGGAGCAGAAAATTAAAGTACTCAAGTATAAGTAACTCAAAATTGTACTTGAGTACAGTACTTGAGTAAATGCACTTAGTTACTTTCCACCACTGGACATGCGAGAATAGAAAAATGTAAAGTGGACGATTTTACAATTAAAGTTATGTATTTTCTCCAATATACACAATAAGCATTACTGTATGTGGCCAAAGGTTGATGATGTTTTGAGACAATTAGCAGGACAGAGGTGAGAAAATGACAAAATATACACTATATTGCTAAAAGTATTTGCTCACCTGCCTTGACTCACATATGAACTTAAGTGACATCACATTCCTAATCCATAGGGTTCAATATGACGGCGGTCCACCCTTTGCAGCTATAACAGCTTCAACTCTTCTGGGAAGGCTGTCCACAAGGTTTAGGAGTGTGTTTATGGGAATTTTTGACCATTCTTCTAGAAGTGTATTTGTGAGGTCACACACTGATGTTGGACGAGAAGGCCTGGCTCTCTGTCTCTGCTCTAATTCATCCCAAAGGTGTTCTATCGGCTTGAGGTCAGGACTCTGTGCAGGCCAGTCAAGTTCATCCACACCAGACTCTGTCATCCATGTCTTTATGGACCTTGCTTTGTGCACTGGTGCACAGTCATGTTGGAAGAGGAAGGGGCCAGCTCCAAACTGTTCCCACAAAGTTGGGAGCATGGAATTGTCCAAAATGTCTTGGTATGCTGAAGCATTCAGAGTTCCTTTCACTGGAACTAAGGGGCCAAGCCCAGCTCCTGAAAAACAACCCCACACCATAATCCCCCCTCCACCAAACTTTACACTTGGCACAATGCAGTCCGACAAGTATCATTCTCCTGGCAACCGCCAAACCCAGACTCGTCCATCAGATTGCCAGATGGAGAAGTGTGATTCATCACTCCAGTGAACACGTCTCCACTGCTCTAGAGTACAGTGGCGGCGTGCTTTACAACACTGCATCCGACGCTTTGCATTGCACTTGGTGATGTATGGCTTGGATGCAGCTGCTCGGCCATGGAAACCCATTCCATGAAGCTCTCTGTGCACTGTTCTTGAGCTAATCTGAAGGCCACATGAAGTCTGGAGGTCTGTAGTGATTGACTCTGCAGAAAGTTGGTGACCTCTTCACACTATGCACCTCAGCATCCACTGACCCTGCTCCGTCAGTTTACCTGGTCTACCACTTTGTGGCTGAGTTGCTGTCGTTCCCAAACACTTCCACGTTCTTATAATACAGCTGACAGTTGATTGTGGAATATTTAGGAGTGAGGAAATTTCACGACTGGATTTGTTGCACAGGTGGCATCCGATCACAGTTCCACGCTGGAATTCACTGAGCTCCTGAGAGCGACCCATTCTTTCACAAATGTTTGTAAAAGCAGTCTGCATGCCTAGGTGCTTGATTTTATACACCTGTGGCCATGGAAGTGATTGGAACACCTGATTCTGACTATTTGGATGGGTGAGTGAATACTTTTGGTAATATACTGTATGTACATTTCATTGATCTTTTATTTGAGTATTTGTAAAGGCAAAGGTCAGGGACAGACTTATGGGTTGGCAACAGGAAGGCAGTCTGATCACTCTGACAAACCCAAACATGACAGGTGAGCAGCTCAGAAATATGCTCTGCAGCATGTGGCCAAAAGTTGGTGGACACTGCAACTAGTCAGTGAAAAAAAACTTCCACCCTTCTTCAGGCTTTCTACCAGACACTGGGCATTTGCTCTCATTAACAATAATATGATAAGCCCCCAAATTACATTTATTATTATTGGAGAAGGGCAGCATGGTGGTGTAGTGGTTAGCACTGTGGCCTCACAGCAAGAAAGTACCGGGTTCGAATCCCTGATTTGAATCTTTCTGTGTAGAGTTTGCATGTTCACCATGTCTGTGTGGGTTCTCTCCAGGTACTCCGGCTTCCTCCCACCATCCAAAAACATGCATAGGGATTAGGTTAATTGGCTAATTTAAACTGACCGTAGGTGTGAATGTGAGTGTGAGTGGTTGTCTGTCTCTATGTGTCCTGTGATGAACTGGAGACTTGTCCAGGGTGTACCCTGCCTTTCACCCTAAGACAGCTGGGATAGGCTCCATCCCCCCTGCGACCCTATGTGTGGATAAGAGGTAGAAAATGGATGGATGGATTATTGGAGAACAATAGGACAATTTTAAGTATGTGTCATGTATGTGATTAATTAATTTTATTCAGCACTGTAGGTGCTAGAAATGACCAAAGGTCTTTAAAAAGTGAAAAAGTCTGTACAACTGACAAATCACTCGTAGCATGAGTACCTTCTTTAGTATTTCTCTTGGCCTCAGATGACAAAGGATGTGTCTATTTAGATTATAACATGTCACACATGCTAAATGAGAGAGAAGCCAGACTTTTTGAACCCGCTCCTCTGTCTCCCATCCCAGCAGTTGCAACCATCTGAGTACCTCATAATAACTGTGTTGGTCCTTTACTGCATTCAAAATGGAAGCTGCTGGGAGTGACGATTTTCTCTCTGTAAGGTGTCAAACAACCACTTACCCAGCTGCCTATCCATTGCACACCATTTTAGCTAAGAGGTTCTGCCAAACTCTTAGTCCTTGTTTCATTGGTATTGTGTCTCTCTAAAGACTCTCTTTAAAGAGTTGCTTCAGTGTGCAGTCTGGCTCTCTCTGGACAACATGACACTAACGTGAATGTCTGGTTTTGTTCTTTCCACTATACACATCCACCTGCACCCATACATGCTCCACATGACTGACTTACTGACTTTGTAAAAAATGAATTAAGTGGTTTGTCGCCCTCTTTCCTGCAGCCATTGAGCCAGGCTGTGACACCCACTCAGGAGAAAGGCTGCATTATCTAAATGTTTGGGTTATATATGGTGATTTGTGTGTCTTCCCTGCAGCTTCCCTGCACAAAAAGTCCTTTAAGGGTTGAAATGAGCCACATTCATCTGTGCAGGAGAGCCCACATGTGCACTCAACCAGTTTATAGCCAATAAGTGGTTAAAAACAGGAAGTCGACACAGCCGACCATTTTCTTTGTTGAGAAAATGGAGAATCTGTTGTGGCTTCCACTGGCATTTATTGTCCTGAATTTATCAAAAAGCTTTTAAGTGAGTCACACAGAAATATGAACCACTGCAAAGGCCCTGGCAGTGAGAACACTGAGCTGTCAATGCAGAATAAAAATGCATGGTAACCTGAGGTGCCAGGTGACCATTAAATGATGTAGCTAAAATGATTTGGTCCAGTGAAATATCTGAAATCTAAAAGCATCAATTTCAAAGATAGATATCTTAGATTTAGATAAGATAACTAAAAAGTTGCTGTATTATGTCATGATTATGACTCACTGTTTGAGATGTTGTCACTGCCATTAGTGTCAGTATGAGAAGCACCAGGCTTTTAATCTAACTTCACTGTTAATCCATCTATGTCACTATAGACACTGAAACCAGCCAACATCAACTTATTTTATCACACTTTGGTTACATTCTGCATAACAAACCAAGCAGTTCTATTGTGTAAAATCTTTAAACGCACCTCTCCTCTTTCCCTGTCGCTTCTCATCCACAGAGTTGTTTTGCTAACAGATAACCATGACGTTCAGCCCACGAGCTCCCAAAACTTTTGGGATAACTATGACAAAAGACAAGGGCAATCTCAACTGTAGAGATACAGGAAAGGGACGGAGACATTTCCAGGATGGACTTAATGGAGGCATAATAGCAAAGGAGTGATTTGTAGGCAATCATAGTCGATTTATCTCTGTCAGTCTCCATCCTCATGCTTTCTCTCTTTGCATTATACCTCTTTGAATATCCTTACTCCTTCAGCCCTGCTGTCTTATCATCTATCTTCCTCTGTTGTCAACATGTCATTCCTCCACTCCATTCTGCTGCCGCTCATTTTCTCTCTTCTCTGTCGTCTCTGTCTGCCATCCCATTCTCTCTGCACTTCTTCATCCCATGGCCTCCCCTCCTTTTCTCAAATCAAGTCATGAGTGCTCAGCTCCCCCCATTAAAGGAGTTCTGCAGCCGGTGAAGAGACGCAGGAGAAATGGATCTCCCCGCTCTCTCTCCGTCATGGAGGTTGTTCAGGAGACAATTCTGAGCCCACATCCATCTCCATTAGAGGGACAGAGCAGCGACCGGCACGACCCCCCCACCCACTGCCCTGTATCACGTTTCACTGCATGCTATTTTTCCAGGTGGAAAGAGAAAAGCAGGCGGAGAGATGGGCAGAGGCTGAAAACATGGATGAAGGGATGATTTAGGTCTGGTGTAAAGGAATCACCCATCCTCCACTTCCCTCCATGGTCTGATACGATGACGTCCCCTGGGGAGTCATGTCCAGGACATGGTGCGGTGTCGACCAGTGCACCTCAGCAGGAGGAATGAACTTTTCTACCCTTTCCAGCCCATAAAGAAAGTCTGCATTGATCGCTTCACAGGAGTGCAAAGCCTGAACAGAGAGTGCAGCACAGAAACAGCTGTATGAGGTGATCAGGCAATGCTGTGGTGATGTGATGGAAGTTTAGGCTCTGTTAGCTCTATTTAGGTCTGTGATAAACAACAGAGAGAGGCTTTGGGGATGTGGACATGGAGGGATTATTCTTCTTGGAGTGATAGGCTCCATTTGTTTCAACATCACATAAGATGGGGCTGCAGTGGCTCAGGTGGGCAAGACACTTAACCCTCCTTACCTCCAGTGACATCACTGGTGTGTGAATGCGAAAGAATGCTTCGGTGGTAGGCACGGATTGGCTGCCACGTTTCTACACATGTAGCTTGCCATCACCAAGTGTGAATGAAGAGTGAATGAATAATGTATCTATACTGTAAAGCAACTTTGACTGAAAAGTGCTATATAAGTACAATGCACTATTATTATTATTATTTTCTAACCAGCTTTGTGTTTTGGGGCTTGTCCAAATCAAGGTAAGTTCAAGTCTTTGTTGTTTGATTGCTCCAGAATATCACTTCACATCTAAAAAGTTCTTATTTTTGCATAAGTATGCTTCAAACTATGTGCTTGTCAGATCACCTTCCACTTCTTTTTCAACATCAGAATGGGGGGTCTGTGTCCAATACTCTCTGAAATCAACAATCGAGTTTTTTAATATGGCCCAGTATGGCTGATTACAAATTTGCCTCAATTGGCTTTAATCAGAATCAGAATAATATTATTGTCATGATACAGGAGTGAAACAAAATTGAATGCAGACCCGTTTAGTGTAAAAGAAAGCAACAATTAAAACAATAAAATATAACATGCGAAATATAGAAATATAAAAGGAACAAGCTCTGCAGCGTACCACACTGTCTGTCGTTAGAAATACAACACACAAGAAGAAAAAAGTGTCGAGGTCTCACAACTTTCTACGCCAGCAGACTTTCACCTCATCTTCAGAACAAGTATGAACATTTTCAGTTTGGATGACATTTTGTACAAACTAGACGTCTGACACATACTGAACTCTTTACAGCTGTCAAGTCCACGTTTCATTCATCAACTAGGAGCTAGTTACTGGTAGGAGAATAAATCCAGTCGAATCCTCATGAATCAGTCTGGCAGCAGTCAAATCCACGTCAAGTCCTTGTTTCTTGAGCTTCTGGCCTCGTTGGGAACCCATTACAACGTCACATTCATGCTGTGGGAACAATTTAACTGGAATGGTTCAGGAATAATCTGAGGCTTCAAGGAGGTGATGGAGGAGTGTGTGTCAGAAGTAAATGAGGTACATTTGGCTTTGCTGGCATCTGGACTGGACTGGACCAGCACCACACACACACACACACACACACACACACACACACACACACACTCTCAGGACTTCACCCTCTTCCATCTTCCCAAATCCACGTCTGTCATTGAGCCCCATCAGGATACGCCGGGTCAGGGAAAAACTTGAGGGCAAAGTTCAGGAAACAATTAAGGGAAATAACTGCACACCAGCGGACCAAAAGCCAGTTTCATCTTGAATGATTCTTTTTCGCAGACGGTCTCACTCGTTAAATCATTAACCCCCAACAGGAGACCACAAAAGAGGAAAAGCAAAATGTCGATGCCATCTGCGTCACAAGTGGCTATTACAAGAACTATTAGAGAGAGGCATGAGAGGAGAGCCCCTGTAAATCAGTGGAGGCTTACCTGAAGTCAATTTCACCTTCAGACATTTAGTTCCCAGTGACGGTTATCGAGGCAGATGTCTCTACAACTATTCAATTGATTAGCATGAAATCTGGCTCAAACAATCTTGTGCCCTCAGGATGAATTGTTTTAACTTTTGCCTCTTGCCATAATTAGGTAAATATTATTTCCAATACAAACACCTGCAAACCGGTGACATTCCCTTCAGCCTCAGCTGTTCTTTGTGTTTATTGGTAATGAACTCCTGTCTGCACTGCAAACACTACACCTGCCAAACAAGTAAACTATACTTCTACTTCACTAATAAGTTAGCACTGACACTCACTGCATGTTACCAGCTGGACTTGAGACCAGACAGGAATCACGGCTCACATGTCACACCAAACTCTTTTATGTTAAAGAATTTGTGTTCATCAGTGATATGAGAACTGGAGAGGCTTTCTTCATTGAATTAAGAGTAAACAACAGCACTGGAGGCTTTTCTTGGTGGAAAATATGTGTGTTTGCTCTTTGAGTTGATTGACAGTGAGTTCATCCAAACAGTGCCTGACCTTTCCTGAACAGTTTCCAGTGAAGGCTTCTCACGTGGTTCTGATGCTGTAATTCACATATAGTGAAATGAAGGGAGGGAAAATCACTAAACGGTTGAACTGCATCCAAACATGATTTCTCAACAAGCAGTCATTATCATGAGCCAGAAAGCATGGCAACCACTGGTTTACTGACAAAAGTGTGCTCGTGCTTATTTGCAGTGTCACGTTAACATGCTAATAGCATCTATTTTATACATGGCAGGGTTCATGAATTTAATCTGACATTGATATCTTTAACATTACATTTGGATGTCTGCCTTTAATTGTGTGTTGATGTATGAAACTGCAGTGGTCCCCCACCACCACCCAGAGAAAGAAACTGTATGGTTGAGTGGAGAAGCCTGAACTCTGTGGCTTGAATGACAACAACATAAAGTGATGTAAGGAGGCCATTGAGATGCATGTTGTGTGAAGACAGGTGTGTGATGGCGCTTCCTGGAAAATGAGATAATGGGAAAAACAAGAACAAGAAAGACCACCTGTCCAATGAATACTGATTTTCTGTTTAGAGCCTGGAATTTTTTTGTAAACACAATAAATATAAGCATGCAGGCACACACACAAACAAACACAGGCTTATTTTGTGTCTGTGTCGAGGATTTCCAGGACATTAGCAGCCAGAAGTGTACGCTGGTACTGCCTTTGATCACTGACAACTAGACAGAATGTATGATGGGACGGTACAGCAACATGATCATGCCCCGCATAAACACACAGATGCAGCTATTCATTTTACACATTGCATGCAGTAATGAGCTCCAATCAGGATGAGGAAATGCACACATGGATTTACAAAAAGTGATTAAGCATGTGCATTAAAGCCTTCATTACTCAATATTATTTAATCATATTGAGCTGTTTGTGGAAGTCTGCAGCTCAGGAAGATCACATTTTGGAAGTAAAGGATGCTTGGAGGAAGGTAGAGGAAGAGGATCAGGTTATCTGTGATTGCTATTCAATACCATCCAACCAGCTAATCGTATTACTCCCCTCTCTGTGCCCTGCTGTCAATACTCATCCTCAGATTGCTCTGATTCAACAGCTCGACTTTTTGCCACCATCTCTTTTTCCCTTTGCTCTTAACACCTCTTTTCATTTGTTTTCGACTTCTCTCCCGGCAGCAGCCTTTATGACTCCAGGAGGCTCCACACAGACCAAAGGAAGCCTAAAACAACAATGTCCTGCCTTATTAAACTCCTTTGATCCTGGGACGTTGGGCCTGCGTGAGACAATGCGTGCAAGGCGAGTGAAATGTAAATGCCTCTGTCTGCAGGGGTATTATGCAGATGTTCCATTTCTCCTATTTGAGCAAACAGTGAGAATACAATTGCAATTCCTGAATTTGAATATATTTGAATCATGATTTGTGCATCATAACAATGGCTCCTCTGATTGATGCTGAGGAAACTACTTTATCTGTCGAGGTGCTCGATGCACTCAAAGAAATATCACGGTTTAAAATCACACCAGCGCCATCAATATTCCATCGCCATCACCTTGAGTGAAGCAGCTCCTCCATTTGACTGATTATAGTGGTTAGCTGAAGAGGACGGAGAAAAGCTGGTAGGAAAGCAGATAAGAACTGCTTCTCTCGATTACAGTGGATCATGAATGGACTCATCTGAGGCAGCGCTTTGCTTCACTGCAGGGACAGGAGGAATAAAAGATCTGTGTTATTACTTACTGGCAATAGGATGCTCTCAAAAACACTTTATGGACTAGTCCTTATTGTCAATGTCAAGAGGAACAAAATGATTAAGGCTGATGCCTTGTGATGATTAGACAATAAAATATCATAATTAAATCTAAAGTAGCCCATCTAGGCTAATAAACATGTGATTATTGACAAAAAAAACAAAGCATCCTCATAAGTTCAGTGATTTACCATCATAGAAGTAGAACTAATGAAGCTTGTTGTTTTTTGTTAAAAAGGTAATCTTATCTAAAGTGAGGTAAAACCTAATCTCTCAGAAATTCCACGCTCCCCACAAAAACCTTTTAAATGATTTTCTCTTAGTCCAGTCTTAATGTGTTTTCATTTCTAGACTTTTAAAAAGACCACAATAGCATTTTAGGCATTAAATCAAATGACTGGTGGAAAACCGGTCTGCGTATATGATCCCCTCTGTTTACTGTAAATGGGAATTGTAATTATGTTTGAAACTATTCCCAATGTATACAGCACAGCAATGTCTACAAATATACATATTTTTCCATGTGAGCTCCTGGTTCTGTTTTATCTTTCCAGGTTTTGACCAATCTACATCTTTCTGCTGCTACCCTGATACAGTGTGAAATAAATAAATTGGATTTTGTTTGTGATGCTCAAAGCCCTGAAAAAGGGAACTGAAAAACCTGAACGTGAGCTCCTCTTTTCCTGACTTTTTCTTTGGTAGAAAGTAGTTCCAACCGTTCACAGAGAGATCAGTGATTGATACTCTGGCTAATCCTCCCAAACAGTGCTGCAGGAGGAACATCTGTCTGAAAGAGACTTTCCACTCATACCAAGAAAAATAATTTAAAAACTGAACATGCGATGAAATGGGTAGTTAAGATGAACATGTGCAGTGAGTGTGTCGGTTTCCAGAGGATCACCTGTATAAATACATCCTGTCTTTGTGGCTGCTCTTCTGCACCATTCAGCTTCTGGTTCCCAGGTTCATCACAGGGTCATCTACTCTGAGGGGTCACATGTTTTACAACATGGCTCTGCTGCCTCCACACACCGTGACAGCAGGAGATCTGAGGGTGAAGCACGCTCTGACCACCAGCCATGTGGAAGCAGAAAGGAAGAGCACTTTTTCTGGCTGTACAGGAATGTCACAGCACACCTGGTCAGTGATAGCATGTCCTGCATGCCTCTGTCTGGTTTTGTCAGGTATGAAAGGACTGGTGTTTCGTGTTTGTGTTGGGTCAGGACTCAGATGCTTCACTGCACCTCTGCTGCATCCTGTGGCTGTCTGTGACACAGAGGGAATCTGGAGTCTGCAGAGAAACATAAGCTTTCTGACAAGATGTGGTCATCCTGCACATGTGGATCAGGAGCATACTGATCCAGACGCTTATGCAAGCCAGGTAATTTAAATGTCACCTGATAATACAAGTGGATGGACAATAATCTAAATAGGAAGTAGGAAGTCAAATTAATCCCCTACTAAAAAAAGCGTTATTATTACATGTTATTATGTTGGACAATCACATTCATTGGTTCTCATTCACAGAATTTGCACATGTAATGACATTTATTCATGATTTTTTATGGCTTTATTAGTTTGCAAGACGTAATCTCACCTTGCACGAAACGTCTGGAAGTTTTTTAATAATTCCACATGAAATGAGTGAGTATTTTTTGGGACAAACGGCACATTTCACGCTCAGAAAGTTGGATTCAAAATATATCCCTTGTTCCAACACACTCTCACCAAAACAGTCTTATCTCATGTGTAATGAATTATAACCTCTGGAGATCTGGCTGTATTGAAATAAACCCTTTTTTTTTTTTTTACCTCAGTCTGAATTATTAGAAAAATAACTTTCATTGAACACAAAATAGGCTACATTAACAGAGGTACGTATCGTATATCATCAAAACCAGATCTTTAACAAGTTTCCCCAGCCCCAAAACACAGATTTTACTGTATCAAGCTGGGAAACAAATGGTTTTAATGATGACATATTTCACTGGACACGAGGGGTGTTATGCTTGTTCCTGGGAATGTATGACATAAGGCGTCAGGAGTCCACAGTGTGAGCAGGTCTGTGATGCTGTGCTTTGGCTCATGCAGGGGAGTTTGTTACCTTCAAGGCTTTCTGCCAGAAAGGGTTTAGTTCAACCCAGACCATGAGCTTCTCCTAAACCTAACCAAGAAGGCTATGTTGCCTGAATCTAAGGAGATTTCTGACAGAAAGCCAAAGAAAGTCAAACTTGAGGTGCTTTGAAGTGAATGCTAACATCCACACACTGACAGTGTTAACTTAGTGGTATTTAGTCACAAACTAACAACTAACAAATTATATGATGAATTGATCATCACCTGGTGATGGCGCTGGATGAAAAGTGAGGGCGTAGCCAAAGGCGGTACTATACATCTTGAGGCGGATCTGAATCTTTCCCCCCCAAAAAAATATGGAGATCCATCTAATATATAGAGGCATTCCCCTCCACAGATGTCAGCTGGCTGGTGGCACTACAGGAAAAGTCAGCTGCTAAGAAATACTGATCCACAACGAATCATGCATGTTTATTCATTATATCATAATGTTACCTTGATTCAGATTAAATCAAGAGCTACATGTTGTCTCTTTAACTAGCATTTAATTCCTGATTTAATGGCGTTTGTTTCTTGGTATCCACTCAGGAGTTTGTGTAATTTATGTAAACTGTTATGCTAGTAATTCTACGTTATACTTTGTGATGTCAGCCTCCTGCATCCCACATGAGCTGTTGGCTCAGCTCTCCTGCTCCTTCACCATGGAATGTATTAAAGTATATGGCTAAAAAAAAAAAAAAGCAATGCTTTGAACATCCAAGAACAACAGATGACAGAGAAACTGCCTGATGAAAAGTCTTGAATTGCTTTGATTTTGTGCAGAGCAGCATTTCTAATAAATTTCTACTGCGCTCACAGAGAAGAATCCGGCTTTGTAGAAACGGCACAGTAAACATGAGTCATTGCAGCACATTACTCAGGGGGACAGTTTGTTTCACAAACAAAGAAACACAACCCCTTATTAAAATGACATAAAGGGAAATTAGGGTTAATCCTGCTCAGAGGATCCAAACGCAGTGGAAGTCATTAATCACTCACCTACTGTAATTAACAGGGGAGTTAATTTATGCTTCACTAATTCACTCAGCAGTGCTCAGAGTGAGAGGAGCTCAGTCATGTCTTTAAACATGTAACACACAGTCTGAAAATGTGTGCTGGTGACTAAATATATCAGCAGGAATCCACAGGAAGGAGAAACCACGACCAGTGGTCAAACATTCAAAGCCATTGATTACAGCCTGAGCCAGTCTGGGGGAAAAAATAAACCAGGAATTTTGAGATGAAAAAGTTTGGTCGGCATTTACTGTACCACTTTTACATAAATACATGTGATATACAGAGATGGTTCTGCAATAATGCTGTAACAAGACCACTTAAATGGTTTAAAAAATCAATTTTTATTTTTCTCTTTGAACCTCTGATATTTGAGCTTAACGTTCTGGACACGGACGATCCTTCTGAGTTAAAGTTAACCAAGGAGAAAAAACCAAACCCATGAATATGACAGCATAAAGACCACCTGCCAGGAGAAAAGAGTATGTTCCCCTGCAGCTCTGGCTCAGCTCCAGTTTTCAGCGTGGGCTCTTTGTGGTCTATATTTGCAAACGATTTGTGAAGGGTGAATGCATCTCCTCCTCTCATTTGAGTGGGAACTATAATTCTTGTTTTTAGATGTGTAACCAGTCACAGGTGACGTCCTATCCCCTACTTGGCAGTATTCAAACACATGTGGTGTGCACCCTCTGGACTCAATATGCCTCCCAGAGCAGCTGCCTCAATGCATGCTGGGCCATAATGTTATACAATGACTGTCCAACCCTTATATCGGCTCCAACATGTCACCCCAACAGCACAGAGCTAAGAAATCACAGCACTGTTGTAACATCACACCAGGGTCACAGTGGAGCCTCTTGTCTTGAATAGACTTACCTGTGTCTAAACAGCACAACATCTGTGTTTTATATCCAGCGAGCACTGCATTCAACAAAAGAAATACATCCCTGCAGTTTGAATACTTCACCGATTTCCTTTAGATCTAAAGCCATGTTTTTAACGAAGTGGAGGCAACCTGGACCTTATTTGTTTCATTCAGGATGCAAACGCCAACCAAGAAGTGATTGATTATGTGGATCATTTATTCTCTTGACATGCATGGCCAAAAATCCTCCTATCAAGTCTGAGCTGGACCAGACCGAAGAGAGACGCTCGGTAATAAGAACGGCAATAAAACCTCAAGTTCTTCCAAATAGAAATGTGATGTTTGAGTGTTTTATTAAGACTGATTAGATGAACAGTGCAGCATTTAGAGAGTGACACAGTTTATATTGTTTTGGCTCTGTACTGCAGAACATATTGGAACCAAAGTGAAACAATGACTGCGGTTAAATACACAACTTTCAACTTTAATCTGAGGCTGTTTGCACCCACGCTGGAGGAAAAGTAGATGAGTTGTAGTCACAACTTAGAGGCAATATTCCTACAGTTGATGTGAATACCTTCAAAGTCCTTTAAAGCTGAAAGTCATTACCTCTTTATTTCATTAGACTCTAATGTGCTGCAGTGCACAATCTAAACAATCTGCACAGATCTGCAGGCACTTCAACGTCTAATAAATATATGTAGCCGACTCCTCATCTTCCTGTTCACCATCACGACCTCACTGCCTCTAATAGCATCTCCTCCCTGCCAGTGTGCATCCACCGCTTCAGCTGCTTTAATAAAAAAAAAAAAAAAAACACTTTAAAACTGCCTGTTGCTCCTATCTCTGCTTCAGGGTTCATCAGACACACCACCAGAGTTTACAGTCAGTGAAAACCCTCCAGAGGCTGCAGGAATTATAATGAGAGCAAAGGATGACGTCAGGTGACGCTATTATTCTGTAATAAGGTCAGGGTGGATGATGGGTAGACATAACGTCGAACTTTAACAAGGGAGGCTGCTGCTCCTGTTTCAATTGTTTTTACCTCACACACCATAGAGCCCCACTCTTCACACCCAAACAATGTCCTTAACCTAACCAAGTAGTATTTGTGCCAAAATCTAACCAAACTTCAACCATGGTGTTGTAACCATGTGTACCAGCTTTTCACACCCAAGTGATTATCTGTCATTCAAAAGAGCACTTTGTTATTTAAAATGATGCATTAGCAACACATCAGCCTGAAGACAGCTAGTGTAACAGCTAGCCCGATTAGCAGAACAATAAACAATCTCAAGACATTTACAATAAATAGTGATAAACATCTGCATGTATGAGACATGTCAATTTCAAATGTCAGTAGAGTTTGCCATTGCAACAAAATAAACTGAAATCAACTTCTTGTAGTAAAATGGACACGTCTGAGCCCTGTCTGCACAATGTCGCTCCACTAACTCTGGAGGCCATAGTGGACATAGTCACTATGATGTCACCCGCTGAAGCTTCAAGCTCAGCATTTATACAACCTAAATGTAAATAAGACATTTTAGGCAACTTTAATGTTACGATCAACTTTGAAGTGAAAACACACTGTAAAAGCGTTAAAGTTCAAAGATTAAAACACAGACGACCCTCAGACTGGACAACGCTGTGGCAGCGACCTTCATTGATTAATAAAGCACACATCTTCAGCTTCTTCTTCTTCCTGAAGAGGACTTGAAATAATATTGCATGTTTCATACTTTTTTTTTTTTACATTTTACTTTTCAAAATAAAAAAAATCTACACAGTACTGTAAGCGTGAAATGTATTTTAAATGTAAAAAAAAATGAATGTCACAAATAATGAAATTAATGAAACTAATTACATTTAGTTGATCAGGTTCCTGTATGCTTGAATAGAGCAGAACCATCATTGGTTATCATTATTATTAGTAGTAGTATCACCTGTGGTTCTCCAACACTGACAAGCCAAAATGTCTCCATCTGAAAGGCCTATAAAAACTGCAGTGAATCTGCCCTTGAGTCGCTCACTGTGACGACGTCTGCCGGGTGGCAAGTTGTCTTCATCAAGATTGTATTTTATTAGTGACCTTGCAGGACTGACATGACATTTCCTTTTGCTGACCAGTCATACAGCTGGGAAATGTGATATGTACAGAGAAAAATACATGTATCCTACCAAGGGTCCCTGTCAGCACATATCCATATATCCATAACATTCCTAATAGAGCAAACATTCAGAGGACATTTTTCTATTTCTGGCTGTTGGGTGGATACATTTCAGTCTAGAGTTGTAGCACATCTCTGTTACACTGTTGTTGAGATCAAACAACTATCAACAACATGGCTGGAGAGTGTTAACACTAATTATTATTTGACTAAAATTATGATATGTCCTTTTTTCAGACTGCGGTGACTATGAGATACTGGGTACAAAGGATTCACATGTGAATACAATATCAAAGAAGGCTGTCTTGATGGAGAGGAGCTGTCAGAGTCATCAGAATGGGGGTTAGCTGGAGGTGCTGCAGGGCCGATCTCAAAGGAGGATGTAGGAAGTGGGAGAATTGATGTGTCCCCAGATCAATACTGGAGACCATTTGGATCTACAAGGGTGTAACTAAATCAGCCCGCTGTGGCTGCTGCTTCAGGGGCATCGGCCCCTCCGTCCCCTGAGCTGATGATCTGTGTGGACAGGGTGGAAGTGGCTGGGTCAGGAGGATTGTACAAGATGAAGATCAGGAATGGTCGGACTCACATAAACTCATAATACTGGTGACTACCAGTGCTCCATCGTCACATTGCCTTGGATCAATATCCATCACCAGTGGTTTTCCTTAAGTGTAAAGGCTAAGTACCTCAATGAGCATCAAACACAATTACAATGCTTCGATGTGCATTCGTGATTTTGGAGTGGTCTCACCAAATATAGCAGCATCTTGACAAAAAGATGTCACGAGGCAAGCAAAGCTCAACCTCCCCTTCTGCAGGTTTCTACAGTGCAACCATCAACAAAAGCGAGAATAGAAGAATACTATTAAATCATCACAATAAAATGTGAAAAATAACTGTTTTGTTCAGAAAAAAACACTATGTGACACAGAGGCTTAAAGCAGGAGCGCTGTATTGTGCAGCAGTATGACACACAAACACATGAAACCTGAGATCAGTGGAAATGAAGCGTTTTCACAGTGAAGGGACTTCTCCCTCTTCCTTCACTGTTAGACTGCTGCTGATCTGAGCTCAGCTGAGTCGCCCTCTTGTGGTGCATGATGATGATGCACCTCATCAATCGACTGATGTGAATTCATCTGGTCTGATGCTGCTGCTCAGTAAAGAGTGATAAATGTGAGTATTTTGCCCATAAATAAACTACAGTCATTTACAAAGTAGATTCAGATATGAGGAGTAAAAATGTATAGAAAAATAGGAGCACCGGTTATTCATGCAGTCCTTGAGGTTTCTTTAGTAGTGTGTGTGGTGCACCAGCTCTCAGGAGGTTCTGAGGCTCTGTGGTGGTCTCATTTATGGACGGGTGTTTCTAATATGTTACATATTTGGGGTAGAAAATTATATTAGAAACACACGTTGAGATAATTGAATCCAATACAGTGTCAACACTGAAAATAGAGGATGAAGGAAGACACACTACAAATGACTGTTCTACACTACACTGTTAACCATGTAACTGTAACCAGTCCAGTTCTTCCACACCAAACTGGGAGAACAATGTAAATTTATTCCATGTATTCAAACTGGGCTGGTTTTGTGTATGCTGATGGATGATCCCAAACCTGCCAATAAATATTATGGTAAAGTATGCTGCAGCATAAAGATAGGCTACATAGTAGTGCTGCTGAATGTAGCAGACAATGTTGGTCATTTACAATAAATGTAAATCATTTTTATTTTACTTGTCATTTTTGCATTGAGTCAGCCCTGGAAGAGAGGGAGAAAGAGAGAGAGCGGGAGAGAGAGAGAGAGGGAGAATGGTAGCGACAGGTAGAGAGAGAGAGGGAGGTAAAGAAAGAGAGAGAAATGTAAAGAGAGAGAGGGGGTAGAGATAGAGGGGTGAAGAGAGAGAGAGAGACAGAGTGTGTGTGTGTGTGTGTGTGTGTGAGAGAGAGAGAGAGAGAGAGAGAGGATCAGGTTGTATAGTATCTCACTGCAGGAGTATCAGGGTAATAAAGTGGAGGGGAGTCGTGCCCCTCTCCTCCTCTCCTCCTCTCTCCTCTCTCCTCTCCTTTCCTCCGCAGTGCACTTGCAGCTCAGCAGCACTCCGGACAGGACGGTCTCCTCCTCCTCCTCCTCTTCCTCCTCTGGTGCTCATTGGTGCCGCAGCTGACTCCTGTCCAAAGGTCCCGCGCGGACGCGTGATGGTGCGGACTCATTGATAAAAAGCCGCCGCTGGAATGAGATGATCAGTCCCACTGAGCGGCTCTCCTCCTCCTCCTCCTCCTCCTCCTCCTCATAGCACCTCTTCTCTCCCTCCATCTGCTGTTTGTGTGACTCCAGCAGGCGACGCAGGATGACTGCTACCTTATCACTGCTCATTCCGTGCGCTTTGGTGAGTCTGAAGCTGAAGCGTTTGCTGTCATATTCTCAATATACTGTTTTTTTTAGCTGACTAGAGAGAGCGGACGTGAGTTTTAGTGACCTCATGCACTTTGTGATATGAATTCCTCATGTTTCTATCAGGGATCATTTTATTGAGAGTTTTATGATGCTGCTATAATATCGCTTTGATAATCCCGATGGGACTTTTGTCATGAGTTTTGATCGACTTCATAGCTCCTCATTGCAAAATATTTTGGACAGAGTTAGTGTTACTGTTTCCCTCTAAAAACATACTAAAGGACCAATGTGTTGTTTGCCCAAGTGCTGCATGTAGCTGAACAGCTGATTTGTATGTGATATTCTGCACAGGTTGTCGTTCATCCCCTTCAGCTCCACACATGCAGCTACATGCACACACACTCACACACTCTCACACCTCCTCCTGCTTTTCATCCAAGGAAGAAAAGTTAGACAGACCTGCGGATTAGTTTCTGGAAAATTGAGATTTCTGTTTCACATTGGGAAACATCCAGACATCCAGGAGCAGCCTGCTGACTGGCACCTTGACTTAATAGCACTGATGATACACAGACACATTTTACCTCCAACTTCTAGCTTAATTTTGGGACATTAATGTAAGAAGAGATAAAGACAGAAAGTAAATTGATTTTAGTGCATTCTTATCCAACATGACGGATGATTCTGATGATGTGAAAAAGTTGATTATGGGAGGACGGGTGGTGATGGAAGCACACAGAGCAGAGAGGAGACATCCTCCCAGTACTGTGTGTTCACAGCAGCTGGTCTAATTGGGCTGTGCAGCTCAGTCATCATGTGAACAGCCCTGAATGTGAGGGACACTGTTATGACAGCTGGTTTGAGGAGTGGCGACGGTCGGGTGCACTTTGGTAGAATTAAATTTAGAAATAAACTCTCAAATTGACCATGAAATTGGGGCGAGTATAAACCAAGTGTACCACAGCTGGGTCATCGTACATTGTCTTTGTGCTTGTGGTTGCATGTTCCTGCTGCTGGTGCACCAATTTTCTACTGATTTTGCCATTAATCTGTGTTTGAGCTGAGTGATATTCCAGAGGGATGTCACAGGAAAAGAGAGTTAGGGACACAAAGCCTTCCCACGCAGATACAAGAAGGAACTCTCTTGAGGGTTTTGGACCGCATCCAGAGTTAATTTTTGCAGACAAAAACGTGCCTTAAATGCTGATGATGTGCTCTGTGCAAAAATGAGATAACAGGTTGTAAAGTCAGGAGGAGAAATAAATGCCCCTAAAGTGGGACGACAGAAAAAGGTGAAATGTTGAGCAAGAGGAGTGGGAATGAGAGAGAAAGAGAGAGAGAGAGAGAGAGAGAGAGAGAGAGAGAGAGAGCTGCTGGCTGCTCAGTACATCTGTTTCTGAATGAAAGCAAAGAGACGACGAAGAGGAGGGACGAACCAGAGAGAGAGAGAGAGAGAGAGAGAGAGAGAGAGAGAGAGGACAGATTGAAGTGATGTCTCAGCAAATGTGAATTAAGTGGAAATGAGCGTTTGCTCGTTACATAATAAGAACCACAGCACATGAAAGTGTTTCAGTATAATGATTTTCTTTGTTCTCAACGTCTGGATATGAATTCCTTTTATTCAACATTGCATTGCAAACACACTAGTGAGACAAGCCTCAGTTCTTTTGCCAGTGGAGCAGAGAGGAGAGGGGGACAGAGAGAAAGTGATAACTGGAGTGGATCACACAGATTAAGACAGATTAGACAGGATAAATGTACCATGTATAGCTTAGTGTGTCAGGAGGAAAGAGACAAATGCATGTGTATATATTGTACAGACTGGCTGTCTGCTGTGAGGGCTTAAGGTGAGGAGTTAAAAATTGTATCTGGGAACTATAGATTTAAGTCCTCTGATCGAAAGTGAAAACAACTGTATGATCTCTGCTTCATGAAAAACGTATCTGTGCTTCTAAAAAGTGAATCCAGTGCTGAAGTGTTGAAGCTTAAACCTGCATTCTGTCTTACAGCCAGCAGGGGGAGACTCCTCAGGTTGTACACAGGTCACTTCAAGTAGCCCCCGGCTGCAGCCTGGAGCTCAGGGCCTGGCTCAACACTGAGCATCAGATGTGTTATGCCGAACCCAATGTGATCCCCTAACCCTAACACTCTAGCCAAAGGGTAGGCTCAATGTGGGCGTAATTACTTTGACTCCGCCCCATATTTAGGCACGCCCCGAGCTCCGTACTGCAGCCAGGGGTACTTGATCAGTTCTGTCTAGATTTATTAGCTCAGTAAACATTGTAAAAATCATGGTGTCAGTCTGTAGTTTCTAGTCTTCTTCAATACAGCATGACAGTCATTTAGTAAATGTCGGGCGGCACGGTGGTGTAGTGGTTAGCACTGTTGCCTCACAGCAAGAAGGTACGGGGTTCGATTCCCAACCCGGGGCCTTTCTGTGTGGAGTTGCATGTTCTCCCCGTGTCTGCGTGGGTTCTCTCCGGGTACTCCGGCTTCCTCCCACCATCCAAAAACATGCATGGGGATTAGGTTAATTGGCTAGTTTAAATTGCCCCTAGGTGTGAATGTGAGTGTGAATGTTTGTCTGTCTCTATGTGTCCTGCGATGAGGTGGCGACCTGTCCACCATCCACCATCCAGTAGATAATGGATGGATGGATGGTCCCATGTCCCATTTCAAACAGACCATAAAGCTGGGGAGGCTTTGGGGCGGAGCTACTTTGTGATTGACAGGTTGCTACCACAGTGTTGTCTAGTGTGAGGGTTTGTGTTTTCATCTCATGACTTTACCTCTTTAAGTGTGTTTGAAGCCTGCAAACAACAGCCTAGTTGATAGCAGCTAGACTTTTGGATTGAAACATGCAGTTATGATGGTTAAAGTTATGTGGTAAGGAATGCATGATTCCAATGAAATGTACTCACAAGTATAGGAGTACAGGAGTGAGTGTGTGTGTGTGTGTGTCATTGCTGATCAGCAGCAGGGTTTGGTGGTCACAGCTACTCTCACCTTTAGACAGTAATCAGGATGGACATGTATGTAATGTTGTGCACACATGATTTTATGGTCAGTGCCTCGGCCGGAGCGTCATATGTTTACTATTAGAGCCTCAAGGGGAGCAATTAGGGCAGTTTAGACTTGTTCAAAGTGCATCTAATACAGATGGAGGCAACATGATTTATGATGAATCCTGATGGTGGCTGGTTAATTCAAGGAACAGGTTGGACACCTGGCAGTAATTTTCAGTTTGTTTTGCGGTGTGTGTTGAAGTCACTGTGGCCATGTGTTGTGTGAGTGTGTGTGTGTGTACACTGCTCTGATGTACTGTACCTCTGTCCTGCCAGGTGGCGTTAGTGTTAGCGTCTAAGACGGAGCGGGCGGTGCAGCTGCCCTGTGACTCTGGCCAGTACACCACCAGTGGAGAATGCTGCCTGGAGTGTCCACCAGGAGAGGGAGTGGTGAAGAAATGTGGAGCCACGCAGACGGTCTGCTCCCAGTGTCTGGACAGTGAGTAGAGACTCATGCAGTGAGTTGGTCAAGGCTTACAGGCTTCATTAGTTGTAACGAATGGGTAGATTAATGGATTAGAGATGATTAAATAATTCCACACAGATCAGTTATTCAAACCAACACCTTCTGGACCTATGATTAACCATAACTCAACCGTTTATTTACATTGTCAACGACAAACCTGATGAAATATGGTGCATTTACTTTATTAATTAATCAATAACTGCAGATTTTACACCAAACAGAAGAACAGAACATACATCAGCCAAAATTGATTTTTCAAGCAACTCAGTTGTTATTTAATTTAAATAGTTAATAATAGTTTCATTTGCAAAAAATGTCACTCATTTTATTCCTGTCAGATGAGTTTTGTGTCTTTAGGTTTTGAGATATCTTCTTCAAAAGGTTGTGCCGCCAGCCCTGTTTGATATTCAAAATGAAAAATGAATAATTACTTCCCACAAACATGCCCGTTATAGCTCACTGTAAACAATTTTCATCTCTGGTACAATGTGGTTCCAGTGAAATCTGCTCACATTAACTTCTGACACCAAAATGCTAAAACTCCACTTAACAGAAACTCCACTTCCTGAAATGTGTCAAACATAAAAGGATTACATTCAGTCTGGAGACAATCAAAATACAGTACAGTACATGTGAACTGCATGTCATCACCCACTTAACGTAAAGTCTCTGCACTTACATCATCTTTATTTATGCGTCCATACTCCTTTTCGGTGCCTTTAATGGCAGCTCAGGCCCTGAACTCCAAACAAAAAGAACTTTAAAGTCAAAACAAACTCCTATTGTCCAATTTGCTCATTTATACTAAGCGTCGGTATCGCCTTTATGGAGTGTCCTGAGAAACAAGACAGGAATTCATATGTTTGGTGCTTGTAAGTGGGTCCAAATGTGTTCGCTCGCAGCTCGGCTCAGGCTGCGAACCATTAGCGCTCGCTCTACAGAGCAGAGGCTGGAGAGGTGCCAATGCCACAACATCCTAGAGACCAAGAAGAGCCAAAGCTGCACACGTGTCTTCTTCTTGATCCAGGCATCTTTCTTTAGGAGGTTGGTGTGTGTCAGAGCGCCACGTAAACCTCAATGAACAGGTCAAGAATGCTGCGTAGTTTGGGAGGAGCCGCAGAAGAATGGTAACAAGACAAACGTTGTACCTTTTACCTCTTGAAGACACCAGCTAACTACATCGGTTTGAGCAGACACCTAAAATTAGTCTCTTTAGACATTTAGAATGCACTTTCTGTTGAACATTGATTGATTGCACTAATCCACTCACACACACACACACACACACACACACACACACACACACACACACACACACACACACACACACACACACACACACACTGCAGACTGGCAAATGGTGCGTGGAAACTGTCTTTATCACCAAACACAGTAAAATCAACTGGATGCCATTTTTGTGGGAAATGATTAAATTCTGCAGGCTGGCAGGAATTTGCTCTTTGTCCAGAGAAAAATGATACTCTGATTATCCTTGAACTTGTGAACTAGTTTGCACAACAGATGTTAATCTCTGTGTTGTGTTATGTTATTAAGAATCTCAAGTCAGGCTGATTTCACCCCTTTGAATCTTTCATTCTTCACCTCACTCGAGAGCCATAGCAGTGATGTGTTCAGGAGCAAAAAGCCAATTCTCTACATGTAGACAGTGCCACAGGGTGAAAAAGAAAAAAAGGACTGCGAGTCAATTTCACATAAGCCAATTCTGTCAAACAGAGTCAGTGTTAGAGAAGCCAGTGGCGTGAAATTGGCAAAAAATGGGGGTTTTGTGCAAAAGTAAAAGAGACAAACAAAGTGGACTTCTCATGCTTCTGCTATCAATGTAGTTAAAAACCCAGTCATACCGGTAGATGGAGAGTGAGCAGGCTAATTAACAGTCATCATCAAACGTTATATTTGATAGACTGGGGCAGGAAATTGGTTGAGTCTGTGGAGGAATGTGTCTGGACTTTATCTGTGGTTTGACGTCATGAGGAGTGTTGTGCGTCATATTGTGTCCTGCCATAAACAGTGGCAGACGATGCATAGATGGTAAACCACTGTTTTCCTATAATGTGTGCTGACCCTCAGGACTGTAGTTATTTCTCTTCATTCACTGGCTGCCCCCATCTCGTCGTGCCTCCTCTTTTCTCCATCCTGTACTCGCTTTTCTCAGCGGCACCCCCTCTCCTCCTCCCTGTTGCTATGACTCATCGTCTGTATTAGCAGATAAAATGGTATTAGAGAGCCAGGCACCAAAGGGCACGATCTGCTCATTCATCATGCATACTGTTACATCAATGCATCTTTACTCATTTGATCCAGCTAATTAAACCATATTGAAAAGCCTATTGTGCTTTTAACAGTGAGCAATTATCTTGCTCTGCCGTACAGGAGCCATATCCACTGCTGATAAACACTCAACAATTAAGCTCAAATACTCGGGAGGTTGCACTCAATTTCCGGTGCAAACGCATTTTCATTGGTTTCAATATTGTTTTTGTTACAGCAGATAAAATCTTAATGTACCTGAGGCCCACAGGAGTACTGGGTGGGATTTATGTAGGAGTCTGTACCTGGAAAACTAAAAGCTATGAATACATTTTCTAAAGTGCAGAAATTAATAATTTAGGAAGAAAACTCAACACATCCATTTCCTGTTTCATGGTAAATAAGGGTGAATCTTAATTTACCACCCCCCTTGATTCCCTTCTTCCTGTCGGTGTAACCCCCCCCCGTCCCGCCTCAGGACCAGTGCCAGCATCAGCAGCGCTGAAATATTTATCAGTCTCCTCCACTTTTCTCCACTGTCATGGGAGACAAGACAACCGGACCTGCCTCACTTAGTGAACCGTTCAGACAAAACTTGCCCTGCGAACTGACCGAGGATCTGAGAGAGAAAAGGCAGAGAATCACGAGTCAGAGCAACATTTAAGGAGAGCCCTGCTGGCACACTGGGGATTTAAAGGAGGAACTAAAGTGAAACCACAGCCTCATCTGGTGAGCGCTAAGAGAGCATCAAGAATCGCTTCTAACGCTGGATCGTGAGGGATGAAGAAAGAGGAAGTGGACATTTCCCCCTTGCAGGTCCTCTGTAGAAGCGTCGTCCCTACATGCCACCCTAACGAACAAGATTCAAGAGCAACTGTTGATTGTTAAATTACAACTTTCCTCCTTTGGTCTCCTAATAACAGCTTTAGTAATACCCCAACACACCTGTTTCAAATCTGGAGGGAAGTTAAGTGGGCCAATGAAGCACGCGATAATTACATATAAAAATGTTTCATGTTCAAAAAGACAAATAAAGCCGTCACGCAGCTTTCCAAATGATTTATCCACAGTCAGCAGAGGGTCAGGAGGGAAATAGTGCCTCCACTGAAACGTGGACCCTGACATGCTGTGGAGTGGTACAAATGGCTATCCTCTCTAAAAGCTTACACCTAAAGTGCTGATTGTGGAGCTCATCGAGGCTGTCCACAGCTACATTATTGATGACACTAATGGGACCAAAACACATCAGTGTTTGGAGGGGGGCTGAAGTGGCACATTTAAAGGGCATCACCCCAGTACACAGCCACATCTCCCTTCTTCTCATGAAAACTGCTTGCTGAGATGTGCTGGTCATTGCTCGATTGGGGGCAATTAGAAAAAAGATCACATCTTATTAAAGAAGTCACTCTCTCCACCTGCGTCTTGTTGGCCCAACACTTTCTTCTTCCAGCCTCCACATGAAAGCTCCGACACAAAGATTACACACACACAAACCACACACACACTCTGTGCATATGGTCGCATTTAAATGTGTTTACACACAAGGTCTGGAAGGGGGCTCATGCATGCAAAGTTAAAATTAGCAGAGGAAGCTGGCATGCTGTGGGATAATTGAAATGAATGAGCTAGGGTTTTGCCGGTTGAGCCCGACTGCAAAGAAAAACAAAGGCTTCAAGCTCACAAATTCAAATAAGTGTTTGCTTTTCGTCCCGGTCTGGATGGTTCAGTCAGTATTGCTTTCCTCTATCTCCTCTGCCTCCAGACAGTAATAAGAGCAAAGGGTGATGACAGATAAAACACTGAATCTGACGGTGTGTGAGTTCCATCACTGACCTTTCCCCTTCATCAACACTCTGATTTCTAGACCCTGTTTTCTTGCTCCAGACCACCCTCGAGTCAAACAGTGAAGAGATTCATTCGAGCGAATCAAGCGGCCACGCCTCATCGTTGGCCTGCCCACTCTTCACCTACCTGTCTCTATATCATTACCTCCATCTGCTCCGCTCAGTCTGCCTGTATAATGTGACAGCTTTCACCATTGGCTTCTTAGCTGTGCTGCTGTTTACAAGGTGTTTAGAGTTCCAGTCTGTGCCAGTGTTTACTTGCCAGAGCCGCTTACAACGCAAAGAAAATGCTGGGACATTGCTGCAGGGCTTTTCACACTGACAATATGCTGTTGCTCAACACGACACCCACAAACACTCAGACATGTGCATATGCCGATAAGAGCTGTGCAAAAAAAAAAAAAAAAAAAAATGGCACACATGCACACAGTCATGTGGTTTTATTTACGGTTACACCCACTTTCAATGATTTACTTCACTGTTAGAAAAGGAATGTTTAACCACCAGGAAACTGGATCAGGAGTCTGCGTTACTTCACTTTTAACATTTAACAAAGCTGTTTCAACATGCATTCTTGTCTCATAATGTTATACGAATGTTTTTAGAGTAAAACTCACAAAGTGACTGCTGTCATGTGAAGCACGCCACAGAAAAAGTGAAATGGGATTAGGAGGACAGTGAAGCTGCTTCGGTGAATCAGAGCTGTAGATTTATTTCCCCCTTAGCCTCTCTCCTCCACTCCCATCTCATTCAACCACTAAAACACACTCACAGCGCCCCCCCAACCCATTTATGCATAATTCAGCAGGCATCCAATTATATCTGAAAATAATTCTATATGAACATGCAATATTAATAGATTACTTTGAGCCCCTAGGAACTCTCAGAGTAAGAAGAAGCTAATCTGAGGTCATCACTTCCTTGGCGATGAACTCTCCCTAATCCTCCTGATGCAAACGTTCCTGGAGAGCAAATCTGAAGTGTTTGAAGTAATTGAAAAGCAGCAGGCAATTAGTCAGCACGGCTTTTACCTCACGCTGTTCAACACTGTTCTCCATAACTCTGCTGTGTTCTGCTATCTCTTTTGTTCACAGCCCTTATAAAGAAAATCAATATAATGCAACAGACTTGTTCCTTCCCATCCTTCCAGAAAAAAAGCATACAGTCAGTTCGCAGAACAAAATTTGTCTGTCCAACGTTAACATTTATTTCAACATTTATTTTAACTGCTCGTCCAAGTTAAATAAATGTTTAATTCAAACTACATACGTTTTAGCCATGCTAGCATGATGATCCCAAATGAAATATCTCAGCAACATTACAATTAAACATGATATTTTGCAAAAACGATGATGACTAAAAGTTAGCAAAGCCCTGGCTCTGTGGACAAAAAGTCAATTTTTCCTTTGGATCTTGGATAATTGCCAAAAAATAAGGTCTGTGGTAAACAAACGTCTATAATACTTTTTTTTTTTTTTACACAATCTGTTGCATAAAATAATCTCCAGAAATGAACACTAGTGTATATTATATACATTTGAAATGCAATCAAAAGGTAAAAAGCTAATTTTCAGCTACACAGAAATTACATCATTGTTGTATGAGCATGACTAAACACAAGAGACAGATGTGATGCTGTTTTGTAGGCGTGGAAAAGCTTGAGATATTTATTGATGCTATTTTGTACAACAAAACACAGAGCTCAACGTCTAACTGGAAACACTGGCTTTGAAGGATTGAAAGTGCTCACTTTTTTAAGTGTTTTAGGACCCATTCCTGCACCACTTTACAGCCCTATTCATCGTCACTGTGTTGCTTGGCAACAACTTCGGTCCAAGTTTACTTCCGGTCAAGGAAAAGGAAACATAAAGGGGCCCATTTACAAAGTTTATGTTGTGAAGTTTGAAAAGGTCTGTAGAAACAGAGTGCAATTCAGTCACGTCTACTTTATCTCTGTATTGTGTGAAAGTGTCTCCTGTCCAAGATCGTCTGCCAGCAAACAACAGAAAATGCCTAAAAGCTGGTGTTTGGTAGGAATCCCTACAAACACAGTTGTGTTTATGAGCTATCAATCTGAAAAACTGTATGGAACTTGTGCTTTAGTGCCTTAGCTAGCTTCTCTGGGCTTCTTAGCGTCATCTAAACTGGCTGACAAGCTGAGACAAAGGTTGAACCAATCAGAAGCAAGAACTGTTAGAGGGACTTGTTGGTCCTGATTAAATCTTCTACACAGGAGTCATCAACCTAGGTGTTATGAGCCAATTAAACAATAAAAAAAATGCTTATTTCTTATGAATTGCTTTAACTCAGAGCACATGTTGCACTGATTTTATATGTAGCAATCAGCTAAATTCATGACCAGTTAAGAAGAGTTTAGATCAAGCAATGTGAATGAAATATTGGCAAAAAAACACTAAAGCCTCCCAGAATTTCCCCCTTTTGTCAGAATGACTCATTAAAGCCGCCTTGAGCCTATAAATACACCCAAGTGATAGCTTGATCACTTGGGTATGCTAAACACTAGTCTTTATTATCTGTGCATCAGTGCTAGCATGTCAGTGGACCTGCACTTCACTGTGTGTGTGTATGACTGAGATTAAAGCAGTTTACTTTGCTCGGCACAAACACAGGGAGATCGATATCATAATGAGCACAGCAGGCTTTTGACTCGCTCCCCGACAAGAGCACCTTTCTTGTCCCGGAGCACAAATCACTGAGAGCCCAGTAGATCAATGTGTCCTCCCTTCTAATGAATGGACGGTAAACATGATTAATGTCATTAGACTCACTGTTTATCCTTCTGTTTATCTCCTCATATTTCCTGCTCTCTCCACTCCACTCTTTGCCCCTTCTCTTGTTTCCTTCCTCTCACTTTTCTGCCTCATCTCCTTCGACCTGTCCTCTCATCTGCAGGTGAGACCTTCTCAGTGAACTACAGTCACACAGAGCAGTGCAGGCCCTGCACCGAGTGCACCGGCCTCATGCGTATGGAGACGCCCTGCACCGACTCCAACGACGCCATCTGCGTCTGCAACTACAACTTCTTCTTCAAAGCAATAACCGGCCGGTGTGAGCCGTGTACGGTGTGTCCGGTGGGCCAGGGTGTGTTTGCGCACTGCGAACACGATCACGACACGGTGTGTGAGGAGTGCGTGGACGATACCTTCTCTGACCGGGAAAGCTCCCTGGACCCCTGCCTGCCCTGCACCATCTGTGATGAGGACAGCGAGATACAGCTGGCTGTGTGCACACCAAACAGTGACTCTGTCTGCCACAGTAAGTCTGCCACACATACAGGTCACTTTCACACCTTCAGTCCAGGTGACCTGGTCTGGACCAAAGACAAAAGAAAGAGAAGTTGTTGTTGTTCTGAGGGGTGAATCATTCATTGGTCGAGTCTGGTGACTGGGTATCATCTACATCACATAGCCTGGTAACTGGTTCAGAGCTGCTTTGGAGCATCACTATATGTCTCAATCACATATGAACCAGCCACAAGTGGTCCCACATGTGTCTGTGGGAACAGACGAGGTCAGAGATCACTGCTGAATGTTTTGCAAAGGGCAGGAAGTTGAAAGTTTTAACATTAAAAAGGTCAAAGAAGCCTGCAGCGACAACACAGAGACACAAATCAGAGGAGCAAAGAGCAGAATGCTTGTATCTAAGAGAAGAGGCAGCGTATGACTAAGGAAGCTATAAATTCTCAGGTTGGACAAAGCATGAAATTGACCTCAACAGGAGGCTGCTGGGCTGAAAATTGGGATGCAAAAAATGTCTTCGGTGGCAGTGCAGTTTCCTTGTTAAAAATGAGGAAATGATCTGAAAAGCAATATCAGAAGTGAGAAGTGAGGCTCAACACCTTCAGCACACAGCAACAAAAAAAAAACTTTTCTCATCAACAAAACCTGATTTCAGAGAAGTTTGTGGTCATTCCTGAAAAAAGCTCTTTCCCTGCCATGTGAGGTTTTATAATGCAAACTTTGACCAAAGAGCCACTTAAGTTATGGAGTTATTAAATGTTTTAAAGAAGGTACTTGATAGCCGGAGCTCGTGGCGGGCATTTATCGATCTCCTGTGTGCATTATAATTTTTAAATGAACATCTTAATGGAGGGTTCTGATATGGATGTTGGGATTCATCCATGAGCTGCAATATTTCTCTTTCTAAGGCTGACTGGGATTTCAAGGCCTCAGACGTTGGGAATTATTCAGATCCACTGAGTTAATGAACCTCAGAAATCTGTCAACACTCTGTTGTAGTACAGAGGATGTGTGTTAGTGCTGCATGGAGGGTGCAAATTCCTATTTTAATAGACTGTAATAGCACTGACAGGCTGTGACAAGGTGGAAGCTAATAACAAAGGTGATGAACTACCACTTTTCCTACTAATCATCATGAAAGGTGCTACATATAGACTTCAATCATCTATGAATTATCAGTACAATTATTCATACCAAAACAAGGCCATTCAAACTGGGTTCAATTTGGCAAGAAATCAGCTGGATTTATTTCCAACAGGATAAAAACAGGATAAAGATGTTCTTTCAGCAAAAAAATGGAGAACTTTTTTTGCAATTTTTAGCCATGGTGTATGGTGGCATTGCCAGGCTGTTTCTCAGTCCATCTGTCAACAACTATCAAACGGGTTTCCAGGAGTCAGACCGTCTGTGTCATCAAGCCAAGATGGCGACACCCAGAGCTACCCAGTTCACTATCAGGACTACGTCACAATGTGGTTGATATTTGTGGTTCATTTGTGGATGGACTGCTATGAATTTATGATGCAGACATTCATGTAAGCCTCAGTGCCAGATGAAATTAATAATGAATTAATTAAAAATAATTAATAAATTAAATGAATAAATTAATATCAGGTGATCCAAGCTTTTCATCTAACACATGACCTGATCAAGACTTTAATTCCCATGAGCCTCAGCTTTTTCTTTGTGCATGTGCTGTGTCTAAGGATGAAAGTTCAGCACATTAAGTTTTGTTTATAGAATAAAAGTAGGGAAATGAGAAAAATAATATCCTCCTTACAACATTCAGACTTCCTGAATTATGCAACAAGTCTGAAGCTGGAAGCTCTGTAGAAGTCCTGGAAGCAAAGGTGCATACCAAATTTGGAGTGACTTTTCCCCTGCTTCTTGCAAACTCTGCTTTCATAATTCCACATATATATAACCAAGACTTACACTGTACGGTCCCACAATGTGTTCCTCAGCAAGGGTGGAGACAGCCATGTCCACTCTGAAGGTCCCATCAGGCTGAAACAACAGCCATCAGAAGAAACTGCAGCCTGCAACCCCTAAACACGCAGAGTATCTTCTGTATTCGAGACATATCTGATGTACAGTTGGCCACAATACAGCCTTTTGCTGCTCATTTAGCGCCCACCCATGCAGCTGGTCTCACCTTTGACCTCGCTGTGTATTAAGTGATAGCAATGTAGTGGCAGTGGCAGTTGCGACCGGAGATGACACGATAAGTGACCTTGTGGGACGTCCGTTTGAAAGGAGAGCCCTGTCGTATATCACCAGCGGGCCTGTGGGTCATGGCTATGGTCACATGTGGTGCTGATGATGTTTCCAGGCCTTCCATGGTGGTCTATGATGCATAGAGATATGTTTTCTGCAGCAAACAGGAAACTGCCTCGCTGGGCTTCTCATTCTGTTTGCATTTTTTGGAATGCCAAGAAAATATATTTTAACTCCTATCCTCCTGTCTCTCTCTTTGTTCTGTATGTGGTAAAAAATATGATCGGGGTATTTTCAAATGTTCATATCCAGCTGTCACCCGGTGTCAATTACATGATACAATCATAGCTACAGAGAGAGAGAAAGAGAAAGAAACTGAGATGAAAACAGAGAGAGAGCGAGCTGCAGCATATGTGCTGCGCTGGTATTCTGTGCTGAGGGGTCGATGCGAGTCCTGGGATTTCTTCTGCTCGTGCTCAGGTTTCGCTGAATGACCTCTATGAGCACACTTGACTGCAGGACACACACACACAGACACACAGACACACACACACACACTTGGTTCTCCTCCAGCTTTAGACACACGCTTCTTATGAGTATCCAAAATCAATATAGCCGATAGCAGGCTAACTCGGCACACACGCTCTTCCCTCTGGCAAGTGTGCTTTAACTTGTACAGTTCTTGTTTGACTCTGGACACTGCACATGTGTGAATCTCTTTGATCTGAAATTGAAAACACCTCCGGCATCTTTTATCACGGGGATCTGTCCGCTTGGCCTCGATGGAGCTTTTCCTAAAGGTGCTGCTCAACTCTCCAGTTGAGATTTGCATTGAGATCTTCAGCGTCTGTTCGAGCATTCCTCCTCGAGAGCAAGAGAGGGAAAGATGAGAAACTTTTCTCTTTATTAGGCCGCTCATCACGCTTACCCCTCCTCCATTCATTCACTGTCTCTATCTCTTCCCACAGTGGCCCTCGAGTGGCTGGGCTAGCAGAGCGGTGGAAGGTGGCCAGTGTGCATTCAGTGCCTTCACCGCTGCAGTATAATTACTCCTGCTAATCAGAGCACTTTACAGCAGCTCTTCTGTTCATCTGCACCCTCTCCTCACTCTCTCCCAACACTCTGCTTCTCTGTCTGCCTTCCCCTCCGCTCTCCCTATTAACCCTCCCTAATAGAAGACAGAGCGCTCACTTGAATAATTTGCAGTATGTGTGAGTGTGATGGATGTGAGCGCGTCCGGCGACAAACACAAGAGGAAGATTGAGATAGAGGCTGAGCTGACAGAGAGGGAGTGTTTGGCAGCTGATAAAGAGGTCATTGTGCATGTGCTGAGTCTGATAGCTGCTCATCTCCACCCTGAACTGGCAGAAGCCAAGACACCAACCTCTGCACAGGACCCTGGGGTTAACTTCACCATAAAGACCTCAATGGCTCATAAAAAATAAAATCTTTTTTTCTCTTCCTCTCGTCCACACCCCACTAATAAACACATCTCCATGCACACACAGCCTAATGCTCATAAAACCCCGGGCTAGTTTTATTTTATTTCATGAGTGTTTTAAAGCCACTGAAGCCAAAATGAAATTGTTTAAAGCTCCGCCGTTGCCTTTAAGCTCCCATTCTACTCCAGCTGAGGTATGCATCCTCTGGAGCACTGGGTTTATCCTTTGGTCTACAGCCAGAGAAGTGTTTTCTACATCAGCTCAGAGAAATAGAGGGGAAGTGGGAGAATGTCAATAAAGACGGAGCATACTGTACTTAAGCTGCAGCTCTGCGTTGAGTCACTGTTATGTGAAGCACACTCCCAGGAGAGCTGTCATCTTTGGCTCACAATGAGAAAGACAATTTACAGTGAGTTCTGAGGTGACACTGATGCATGCATACATCTGCATGGAGGGAACAGTCATTACACCCGAGAAAGACACTCACAGGAGAAGCAGGATGAATGATAGCTCAGTGCCAAAGAAAAGGCTTCTCTGACAGATTAGTATAAGTCCACAAAGTCTGCACACTTTCTCACCTTCCCATTCCCATTTTATTTTATTCTATTTGCAAGCTAGTGTTGCATTGCTAATACCATTAGCCGGCCCTGCATTAACTGGTTGATGTATGGCGGGGCTGAAGAAATCTGACTACATCCCAGAAAAGGTCAAGAAATGTGTGTGATACAGACACCCATGTTCCACTTCTCAGAGCACTCTCTGCTTTCAGACACATCCGAATCAATAGCACCGCTTTAAATAGGCCTCTGCATTATTTCTGTGTTTCTAAGTATGGCACGCACATGTGCGGTACTTTTCTGTCCGCGAAAGATGCTTTCTTCCATTTCAGTAAACCGATCCCCCCCACGGGAGGCAGGAATGCCCCGTCATCACCGCGCAGACAGAGAGGCCAACGTGGACTCTCAACACAAGCACAAGTTTTTCAAATATGTCCACATAAGTTGCCCATCAAGGTCCCATTGGACTATTAAAGCGAGTAACCATGCGTAAATTATGCAACAAATCAATGTGGAGAAACTTGACGATCTGCCTTGTCAGTGAAAAGAGAATATATGTGTCGACAGCCTTTGTCCGTGATGGTCCACTGAAATTCTTATCTGATATTCGTATATCTGACCACATCACTGGTCACACTAATCACTTTGTCTTCATTTAAAGAAATACACTACATTTAAAACATGCGACACCAAATTCATGTGTTTTCCAGTAGATAATCTACTTTGCACAAAGGCTTAAGATCTTAAGGCATTTAAGATTTATGCTGTCAAGTTAAAATGAATGAAAATAATATTTTCAACCATAACATATTTTGGAAGAAAAGAATAATGTCCTCAGTCACTCCATTTCTTTGGTTCATAGTAGTTCCAATGAAACCTTGACAGTGAGGTCTGTGGATCATCCAGAGTAACCAGGACATTGTTTTGGGAAAGACACACTGCTGTTGAATTATTAACATGTCATTTTCAATCCTGTCAGCAGCACAAAAGAAATTTCATTCACCCCCCCAGTGAATTTGGGTAGAGGCAGAAATTTAAGAGGTGAAGTGGTGGTGGAAGTAAATGAGGAAATATGTACATTTGTGAGAACCAGCCTTTCCTAAGTTTCTAAAATTTCAGCAACCGTTTAAAAAAAAAAAAAAAAAAAAAAAAAAATATATATATATATATATATATATATATATATATATATATATATATATATATACATACATACATACATACATACATACATACATGTAGAATAGTGAAACCTAGTTACAATACATGGTGACCTGTTCGTAATGACTCGCTTTTTAAATCACTGTATTAGGCTGAACGATTGTAAAGTAGGACCCCTAAAGTATTTGGGATAGAGAGTCCTGGTCTTTGGCCTTGAGTGAAGCCTCGAGGGTCTCCATGGGGTTAATCCTGTGAGCGCCAGTGCTGAGCTAATGAGGAGCAGCCCGAGGATCTGTTGGGAATTACAGGTTCAGATCTGAACCAGGCTGCACATTCTCCATCCCCACCAGGCTGCTGGGCTCAGAGGAGTTGGGTTTTGGCTGGACAGGCCCTCTCCTTGGCTTACTGTACTGTACCCTGAGGGAGGGATTAATCTGCACACCAGTCTCTGAGCCTCACAACCATCTGACAGAATTGCTGCAGTGTTAGTTACATCACTTTTCAGAACAGAAGTATAATATGACAGGGCCTGTAGGAGAGATTTGATGGATAAACTGTGTTCAGGACAAGTTGCGCCCATCAAAGTGGGCAAGGCGCTGCTGCAACATAGGAAATTACACTGAATCATTAATGGCGCTCACAAAGAAAGAGGAAATAGGACCATTTATGAAAATGACTCGTCTTTCCAGGCTTTGCTATGATAGAAACCAGATCCATCCAGTAGCACAGAGCCTTCCTGCCTCTCTGGCTTCAGCAAAGGCTACACTCACAGTGATGACCTCCCTAAAGCCCTGGACTCTCTTCTACATGGGTCCATGGCTTTGAAGTCATGCAATGAAGCCATGCAATGTGTGCTGATCACATCGATGGGAACATGGTGAGGACAGACCTGGTGTGCAGGGTCCAGACATGTGTGGTGGGCTGGCGGGTGACAGAAACTTGCCCCCTCATCGAGGAACATTCCTTTTCCTTTTCAGCAACTCCAGCCAGAACCCATCTGTCGATCAGAAACAGCTGCTCCATGTGTGCAGTGGATCAGACATCTGGTTGGGAACTTGGTGACTAGACCCCAACAAACAAGCTCACAGACAAGCTATGAAATTGTCTTGACATGATAGGATGTTCTTTTTTGGTGTATAGTGCATAATGCTGAGCTTTTTCTTTGGCATTACCAGCAGATCATTGTTTTCACTGACAGTAAAATATTTCATCACATGGATTAGCACAAAATTCATGGTCCCCAGAGGGAAAATCCCAACAACATTACTGATCATCTGACTCTTTCTCTTGCATGAGTATGGAGTTGACATTGAACATGGATGACCATAAAAATTAGCTACAGATGTACTGTCATCAAGTGAATATTTCTGTGTTTTTGATGTTAATTAGCAAATGCTAACATGCTTAAGTAAAATGGGGATAAATGTTAAAGCTGCTAAACAACCAGTGGTGAACAGGAACTGTCATTGTACTTTACTCAAGTATTTCCAATTTCTACTACTTCACACTTATATCCCAATACAGATAAGGTGGAAATATTGTACATTTAGCTTCACTACATTTATTCAATAACTTAATTATACAGACAGCTTCAGACAACAAATAAATTGATGTTGCATTATTATAGCTTAAGATAAGATATAAGCTACCTACAGTACATAACGTAATGAAATCTAATAAAATATCCTACATTTTCCTGCACTAATTTGAATGATTGGTACTTTTACTTTAGGTACTTTACGTATACTTTGATGCTAATACTTTTGTCTTTAAGAAAAAATGCAGGACTTTATTTGTAACAGAGTATTTTGGTATTGCGAGTACTTCTTCAACCATCAAACAGCAGCATGTTAGCATTTAGAACGAGTGCAAATAACAGCCTTACAGAGGTGCTATCATGGCTGTATACTTAATTCAGTTTCTCTGTCAGTTGGAGCTAGGCGTCTTTCTTCTCACAGATGCTCCTTTTTCTCCCACACAGATCCTCTCCTCCCAACATATTTTGCTCCCACTTCTGACATGGGCCCATCTCCACCCTCCTACACCAGTTACTTCCTCCCTGATGGCTCAGAAAGCCTGTTGCCGGGAGGAGAGACGACCACATCGAGTGCCGGCTCACCCCGCTTCCTCGGCCACGGGCTCAATGAAAACCTCATCCCCATTTACTGCTCCATCCTGGCTGCCGTGGTGGTGGGCCTGGTGGCCTACATTGTTTTTAAGAGGTCAGTTTTTTAGCAAATAATGAGGTGAAAAGCTGCTTTGTGGTTAAAGGCATTAGCACAATATTTTGCATTGGGTTCTGCACGTCCACAATATGATCTATGACAAAGAGGGTGATGGAGATAGTGGTTTGGTGGGCGGTGTTGGATAGAGTGTCAGACGTTGCCCCGGGCTAAGGTGCCTGTTGAAATATTCAGGTCAAAGAGCTTTTGACCCACTTCTAGAGAATCACTCAGCTGAACCACAGTGAGTTTTACAAAAAAAGAACAAAAAAGGCCACAACACTTAATGCATTACACACACACACACACACACACACACACGCACGCACGCACACGCACGCACGCACGCAACCACACATGCAAGTACTCAGCTTATAGACAGATACAAGCCTGGACTGAAACACATCTGAAACAAGTAAACAAGCTCATTAGTGGCACTGATTGTTTGAAACATGCCGACCAGAGAAGTCTAGTGCCAGATTTATCAGAAGAGTCACGCACACATCTGGCTCATAATCCTCATGTACTTGTTGTCATTTCAATGTCGCCAACACCCAGTATTTTAGAGGTAAACACTCGGAGGTGTAAACTGTGCTGTGCCACTCGACCATTGACTCAGTCATCTTCCATATAGACCAAACAGCCTCAGTTGTTAGGCTTAATCTCAGGAGCCTCTTGCTATAGCTTTCTATTCCAAGGCAAATATGCAGCACATGTGCAGTTTACAGATTTATTATTGGAGTTCATAGGAAACAGTGGGTCCTCCTTTGTAACAGAAGACTGCCACTGCTTGTCGATTTTATCAGCTGTAGCCACTAGCTCATAGTCATGTTAGCTCCACAAGTTGGTTAAAAACAGTCTCCACCTAGACTTCAAGTTGTTTCAAGCTCACTCATTTTAAAGATTTTTGTAAAGTCTAATTTACACTGCCCACGTTACTGCAGGGCAGTGTTTTTCACATGTATTACGGACGTATTGCTTGCAACATCAGTTTATACTGGGAGCGTTTTTCAGCATAGCGCTGCATTCGAGACTGCTCCACACTCTCGCGAGATTCACAACGTAACGTAGTGAACTTCCTGTTTACTCTGCACGGCCACTCATTATTTCACAGCTGATCTCTCTCTTGTTCTTCCTTTTTTGGGCAAGTTTTTGAAAACTCATTCAATTGCACACATAGGCTACAGTAGAATTTACTCACGTGAACTCCATCCACTTCTGCAATTTCTCTCCATGCATTCTCTTTTCAGTTGATGTCTTTATAAAAGTCATGTTGAACATCATAAATAATGCTGTGTTTCTCCACTTTGACGATAAATGTTTCCTCGTCCATTCACTTCCACTGGTTGTGCTGCTAAAATGTAGTAGCCGGAGTTCAAGTGACATTTTATTTTAAAAATCCACCTTTTATTCTGGTGCCTGATTTCCTCTCTGCTCGAAAAAGCGTGCATCTCTCGCGAAGCGAACACATCAGTTAGGCTGTAGTTTCACGGGTGGTGTAAACTGACTCACTGACTTCAATGAAAGCGTTTCAAAGGTGCTGTCACTCGGCTGCAGTTACGTTGCCATTACGTGTGCTTTAAGTCTTAAGCATGCTCTTGATTTCTAAATACATAGTATTGTGCTATTTCCCATGTCACCATCTGATGGACATGGAAACAAAGAAACAACATTGTTCTTGACCTAGGCCTATTATTAGAAGTATGAAAAGGTAACATCAGTCCGTCATTTTTCATGGTGCTATTTCTGGTAATGTTGCCTGTTTGAGTGTAAACTTCCCCAAATCATATAAAGAACAGGACAGAGCTCAGACTATATTGCGAATGCTACATGCAGAGTCCAGTTGTGAAAATGGATTTTCGTTGCGTAAACTCTAACCCAACAAGCTAATGTGATTAGCTGCTCCCTTGGAAAAACTCTACTGACATTAGCGCAGACAAACTTTTAGAAAGGCTAAAATCAGATTAAGGATCTTTTCAAGAAAAAGAAATAACTGAGATTTTAGTCAGATTTCTGTGAACACAGTCATTTAAAATGCTGTTTTCTGACTCATAACTGCTGTGAAATCCACATGTTCAACTGCAGCATCACATGACTGAATGGCATCAAACTGAGCTTCTCGTCACTTTTCCACAGGTGGAATAGCTGCAAGCAGAACAAGCAGGCAGCTAATAACCGTGCAGCTACAAACAACCAGATGGTGACGCCGGAGGGAGAGAAGCTGCACAGCGACAGCGGCATCTCAGTGGACAGTCAGAGTCTGCAGGAGCAGCAGCAGCAGCAGCAGCAGCAGGCCCAGGCTGAAGTCCAGGCTCAGCCGTCACACTCACGCACACCGGAGCATATCGGTACGCCTCACTCTCTATCTCACTTTCACAACAGACGTACTATGTGAATGTTTTCATGATAGAATCAGAGCATTAATCACAGCTGGGCGACAATCCAATATTAATGCTGTGAATCCTGTTTAGCAATACAGTATTTTTTATTTTTAGATTTGTATTTTAGTCATCAGAGGATTTTTGTCTGATGCTTAATGCATTACAATACAATCAAATCAAGTAAACTCAATATTGACTGTATATCACAAATTCTCTTCAAGAGGCTCTGTACAGGTACCCCAAAAAAGCTTTAATTGTTGTATTCCACTTCAAGTTCAGAATTTTACATGAAATTCTTGCATACATTGGTCATAATGTCATATACAGTCTTCTCTATTAGTTATGTCTGTACAACTGTTCCAGCATAAAGTCTATTTTCATGATGCTTATGGCATTCATTTTTTTCATTAAATTATCCTGTTTATCACTCCTCTCTGCATATCCAAGTGTCCTTGAGCGAGACACTGAACCCCACTGCTCACTGCTCCTAAATGCTTAGAATGTGTTACATGCAGGGGTCAGATTTCCTATATGCACCTGTATGAACTGTATATGACAATCCCAAATACATGAAGTTTAATACAGTCCACATGATTCACATGACCATCGTGAGCATCGTAAAAATTTTGCAGCAGTGCTGTTGTATTGGATTGTACAAGTGTGCTAAATAAAGTAGCCACTGCGTGTTTACTGATATTATAAAAAATGACAGTAATGTGACATGGATTTCAGTCATGCCACCCAGTCCTAGAGTGTCAACATATCGGTTTAATTTAAAACTTGTGAACTGAGCAGATGTTTTTATTTTAGTCAACGTGATTCCTCCTGATCCAAACACATAACTATATATTCACCACAAAACTTTTAACTTAACATAAGACACCTATCCAAGTCTGGATACATTCCTCCTTCACGCTGTGATATAGTAGCTGTCATTACTGATTACATAAAGATACTGTGCTGAGATTTTGCATATAGTGGTTCTCAAGCAGTGTGCAAGTCTCTTCCTCAAAGCAACACGTTTCTGGGGATTCAGATCAAAAACAATACGTCACCTCGGAGCAGGACCAACACCAAGCAGCCAAATCCTGCATGCATGGCATATTAAGACTGCAGGAATGTAGATATTAGCATTCAGGCACCTGTAGTAACATGACTGTGAGGAGCACACTGAACATTAATTAGTTTGGCTGCATGCCTCCTAATGCTGAGTCATACCATCAATATTCAGAAGAATTCTGTGCTGACAGACATTTCTAAGAGTATGTAGCAGCATATGTTTGGTCTATATATGCCTTTACTCCTCGTTCTCTATTTCTATATTTGCTGCTCCTACACTCATGAAGTATTTTGGGTGGATGTTTGTGGGGCAGACTTTGCCACAGTCTTGCAAGCCAGACAAAAAAAAAAGTTTTGTGAGATGAGCTCAGTCGATCATGTCTGGCTTTGAAGGATTAAAAACAACATTATGCACTTTACTGATCTACTATAAAGCAATTTTAATTTACTTCCTTTCAGCACAGTCCATTGAGAGAGCTTTTTAGCTTTTTACGGTCGGTATGTATTTTGCACAATTTCCCAGTCTCTTGTAATGAATTTTATATTTCTGTTTAAAGGACAAAAGCAGCTTTAAAACACATTTGACACATTGTTCACATATCAGATAAAAAAATTAAACAAGCATTACTACTGAAGGTGTAAATCTTTCAAAATACAATCTTTTATTGAAAAAGAAAGGTTAGGTAGTTCATTAAAACAGCTGTAGTTTTTATGAAACATTACTCAAAGCAGAACAGTATTTCCAACTGTGAATTAATACACATTTGGTACTGTGGGGAGTATTTATGGTGGCATGATGGTGCATGTCAGGTGAGGTTCAGCAGATCAGACTTTGGCTGGTATTTTGCAATTTGTTAACAATAAAAACAACACAAAGAATAAAGAATCAGCATCACTATCATTTAAACCAAAATAGGAAGTACAAAGTAGAAATATGTCAGAGCCAGTAGTATCACTTTCACTGGGTACACAGAAAGAGGCTCAGTGCAGTGTGGGAAATCTGCACTGACACAAAGGACGATAACCTTTACACCGCTTGGAGAACAAAAGCTGCTGCAGGAATGATATGTAACCTCAGAGCCGTCTACCTTCTATCCTCAAATAGCACTTACATGAAAGAGATGAGAACCGTGCTCTCACTCCATCTGTAGACACAAACCAGAGAAGCTTTTTACCTGAAGAGAAGAAGTCTCAAGTTAGCTCATGATCTTTTTATTCAGTCATTCATGCTTCTCTCCCAGACTCTCCCTCTCTCTCTAAGGATCTCATATGTTTCCTTCCTAGTCTTAATGTGAATTATACTAAACCTTAAAAATAGTTATACAGGGATAATGATGTGCTAACAAGCCAAACAGCTGATAAATCCTCCCTCAAACAAGCCACATCACTGTCTCTTTTCTGGCATACCCATTACATCCTAATGAGGCTTGGGAAAAGCTCATTTAGTTTTTCTGTTTCGTTTGAGTCCCTCTTTCTATTCCTCCACTCAACAAATGCAAAGCCTGTTGCACGTCCAAGAAAAGAAGGAATTTCTTTTGGAGGAACAGCTCAGGATTGGCTCAGTGAGATGATGACCGCCCCGTTAACCCTGTCGCCTCTCCAACTGATTGGCTCATTAGCAGGTGTTACGGGACGAGATCCAGGCCTGGCCTCGCTGCCTTTCAAAACCTGATCCAGCGCCAGCGTTTAGCACGTGCTAATTGGCATTAGCACTCTCTGCTGGTGCGGAAGCCATTAAAAAAGGCAGCACATGCTCCCGTGCTGGGGGCCGTTGGTTCTTCGCCGACTGACGGGCTCTGTTAAAGTACGCAAGAGGGTGAGAATATGCACAATAAATCCATGATAATCACTGGAGGGCTTGCTGCTTCCAATGAAGCATATTTTACTGCCAGCTAAAATAATGGGAACACCTCCAGTCAAAACAATGCAATAAGCTTTTAAAAAGAGAAATAGAGCAATGAAAATGTCCCGTGTTTTGACTGACAACATTCAGAGAAGGTATTCCCCACATGAGTCACTGGAGAGCGATGAGAGCTCCTACATGAAGGGTGATCAACCTCTTTCTGGTCCGCTCATCTCCACTGAAACAAAACTGTGCAGCACTCTGCTAGACCTGCTCTTCCCCGAATCATCCATATTGAATGTGTTTAAAATTTAAACAAGACTCTAAGCCTCACTCACATCGGCCATCCATGCCTGCCTGTCCTGTGTTTGACCTCACAGTCTATGCAAGGAGTCAAGATAAACACCAGTCACTGAGTAAAAGAGGGTTACTACAGAAAATGTTGGTTTTCACAAAGAAGGGATACAAATTTGAGGTTTAGCATTAAAAATGACTGAAAATTATGCAACAGCAGGTGCACAGTCCTGAATGAGTAGCACAGAATAAAGGGTCAAATCAGTAGTTTGGTCTTCCTCTGAAAGGCACAAGGAAATATCAATAAAATGGAACCTGACCCAAACCCAGAAGTAGGAGGGTCTTTATTATAGCATGACAATCAACAGCTATCAAGAAGCGACAGTTAAGCTTTTGAGAGCATGATGGACCTGAAGCAGCTCAACAGTATATTCATTGTGTAACATTATCCAGGAGCAAGGTACAGTAATAATATAGCTGAGTCATGTAACAAATTAATGTAATTTCAGTAATACAGGATGGATGACTCATGATTTCATATTTGAGAAGTATGTGGAAGTATTCCCGTTATAACTGAGTGACATCATGAGACATCATATACAGTATTTTTTCCTAGTTCATTTAGAGGTGATGTGGTGTGGATGGATTAGGCCAGCAGTGCACACACCCAGTGGACCTCAAGGGTCCCAAAGCCAGAGATTAATGACTCAGGAACCACACCAAGAACTAAAAGTCCCTTTTCCACATTGAAAAACGTGATAACAGATGAAAAAAATGATGCCGCTGTTTGAAATTGAGAACCATTTCTTTTTTCCTTCGAGCTCTGATGGTTAAGAGGATAAAAACGATCTTTTCCTCCTGACATAATACAGCTACATAGTGCACACTATGCAAACATGATATAATTATAAGAAAATACAAAGGTGATTGGGAAGAAGATAAAAAGTGACTGTTAATATTTGTTTATTTAGATCAGTCGACAAACAAAGAGACATCTTTATTTTAAAATAAAACCTTGGCAGAAAATACTGCGAAAATGAGCTTTTAGTCTGAGAGTTAATTTTACACAATGAGAGCCAATGAAAGGGGTTGGTGCTCTGGTAGGTTAGAGGATGTGCATGTGTTTGTGGATTTTAAATGGAAAAGTAATAATATAGGTTGTGCAATGAACTGCTGTACCCAGGGAGCAATAAGCAAAGTAACAAAACATGTAATATGTTTTTCAAATTAGCCAAACAATCCCATGATGTCTGTTAATTTACCCCGAGAGTTCTGATTACCAAGAAGCCATCTCATATTCAGTCCCAATCAGCAAATTTTAGAGCTTTTTGTCATGGCTTAGGGTCCATCTGGAGTGCCTGAATGTGCTGATTAAAAAAGAAAGAAAAGAAAAATGAAAGAAAGAGAGAAGTAACAAAGCCCTGCTGTGAGTTCACATTTCAGTGCAGACTGAGCTGATTCAGTGAAAGGCAGCTTGTAGTGATTCTTGGAATGAAGTTGGACTGAAAGTATCGGGCAGCCATGTGGCCACTGTCATCACAGCTGCCTCCAAAATGAGGTGCAATGAAACAGATGCATCACTGTAGAAGTACAGGTGCAAGCCACTTGTGTGTGCATTACAGATGGCTGTGCAGTGGCTCTGCTCTTCGTCACTGCTGAAGCCTGTAGAGTGTCTGTTTAAACAGGAAGGAGGAGAGAGGAGTGTGCTGTGGACTGTGGCCATCGCTGGACAGAATCCATGTGGAGCAGAGGACCAGCGAATAACAATCCAAGTGTATTTCATGACAGGACCGTGTGTGAAAAAAGATGGGTTTGGGGAAGGGAAAAGGAATGAAAACAGAGGGAGGGTATGACTTTATGAGTCACAAAAGAGTCCCCCTCTTCTAAAGCTTTAAAATAAACCCTCTTGTACTACACTTCCCTGGCACAAGGATGCATTGATACAGACAAGAAAACATCCAAAAGACTTGGGGGTCCTCTCAGGAACACCTTTGCATTCCTGAGCCGTTTCCATGGCTTCCCCCAATTGACAACAGGTTAAGAGGTTTGTGGGAAAGGAGAGCATTTGTCTCCCATCCTCATCCGGCTGATGACTCCAATTTGGCAGGTTCAAGCGAGTGAGTGACACCACAGGGCCCCCTGCAGGGAAAAGAGTGACTATCAGGAGGTTATTTATGATATTTATCCATCAGGAGTGAGTTTTCTGTGCAGGATTCAGAAGTACTGGTGAAAGGAAGTTATTATCTTTGTGGGCAGGGAATTTGAGAAGAAACATTCAGAAACTAATCAAGGTAATCAAATGACTTGTGATTGACTACCGAGGAGTTGCTCATTGTGAAAGAGACTGTACTCATGATCATAGAAATATGATGAGAATCTTTCAAATCAGCCTGTCAGAGAAGTGTCCTGCTGCATTTCCAAAAGCACTTTGACCATTGTAGTGGGCTAGAGAATTGAAACAACTGATTAATACTTCAAATTCAACAAAAATGGCAGCTTTATGGCCACATTGACGAGAACTGTGACCATAGCAACAATTAACAACTGACCAATAGGCGAACCGTTCAGTGCCTGTTCTTTTTCTATGGGTGCATGTATATTTACAAAAAAAGAACCACTTCTTCCAGAGCCTGACATACTATATCTCTTCTTCCTTTCTCTCCGCAGTGGTGAGGGTGGATGGCGGCCCCCAGCCTGACACGCCTCCCCCTGAAGTCTGAGGAAGAGGAGGAGGCGTCAGAGCTGAAGATGGGGAGAGAACACCAAGGACTTGAACCGTGGACCAAAAGGAAAGAAAACTGGGGTGGAATGTAAAACTGACTCTGATTCATATCCTAAGTGGCCACAGAGCAAAGACTTGACTTAAGGACCTGTCACCTCCCGACCACCTTTGGGCCTCAGTCTGACTCTTCATCCCTGCTCTATCGATCAGCCTGTGCCTGGACATGACCTCTACGGCAATATCAATCACTATCTGTACCAACGTCACTGCAGATAAATAATATTAGTATTAATGGACTATTCCAGTATCTAATATTGACATAATTCCATTAACTGCCAACTTCCGTCTCCTCAGCCCCTTCGTAAACTTTACATTTCTCCTTTACTTCCCCAATCAGTAGCTGTGAAATATGTGCCTGAAAGGTAAATAGGCAGAAAGGTTCTCCATCATTTCTTCTTTTCTTTTCTTGTGCATCAAAGAAACCAGCCTTTTTCCTCTCACTCATCTTCCTCTGTGGTGTCCCACTCTCAGATAATGCTGTCTCTCCATAGGATTCGCTCTATTAGAACCCCGCTGTTGTCTGCGATACAAAGAGCAGCATGGGGAAGCCGTGAGTCACTCCCGAACTTCCTCTGAAGTTCCTTGTTCCTTTATCATTTCACCACAGACACGTTTCATGGCCTGTTGTGTTCTGTAAAATGTTTGCGTCATGTTATGAGGTTGGTTGCAACGACTTATGTAAAAGTGACTCATATTTCGGGGAAAAAGGTCAATCGTTGTGCAGCCCGCTCGGCAATCAACATAGACCCCTTCGCAATGCCTCCAGGGTTTTTGTTTCAGTGATTTCATGCTTATCATGATGGATGTATGGTGCATTACTTTCAGTTTGAGTTACACGGCTGATTCAGCAGGGTGCCTCCACAGCCCTCTATGGTTAGGAAACATCTCTGGATTGGAGCTCTGATGACTCACTGCGATGATGTCTCAGGGGATGCGAAGCTGCCTAATGACGTCATCAGTAACCCAGTATATGAGCTGCTCATTAAACAACTCCATTCTGAACAAAAAAACGTTCAAAAAAGAATCCCTCTTTTCACTTACTGAATGGAAATTTGGGACATCCCTCAGAGGCAAAGTCCCTCCACTGATCTCAGCTTCCACCCGCCTCGACACACTCTTACAGAGCTTGACGCTGTCTGTGTGGTAGAGTCTGGTAAACAGTGTTGAGGGGCTAATGCATCGTCGGCAGTGCTCGCGTCAACACAGGGCCCATTAGAGAGACGTCCTGACAGGCAGGTAGTAATTACCTCAGGATTTCAGCTTCATTTACCCTCAGCTCGGCTTCTCATTGGGGTTAACACTGTGGACTACCGAGCAGATACAGTCCTCTTTGAAGCCTCAGTATGACATTACAGCTCCCTTATCCAAGGCTGAGGGCACTGACATTTACTACATCACCATGGTGATATAAAAGCACTTAGTTGCAAGGCAGGGTGGCACCTTTTATAACACAGGACCTCTTTTATGCTGCCTTCCTTGTGCTGCTTGCAGTAACTGTAAAAGCAGATAGATATGTCGTAAAAAGAAATATACTGTAGCTGAGTTTGACTGCACTGCTTTAGCGTTCATTCCTACAGGGGCGTATTTTCTCAGGGTCCCTCTTGTTGTGGTGTGACTTTAAAATGATGGAAACAACCTGTAGATGTTTGATAGAGTAAGTAGGTAGGCAGGTGCAAACATAAAGCAGCTGGCATGCTGAAAAAAGAAAGATATGGGTTGATATGATAATTAACTGATTCCAACATGATTCACACACTGATAAATTTAAAAAAATAGGGAAGTGAGCTTATTCACTTTGTTGCAGAGACTTGAAAAGATAGATACCACCAGCAGTTGATTGAGCATGGAAACAGAGGTTGAGTGCAACTAGGCCCTTGACAACTCACTACCTGACACATTACATACCGTTGTAATGGCGAGGTGGAGTAATGTCGTCCTGAGCAGAGAATGAAGTCGCTCTCCCTCTGTGTGTGTTGTAATCTCAACATCTCCATGTTTTTAATTCGGTGCTCTTGCAGAAGCATAGCTAGGTCCCTCTGGTTCCTCTTCAGGTTAACACTGTTAGCTCTGTCATTGAAATGCTCCAATCTCACATTTATCACCTTTAAGTACAAAACACCACAGGTTGATTATTTGCCGAACTAAAACCACTCATAAGGTATCAATCTTTTCATGTAACTCTGGTACGTCAGCAGAGCTTGTGTTTTAGTGAGCTATAGAGAGATAGGAAATGTCAGGGAGAAAGAGAATGTGAATCATTATATCCTGTGTGATGCTGCATGGATCGGTCATATGGTCACCAACATCTCAAGACAATTAAATGACAATTTGTGGGCTCTTCACTTGCATCACTGCAGCGTTATGAAAGTAAGTTAATAAAAAACTGCTATTCTTTTGCTCACAGCTCAACAGTTGATGTGGACATGCGTTGTGGACATGTGACCACACACACAGAGCGACAGTGTATGATTCACTCCTCCACCGAGAGAGCAGGTGTGATTCATCCTGATCCTAGCTGTGGAGGTGACATTAAAGCACTACAGCATGAGTGTTGATTTAAAGAAAAGGAACTCCTTGACTCCGTCTCTTTTGAGGCCTAACAGCAGCACACTCACCAACCCTGAACCAACTTAATCTCTTCCTCCTGCAGCTTGTGAAGTAAGACACAACATAAGAATGTACAAACATGAATATACACAGAAATATGCAAGATACATTCATGGATACGGTTTAAATTTGCCCATTCTGTTGCTGTCAATCTGTCTTGTTTTCCCCGTTGGTTTATATTATGAATAGTATCACCCTTTTTGGAGAATTTTTTCTAACTGATGTTATTTTGTAGCACTTATTAGACGTAATATGAATGCACTCAAAGAGTGTACTGCAGTTCAAGTGCCTGTGTACAGAGTCAGGTGTCTTTAAGTTCAGAAGTTTGACTATATATATTTTGTTTGCAGTTTTCCACTTATTTTATGATTTTATGTACATTTCTAAAGAAGGTTTTTAGCAAACAGAAGTCAGATGAACTTTGGAGACTCAAGCAAACTGTATAAACCTGGCACCAATATAGAGAAACTTATAGTACACATAGGTTGCCAATGAAGACATACTGGATGTTAACATGCTATAAATACTGGCAACTAATAGGGTCATGTAGCATTATGAAAACAAACATGTCACCTGAGACTTCTACTCTAAAGCTCACATATGCTATTAGTCAATAGAAATCTGTGCAGAGGTTTTGCATGCACAGTAAGTTTCATCATGTACCTCCATTTCAGAGGCGACGAGACATGTAATCTGTCGTAACATGAAGTCTATAGGGAGGTTCACTGTGATTCTCTGTGATATGGGTCCAAACCTGACGCAGATGGATCACGACCTGCTCCAGAAAAGCTGAATGTCACTTGTACTTACCTACTAATGTAAAAATGCATTGTGTAAATGTGAATTTCTTAGAGTTGATACAAGATACAGAAATACACTCAAAAATGTAAAAAAAACAAAAAACAAAACTGTGTGCAAGTGAAATGAGCATCTATAATACAATAAACAGAGATGTCATCTCATTGTGTGTCCAGCTTGTCTTTGTAGCTAAACTATGAATGTTAAAATGCACATAGCATAGAGACTATGAGACTGACTGGAAATGGGGAACAGCTAGCCTCCAAAGTTCACTAATGAACACATTAACACATAACTTCATATCCCTACAAAAATGAGTCAACACAATAATGTACGTCATTTTTACACTGAATAAGATTATTTTTTGGAAAGCCTTAAAGACCGAGGGGTCTTTATGCTAAGTTATGCTAAAAAGCTATGCCAGTGATACTGAATCTGTCTTTTATGTGATACAGGTGTTAGTTAAGCCTTAGAAATGCAATTTTTTCTTATTTTTGTTTTTACAAAACACCCAAAAGCATTTGTGAAAATTACCTCAAGCAAATGAAAATAAAATGCTGAAACCCGAAAGCCTGGTGTGGCAGACCGGCAGCCAAACCACAGTCAAAAGCAGGACCATATGTGTGGGTCCATGGTTCTCCGCAGTCTTATCACCACTTCAACATTCTGGGGTCCAACAGGGCTTTCTTCCTGCTACGTGTCAGAGATGAATCGTCAGTGATAAAATCCCCACAGGAACAGAGAGGACTAAGGGGAGGAAAGTCACCCAATACTACACAAATGTCTGTAGTTGCTGCAGTTTCGGAAAAAAACACTACAGTTTTAATAACAGTACTTCAATTTTTGCTTCACTGATTTTGTCAAGGTAGCCTGGAAAAGCAAGACCAAATCGGCAGTGTGAAATGTTTCTGTACAGCTTTTCCTTTCCTGACTGGTTTCTATATGAGGCCCTGAATGCAGCGAACCACACTGAGATGGGGTGACAGATAGACAGCAGAATTTTAATTTGATCAGCAGGGAGCACTTATGTGGAGACACTAATCAAACTACGTTTTCCCTCTGTCAAGATTAATCCAGACCATAAGTCAGCTGAAAAGACTGAAAGAAAAAGAAGTCTTAAATAGGTGAAATGAAACAGACATGTCCCTTGTAGGAAAAGCAAAGACACATTAAAATATGCACAATAAGACTCAAACATGACACATAAAGAAACTTCACTTTCCTTCTATCAGAAGATAAATGTGCATGCTGCGCTCCTTAGTTGATAGATGTTTTTTAGCAAATGAAAAATTAATATTGCTAGATTCAGTCAGACACAGATAGAGCTACATGAACTAACTAAAACATTGCCAAAGAGGGTCGACAACCTCAATCAGCACCTGTTGCACTGAAATGTGCACATCGGTTTAAAGCCAGAAAAACAGGAAGCCATAAAGATCATTTGGAAGTCATTTTGTCTTCTGCCACTTCACAGAGGACAGCAGCTGTATTCAACTTCCATCAAAGCAAAAGAAAGAGGCCGTCCTCTCCATTAAAAAAGCATCATTGCTCATTGTTCAAAAGCCTGACATTGCTGTGTTTACATTCATCTGATAAAGCTTTCTTCTAGTTTAGCAAAGACGGAAGTAGCATGATAACACAGCAAAACCGGGTTGACTCTGCTGCCTGCTGTTCACATCCTGTCTCAAGTGAAAAGTCTTCAGGCGGAGTATTTGCCACAACTTTCCAGTTATCTAGCCTTCATCACGCCATTCTCTGGAGCAAGCTACGAGTTTTCTATTTCACTTTTTCTACTCAAAAGACAGACTTTTGGTGACATATAAATATCATAAAACTGAACTCTAATTCCAATAAGCTTATTGTCATCTTCCTGCTCTGCAGCCTGCAGTATCTGAAAGCATATGGACTGTTTTTAGAACTTATCCTTCGTTTTTAACTTTAAAATTACTGAATTTACAACAGGGAGAAGGGAGAGACAGAGACAGGAAGCACTGGGATTTATGGGAAATGTGGCTTTCATTTTTAAAACATATAACACTACATGTCACACCTCTAACTCCAGTGTTCGTGAGCACAATCGGAACAGGTTGGAGTGAAATGGAGACCCTGAAACACTGACAAGCATCTGCACCGACACATCTTGGACTGCGGCTTCAGTCAGTTGATCTACATCTGCACACAATGTGAGCTGGCTCCCTAACGGAGGATATTTTGGGAAAATGGCATTTTTCCACACCGTGGAGGAAGGAGTGAAATCTGTGTCTCAATCTAGTCCAAATGGTTGAACTCCTCGATGCGATGTGAAAACCTGACAAATAAATATACAAGACACCAAGGAATACAGAAAAAACACTTCTAAGCCATTTCTGCTGAGATCTCTGCGAGGTTTCAGTGTTTCTCTTTTATCAGTGCTTCATTCAGGTCTCTGCAGGGTGAGGATCAGTGTGGGAGAGCTGGCTGCAGGCCTGCATGCAGCACAGCAGCGCTTAACGCTTGAGCAAATCATGCAAACCACCTCTGGCCTCTCCCATCTGCCTGCATCCCACGCAGAAAGAAGGGGACCACCCCATCCCAACTCACTTAGTTTTATGTGTAAAGACAGAGGAACAAGAGTTGAAAAAGACAGAACTGCTGCTGGGAAATGAGACCCGAGAGTGATGGCGGCCAGCTGTGGGAGCCCCATCCTGTAACACCTCACTGTGGTGGATAACCCGACCCACCAAGTCAAACACGCCACAACCACAAACCCTCATCAAGTCAGACTTATTCTAATTTATCACGTTGCACTTGTTGCTGTGGGACCTCTGAGGCATGTCAGCTGGAAATAAAGTTAACAAGAAGAGAGAGTGTTTTGTCTCCGTCTAGAAATATGACCCTCTGGGTATCACACAGTACACATTTATCTTATGCTCTGCACAAAGCCATATATCAAATCCATATGTATACAGACCCCTACTTCTATTTACACATTTGCAGTAGAGAAAGTAAACATATAGTTGGCTTCACTGTGAAAAGTTATGCTCTTTAAAGTTATGCTTTTAATGACAGATAACCAACTAGACAAATTACTTAAACTTGACTTGGTTACATAAGTTTTTGTTTAACTCTACTTTTAGGTCACTAAAAATAATTCAAACTTCTGTTCACCAACTCAGTGGACTTAAATACAGGGATCTGGTTCACTTATTTCCTGCTCTGCTATGAAACAGTGTGGACAACATGGTGTCTAATGAAAAGTTAGAGTGAGACTCAGTGGGATTCAGTTTGCCCACAACCATTATGTGACTGTCGCCTTGTATCAAGGTGGACATGAATAATTTCAGGGCAGGGTTAAATTTTTTTTCTCAGTTCGACAAAGGGAGAAACATGAAAAAAAAAAATGTAATGCCTTTATGGCCAGTACAATTTGTTTTAAAAATAAATGCAGTAGAATATGACAGAAAAAAACAGAAATACCTCAAAGAGAAAAAAATCTGTACTACTTATTTGCAGGAACACAGTGAAAGTACACTTTGTGAAAGCAAAGGGAACCTATGTAGACAAATTTACATTTCAAAGAGTGCATGTTAATACTTGTTTGTTCTTTGGCCCCTTCCACAGTGGACACCAAGAATGTTATCAACATGAGAATTATTCAGTGACATTCTGTGTAACAACCTATTCTACTGTGTTCAAAAATGAAACAGTGCTGGACATTAACTGGACTGTGCAGCTGTGGCTCAGCAGGTCGACCAGGGTGTTTAAGCACATAGTTGGTGCTCCTCCTGTTGAAAACTGTATGTAAGAAGTGGACATAGTCATCCAGTTGACTGCCATTTGAAGCCTTCATATCTGCATTTTGGCCATCACCACCTTTTTTTATTGCAACCAGAAGCGACTCAAGGACGGAGCTAAATGCAACATAGTAAGTTGTTTTTCGGGAGCTATATAAACTCCAAACACATTTTTGAAAGTCGCAAGATGAAAACACACTGAACTCCCAGACCAGAAAAACTCCATGGCAGCGACATGTCAATCCCTAAAGCAGGGGTGTCCAACCTGTTTTTGAACCAGATCGACATTTTCATTTGGATATGTGCCGAGATCTACGAGTCCAAATAGAAAGCCACAGTCTTTCACACAGCATATCATACTACAGCAGTGGTTATTTAGGAAGTTCAGGAAAGATTGACTCTGTTAGCATGATGCAATGAATCCATTGGTGCAACCCGACATTGCTGGAGCACCATCAGTTGTGATGGAGTTTGAAGATTGAGATTGAGTTTGAAGAGCGGCAGTTGTGTGTCCTTTCAATAGCAAAATGGTGAGTAGCTCTTCTTTTGCACTCATGTCTCTGAAAACAATTCTGATGAAAACACAGAGATGATCCACATCTACAACATCAATCGACTCATCAAACTGAAACGAAAAACGCTCACAGGCTTCAATATCCTTATCCTCCGACATTCCCTCACATCGCTGTGTAACAGTACTTCAGGATAAATGGATTTCCTTAACAGCAGCTATGATATCATTTTTATTGTTAAAGTCAATGAAGAGTGCATCCGTGGTTAGTGCCTCTTTCACAACTTTACCATCCTTGGAAGACTACTTGTGTTTAGCAAGAACGTGACACAGTAAAATGTAACAGTTGCAGTCTTATGGTCTGCTGTGCTGCTGACCTCTAGGGTACGTAGAGCTGTATTAGCTGGGAAATCCACATCATAACTTTATTGCACAGTGCTGAAACTGTCCTTCTTTAGTAAGGCCATGCTTGCATTACAAACAAGACAAATGGACTTTGAATAAACAAAAAAATACTCCTCCTCTCAGTCTAAATGACAGCAGGTGACGTACCTTACAACAACCCATGTCCAGCTACTCTGATTTGTTATTGATGTTTTTTATTACTACACTGGATGCATCAACAGTGTGTTGTTGCCCCAGTATTGAATTTATTAGGATATGGTGGTGAAATAAGAGTGTGTGTATGTTTTTTATTTTAGTTTTTTTTCTAATTAACATAACTAGCTAATGTTTCAAGCAATTGACATGGAAGCAGTCTGAGATCGACTGATAGATCTCAATTGACTGGTCCTAAAGCATCCCCTCTTTATGGTCTATCTGACTCCAAATGGAACCAGAATGTATTAAATGAATATATAGTTCTGTAGAAAACTAGCAAATGTAATAAGTTAGGTAAGAGGTCACTTATCATAGACTCCTATAATTGGATTGGCTTCACTTTTCACACCTAGATTTGTCCCACTGCTGGCCACACATGAACACATGGACACAGTCAACTGGAAAAGTCAGAGGGCGAGAGAAGGAAATTTATCAATAAATTACATTTTGAAACACTAACCAAAGCCAACTTATGCCTCAAGCTTTATGCTTGAAAGAGGCAGACCTCTGACTCATGTCAGTGGACCCAATCCTTTAATGCATCTTACTTGATTTCCTAAAACTGGATTTACTGCATTAGTATTGGACTGATTGTATCAATCCTCTTGTTGGATTGCAATCACAGTTTGTAATTCTATTAACACAATGTTCATTGTTTTCCATTCAGACATGCTGGGAACTATTGCTGTCGTGAGCCTGTAAAGCTCACTGAAATGCTGTATAGAACAGCGAGATACAACAAATAAACTCCAGCTGACTCCCGCAAAATGATGCAACTATCCCATAACTCTGTCTTTGTTCTGGAATAGCATTCACACAAACCACGATAACAGTGCTACAGCATATATTTATCTGTGACACCCACTGGTGGCAAAATGAAACATGGAAGCTCTTATTGCCAACAATAAATTCTGTGCATAATTTGTTTTTTTCCCTCGAGCTTGCCACTTTGAAACACCTGGTTTAATGTGTTCACACTTTGTGTTTAATAGCAGACAGATATGATCAGACAGAACACACACACAGACACACACACACACACACACACACACACTGTGTTGCTGTTTATGAGACACACCTCCTCTGCCTGATTACAAGACAAGGCAGGATTCCTCCTCTCTAATCATCTTGGCTTTTCATCCTGATGGGAGTTTGTATATGACAAACGGATCAAACGGGGCTTAAGCACACGTAGACAAACAAACTTATATTTAAGCATTTGCAGGGATAACTTGAGCCCCTGCATAGAGACTGCTCTATAAACCTCCATGTTCCTCGGGGAACTGAGGCTGATCAGAGGCATAGCACCAGTTTGATGTTATATAGAAGCAGGGTGAGGTAAAGTCATCTTTATATCAGCACGCTGGTCATGGAGCATTGTTGATATCAGTTACATGAAGTGAAAATGTGAAACAAAAACAAACACTGACGGGGGGGACAAACACAATCTGACTTTCAAGCCAAGCGAATTTAAAAAAAAAAAGAAAAAAAAAAAAGGTTTTCCTCATTATTCTGTCATTCTCACCTTGTAATGGGCTCTATTTCTGTCAACAACAATACATTCAGACATGCTGTGTTTTATTTGCTGCTGGTGCTGCAGCTGCAGTGCCCAGATGCTCTCAGCTCTATGCCACATGAATACTGAGTATCCAGCGCGTGCACATTGAGACAGATAGGTGGGATCCCCTGTGTGTTTTACTCAGTAAGTATGAAGACGATATATGGGCAAGTCAGTAACCTGAGATTTTCTGATGAACAGGGAGTAGTAAATATGCAAGAGCACATGATAAGAGGGAGAGAAGAGGGGAGATAGAGGAGATGCTGGCAGCCAGTGAGGAGCTAGGCTGCTCTGGAGCTTTCTCCTCGGCTCCAGACGCTGGCCAAGCACAACACGTCTGCATCAGCAGCAGCACGGGTGACAGCCAGCAGACAGCTCGCTCTGCTCCGCAGCACACCTCGGCCCAGCGAATGGACCTGGAAATCATTTTTATGATAAAGCATTATCTCCTGTATTCGTTAGAACAGACACTATAACACTGAGACAATAAAGTATAGCTGTCTTGCTGTGGAAGGAATTATTTCCATTTCTCCATGCTCTACTGTGAATAAACTATTTGTGGGGAAAGTCATCATTTATAAAAGGCAGAGAATAGGAGAGGCCCACAGCGACATGGCGCCCTCAACCAATTTGGTGTAACAATAATACAACTTTTCTTCTCATGAAAAAAACAATAAAAAAGATGCAATTTTAAAAAGCAGACTTTCTATAAAAACAACACTGTTGCATAATCAAAGGAAAATATAATATTAATTAGAGTCTGATGTAATTTTGTATCAGGAGCAAAGGGCATGTCTGTTCCTACAGGTAATAAAGCATGTTTCTTCTGTCTCAGTTCTTTCATCCATCCAAGGCTATCGCCCTCCTGTTTCCTGTTTTGGCCTCTTTCTGTTCTTCAGTTAAGGAACCACAGAAGATGAAGAATTTGGGTTCCTCAAAGTGAGCTTTGTCTCACATGATTCCTTTTCTCATCTGTCCATCTGCTACCCTCATGCATCAATTACTTTTATTATTGGATGGATTGCAATGAAATTGTGTGCAAACTCCCCATATGATGCATCCTTCTGATCATTCAGATTAGTTTACCTTTTACCTGTATAAGCCTGCTCACCTTTCGGCAGTCCAACCAAATGTGAAGGCTTTGATTTAAATCTCTCTTGACTGTACAAGGTCTCAAATATTCACTCTAACTTCCTTAGCTTTGGTGTCAAAATGTGCTAGATTGATGAATTTAACTTCAAAATGTAAAAAACAAAAGTTAAATAATCATGATCTAAATAGTGACCAAAATAATCAGCACTTTTAATTTTGCCGTAATCGAGCAGTATATTCAGCCTGCACTGAAAAGGTGCTGTGTGAAGCACTGCACTAACTATCCACCCTGTATTCCTTCAGTCTGTGGGAAGAGCCCACACACAGAACACAAGAAAAAAGAAGACCAGTGGATTTACACAAATCCCACTTTCTACCTGTTACTTCAGGTATCTGACTGATGCCTGTTCTGCTGTGATGTCTGGCAGGAGCAGATCAGGACCAAGCAGAGTATGACTGACATGGAGGAGGGTGGAGAAAGCAGTCTATAGAGATGTGCCAACACATGAAGCCTGTGATTGATAAGCAACGTGTGGAAACATAAAAACAGTGGAGAGCAGCGTGACAGGCAAGAGGAAATGAGCTGACAGATCAAATGGAAAAGTACAAAATGTCTGATTAAATTATGTCTGTCACCCCCTGTTCTTTGCTGTTCTGTCTATGGCAGTTTATAAAACTGCTCATGTCTCCAATATTTAATAGGAGAAAGCTACAGCTAAAGTGAAAACACATTTTCTGGTGGACATCAAGACAAAATAAACACTCGAGTGAAAACAAATTAGAGAAGATCACTGAACATTTTTTTGTTTAAATGTAGATTAAGGATCCACTGGTACTGAGGTTTAGTGCTTATGTGAAACTTTAAGTTGATTTAAAGGCAAAATGATGTGATATGGCTCGCATAGCAGTCATAAAGCAATGACCTTTAAAAATATTAAGCACAACTGTTTGTCATTTACTTCCTTTGTTTTTCCTGTAAGGTTTTAAGCATCTGCCATAAAAAAACCCTTTTGAATTGCAAATTGTTTGAAGAACTCATCTCTGAAAGTATGATTATTTGGTCTCACGGATTACTGTAATGTATTTCTGTAATAATGGCATTTCTGTGAGATGTAAAAAGCTCTGTAGCCTACGAACGGCATGAAGACAGTCTACATGTACATGCTGATCTGCAAATAGAAAATACAGAGCTAAACTATTTGTGGCTTTGTTAATTTGCTGGTAAGGACTGCTGCCATTCAGCTAACCAAAAAGGCATGGCAAAAGATTTAATACAGCAAAAAACAATAATACCAGTGTAGGAGGAAAGTTTCTCACTCTAAATACACATGCAAATGAAAATCACACTAGCTTGTAAAACATGGAATACAATTAAAAAGTTGTTTTGCAAAATGTGTTTTTTAGACTCAAACCCAACATAGATATGGTGAGATTGAGAAGCATTATATGGGTCCTACATAGTATTGGTTAAGATGAAACCATTTGAGGAGGATTAAATGATTTGAGTCACTTAGAGCATGTATGGGAGCTCATTACTTGTCATTACGAGCCAAAGTTCAGGACAAAATTAAATCCCAGACATGCATTTTAGCTGACCATCTAGAGATAATTACCACTCCTGTAGGAAACCACCACGGTGGCTTTTATTATTCTGAAAAGCCATGCAGAAACAAAGCTTAATTTCACAATGCACTTGGCATGTCGGCATATTGCCATAAAAAAACCATAATTTTTCCAACAGAATCCTCTGCTGAACCATCACAACTCTTCTTAAAGAGGGATTAAGTGGTGATTAAAACACACAGAGGGTGCAGGATCCATTACAATACAAAGTTGAGATAAATATTGTCTGCAGACTTGTTGGAATTCTTCTACTAAAAAAGAAAACACCTCCAAACGTCACCCTTGTGTCTTTGCAGGAAACGAGAGGTCTCTCTCAGAGGACACCCCCATACTGTAACTGAACCCCAGAGCAATGAGTGAACACACAGTCATCAATCAGTGCTACAGCTTCATCAACGCTGGGAGGAAGTGGGCGTGTCGACAAGCCTCTCCCTCACAGAAACCCACCGAGTCGAACATAAGATGTCTCTGTATCTGACAGTATTTATAACCTGTTACTTGGCCAACGGAATTAAGTACTTTAGTCTGTTCGCCACATGCTGCAAGGCTGAGGGTCGAGGCTTTGAGCGATCCGGTAACAATAAGCGGTAAAGTATGAATGGCTCAAGGTATTGAATAGAGGGAACAATGTGGAGTGTGAGTGCAGCAGTCTGAAAAGTTGACACAAAGTGTGTCATGTTAACTCCCAGATGAGGTCATCAATCAGCGGCGCAGTGTGGGGGGGTCTGACAGCAGCTAATTTAGGGGGAGAGATGGTGGGGTAGTATTGAAAGAGAATATGACTGAGCTGCAAGTCAAACTGAGTAGAAGAGAGAATAGTTTTTGAATCTCTTGTATTTCCCTCTGTCCCATTTTCTGTTTCCTCCGCTGCTGCCTCTCACAGCATCACACTGAAGCTTTTCCTTTTGAGGGCTTATCAACACATCTGTCTGGACAAGTTAGTGTTCCCATCCATTTTTTACACCATGTTTTCCTAAGGAGTCACTGGATCCCTGAACAGCTCTGCTAGTTTCCCTTCAGGCCTCCTGGAGTAAAAAAAAATAAAAAAATAGAGGGTGTGAAAACCCCTTGACTGACCACTGCCTCACATTAACCTGCAGACTCTGAACCCCCCTGATCAGAAAGGCTTGTGTTGTTACAGCATGGGAACTAATGAAATAAGGACACGGTGCAGTGAATTTCACTGTAGCATGCTGGCTTTGCATGAACAGGTTGATCTATAAACACAGTGGAACATCTGTTAAGTCCCAATTCCTTGTTAAAGTTGCCACTCTTAAACATAAACTCTCCCTTACAAATGGAAAGTTAACGGTTTTCAAGTGGCATGTCATCATCACATTGAAACTAAACTAAGAAGTATTAATGAAACTATCAGTGAAATATTAGTTCATAACACATTCATAAAAATGTAATCTGATACAACAAAAACATCTGAGCATAGACCAGTGTCTGAGCTTTGCTTGGAAAAAGCTGGTTTCCATCATAAACCGCTCCTTAGACATTGACATGTTGATGCCAAACATCTGAAAAAGACTCAACAGAAGCAGTTGTCTACCCGAAAGAAAAACAGAAAATTTGCAAGTAGACGAAGACGAAAGCACATCCAGCCAATCTGATGCCAAGAGCACTAACTGACGACCAGACAATTATTTTCTACTGAGCTGGAGGATCGGGCAAATTTTCAGATGCAGCTGTGCTTGTCGTTAGTCAGCCCACGTGGATCCACTCACCATCTTTATGGAAGTGCTCCTACTAAATTGTATTATATTATGTGGCGTTCCTCTCCTCCCTTCCTGTCTGCCTCACACTCTTCCTCTCTAAGCAACACACAGCTGATGCTGAAGAGCCGGAGCAGAGAGAAACGGTTTATTTGGCGAGCAGGACGCGCTCTTATAGCGACTTATTGTCTCTGATGATGGCAGGGGAGCAGGACTACTGGACGAACCCTGCGACTGTATCTAATCAATGGGTGTGTGAGGTTGTTAGGGACATTATGGAGGCTCTCCTTTATAACAGTAAATATGCTAAAATACCCAGAGGTCCTGTTCGATGCTCAACACAGATACAGTTAAGTTGTGCTTAGAGAGAGTCATTAAAACTGCATTATTGTACTAAGTGCTGTGTGGAGAGAAACTAAATGAGCACTTGTTAGCTTTATGGCAGTGGTGGTATTGGCATAGAGTCTGAAAGCTAAAACAACTTAGGCTTCACGGGCCACAGAAATTCAGTGCAAACAAGGTCGTCAAGGTCACATCAAACCACCTCTTAGTGAAATCATGCTGAATCAGCAGCAGCAAAGAAATTACAGTATATTTTAATTTGGTAAAGTCATTTTTATTTATACAGCCCAGTATCCCGAATTGCAAATTTCCCCTTAATGAGTCTTGAGACCTTACTGGGCCTTAATGAGTAAAGCATTTTAAGAGCTCTAGAGGTGAGAATCAAATTAAAATATTGAAAGCAGTCATGGATTAAGTCAAGTAAAGACATTAAGATGTGTAGACACACTTTGGTTTTGTTGCCCCTCAAGTTTAAGTAAAATACTTAAAAATGTGGACTGCACATGCAGAGCTGTTTTCCTGGCACATCTTCACTTTCCTTCAAGGTGTGAAAAGTCTGAGCTTCTTCAGGGCAACGGTTCACATTCATCTCTAGTGTAGCTTATCTCTCCATATGACGTTATTCACTCGCGGCAACTACAGCAAGAGAGAAACAGCATATTACAGTGCTGCTGCTGCACAGATGGCCTTTCTCACAAGGTGCGAGGAGACAGAAAACAGTCTTAAGGGGATGAAATGAGGGCACAATTGTTGTGCTTGTTGTGTATGGTGTGTGTTATCTAATATGTCAGTGCCAGAGATACATTTTCTGATCTGATCCAAATAAAAAGAACGAAAAAGTAAAAGGATTTCAAGCAACATTCGAAGAGAAAAAACAACATTATTGGGAGATCAGCTTCTATTTTGGGCTGTTATGAAAGTCACCAAGTGTGAGAGAAACTCTTTGGTTATCAGTACAAAACATCCTTGATCACACAGAGACTGGGCTGATTATGTCATGCTCCGTCTGTCAGGTTTGGTTAAGTCACACATTTGTGTCTCGTGCCTTCATGTTGTCCTGTGTTTTCCTGTTTTATTTTCAAATGACCCTATCTTTCTCTTGTTTCAGGTGTTTTTGCTTTCTGCCCTCCTGTGTTTCCCACATATGTGTTTGTCTCACCCCGCGCTGATTGTTTCCACCTGTTCCCCATTACCTCCTGTATAAATAGTCTCCTCTCCCCTGTCTCATTGTGTGACTGTCATGGTTCTGTCCTGTTGGATTCTCTGTCACCAATTCATTTCAGTGGCATCCAGTGTTTCCCTTGTGCTCCTGAGTGGTTTGATTTTCATAGATTAGATTGTTTATTTTCTGTATTAGTATTCTCTGTAGTGATTAGATTTTCTGTTTCCTCGTTAGTTGTTTTTCTCCAGAGCAGAGTGACTATTATATTAACTTTCACAGTGTCAGTCACAGTGTTTTTTTTTTTTCTGGTTTAATGATCCAACTATTTATTAGTGTTTGGTCATCTTCCTTGTGAGCGCTTTATTTTCAGCCTTAAGCTATCTTTTATTTTGGTTAATTTTCACAGCCACGTGCTTGCCTTTTGTTTGTAACTTTTGTAGCCACAGTAGCTTTGATCCTTAGTTACGTTTTACAGCCTTTAGTTAGATTTGCCTTTTGTTTCTAGTTAGTTCTGTATTTTTCCCTCGACTTGTATGGGTGGGTTTGAGTTTCCCCTTTTGGATAGATGAGTGTAGCCAGAGTAGGGACTCCTGCCCGGAGACGCATGTGCCACTCCCTGCCTGGAAGCACTGAGTCTGTTTGCCTCTTGCCTGATTTAAAGAACCCACGCAGACACGGGGAGAATGTGCAAACTCGACACAGAAAGGCCCCAGGCTGGGATTCAAACCCGGTACCTACCTGCTGTGAGGCAACAGTGCTGGTCTTTTTATGTATAAACTGGCACAACACTGGTGACATGCAGTGGGGTGCTGTTATGGCACAGTGTCGGGACCTTTAAATGTGACGGAGGAGCTGATTTTTTCCAGTGGCCTAAAAACAAGCACCTCATATAGCAAACCATTTAGACGTAATTTATATTCAGCGCAAACTACACTAACATTACGTGCTAGGAGCAGCATAATGCACCACTAATGCACAACATTGTGCTAACAGCAATATGTTACCGCCTGGCCTTAAATGTGTCTGTGTAGAGATGGGTGGCTTAATGTACTAAAGAGTCACATTGTGCAGCGAGGGCTGTTGGGCCTGATTTGGCAATGAGTCTCATGGAGCTGCTCCTCAGCAACAAAAATGAAATGACTCATTTATGAGTGCATCTGCTGAAAGAAGCAAGTTAATGCATCAGACAGCTGGGGAAGATCAAAAACAAAGGCCTAAGTTCACGTCTGCAGGGCCGTCCAGGAGAGTGGGCACGTTCATCATAAATGCCACCCTGACAAAAAAAAAAATCACTCAAACACATCACAGCTTTAGATGGCTCGCCGTCTCCATAGTGAATAGAGGTAAATGCAGAAAGTGCATTAATGGGTTTGGATGAAAGCATCTGTGCAGCATGGAGACTCTATTTCAGTCCATAATGAGCTCGGTGATAGCAAAGTTAAGAACGTTAGTTATGTAAACTGCACTTTTAGATTGGCGTCACTCAGCTGTTTGTATTACTGCAGGTCTATAATTAGGATGCCGCAGGGCAGGCATTTGATTTGAAGAAGGAAAAGGTCACTGAGGATTTATAGTAATAAACTTTAACTGTCTACAGCCAAAGTTTGACCTAACGAATGCTGATGTACACGCTAGACAGCTCCCATGGATTTGTATTCTGGACTCACTGACTTTCCAATAACATGCAACGTGTTTTGCAGGTAAAAACCATATTCTGTGGTTCAAAAGTCTCTACATCCAGTCATCATCACGGCTGACTTGTTGGGCTGTTTACAGACAGCAGATGCTCTCCTCTGCATGGTGCAAGCTCACCTCCATCTACTGACATCTTCCAGCTCGCCTCAACCTGTGAACCAAACATTATCCAGGTCCACAGAGAACTGAATCATGTTGAATGTGGCTCTGATTTTGAAATCAATTTGGCAGCTTGTAGCTAACGATGCTGACAGTGAAAACAATGGCAACACTGCTGACGTCACTACCAGCATTTACAACACCCCAGTACCCCAGTCCTCCTACTGTAACTTTAATGTTTTGGATCCAGTTTAGCAGAAATTCTGGTGTTAGTTTAGGGGAAAACTCTCTCCACTCCACTCTCTTAAATTGACTCTCCATTGCGTTTTTACACTAATTTAGTCTTTATATTAATGAGAGAAATTGTTCCAAGTCAAATTTTGTTCCAAGTCAAATTTCTTGCATGTGTGAACACACTCAGCCTATAAACCCAAAGGTTGTTTCCATCCCTGAGAAAACTACTTTCTCCTGAAACTTCTTGGAAAAGTGAAGCAGAAAGGTACACAACCCTGAACCAGCTGGATAATTATGAATTTGTGCATGAAGCAGCACCAAGTTTCTTTGGTTTGGAGCATTCGAACCTCATCAGACTGTTGTTTGTAGAATTCATACAAAGCAGGTGTCTAAAAGGTTGTATTTCACAGATTCAAGGTCAGTACAGTAACACACAAGAAGGCTCTGCAGGTTGTACTGAATAAAACACAGGTTAAGTGTAATGGGGAAACAGAACATACGTGACAATCAACTGTGTTGTTAAAGGTCAGATTTCACACAGCCATAGAGGTATTTCACTCAACCATGGTTAAAAGTAACAATCATTAGAAAACAAAATGTGAAAATAGGCGTAATGGTTTCATTACTGCCTTAGCTGAACACCGCATTAAGCACAATAACATCTCATGACTCTCCTCTTCAAAGTTATGACACACTGAACCTGCCTGGATGCAATTTCAATGAAATAGTTTCCAAATCGTAAACTCAAAAACAGCGTTTGTGGCGTTAGATTAGCAGTAGGTGCAGTCAAAGCTATCGGCTAACCACAGGCCTTTCAACTGGTTTGGGGGTTGATTCTTCAGGGAACAGTTTGTGATCCCACACAGAAGAATTTACTGTAAAGGCCTAATTGAAAGAACAGGAACACTGACAGAATGTTGTCTTTATTTTATTTTGTAAAAATATTTATGATGAATCCTTTTATGTTTGTGATGAAGTTTATTTCCCTCTCTCTTCCTTCCTTGCTCCTCTCTTGTCTTTTTCTTAGCCACACTGTTTTTTGTTCTTAAATCCCTCCTCGTCTTTTTTCCCTCCTTCAATGAGGCAACCATAATTTTTCAATATGTTCTACAGTGGCCTCTGCCACTGATTAGAGTTAAATTTCTAATGCTCACCATGTCTTGACAAAGATAAGCTGCTCTGTAAGGCTGCACTACAAATTATTTGGTGCTTACCAATCTGAAAAATCTTAGACATGTTAGATAAACTATCTTGTTTTAAGTGTTAATTTCACAAGTGTTCAACTTTACACTATAATCTTTAATTAAGCACGACCTTATCTGTTTTGACTCAAATAGGCAGGAAATCTTAAAATGAGGTAAATAACTGTTAAAATACGATATATTATATCTCTTCCCCACAGTCTCATCAAATAAATCTTGTTTTGAGATTCAGTAACAAACTTAAGTTACCTGATCAAGAGTCACACAAAACACACCTGCAACTATTTTCTGCTTATATTTAGCATATTTCCCGTATTTGGGGTCTTTAAAAAGTAAAATTTTAAGTAATATCATCTTAAAACCATCATTTTCTGCTCATATTTTGTACATTTCTCTTATGTTGGATCTGTCATATACACAAATTTCATGTCTATGACAAAAAAAAACAGCATTTTCTGCTTATGTCAAGCCTTATAAATATATGTTATTTCTAGATTTCAAGAAAGTATCTCCCTGCATGGACAGATAATTTCATTTGTTTCAAGTACCTTTTTCCTTAGATTTAGTGTTTTTATCCTGTTTTTACAGTGTGTATTTGGGCACAGTGGAGATAAATGTGAATATCACACAAACTATGCCATAATACAGATGTTTAGTTTGTATAATGTTTGTTTAATGTTCACCATTGAAAAAAAAGGTGTTTAAAAAGTGTTCACTTTCTGTCCACCCTTCCAACATAGGGTTTCACTACTGAAACTCCATCCAGTAATGCTAATGTTATACTAGAGCACACAAGTACCACATTACGCTAATATACCAGCATACAGATGTGTCCAAACACACAGAGGAAAGGTTGTGCCCTGAAATTAGCAAACAGGATCTCGCAGGTCTCTGCTGTGTTTTGACAGTTGAAATAGCAGTGGGTGTCTGGACGAACTGACATGTGAACAAGACAAAGTCACAGCAGGTGTTTCAGCTCCAGACAGAGGAGTAAGAAACCAAACCATGTCAGGTGTCGGGTACAGACGGGCCCAGAATTACCTTCACTTTTATTCCCGACGGGGCCAGCTCCTCTCATACCAAACAGTGAGGTCTCCACCAGGGCCTGCTCCCACTGCTGGTATTTTGCAGCTGCTCAAATTGATTGTATAACAGTTGCAAATAGCACCAGCTGTCAGGATAAGTAGCAACATATTCAAGCTTTGGATCAGTTATTAAATGTGAATAGTTTGGAGAATCTATGCTCAACTTTTATCTTTTTACTTGTTTTCTCAACCCATTTTCCTCCATTCCTGGTGAGCTTTCACCCTTCTTTCATTAGCGCTCTCTAAAAAGCACATGTCACTCTGAGTTGATACACATCTATAACCATCAACTACGTTCCCTCCCTCACTAAATTGGTAAATACACTGAATCTCATTTGGCCTAGTGCAGAGACCAGCACATAACATTGGTGTGGTTTGTTTGGCAGGCGGCATGGAGGCTGGAGGTTATTTTCCCAGCACAGACATGCTCTCAGACCTGTGGAGAGGGAAATGGAGTGGCGTGGAATAGAGAGCTTTTTAAAAGCCGGTGAATAAAAGCTTTGACATCCCCTCTGCACTGCGTCCCCACTGCCATTCCCATCTTCTGTTTCCTCCAGCAGCCCTCACGCCACTGTTTCTACCAGAGCACGTTGAGATGCAGCGAACACAATTAAGTCTGATGTAATGAAATCACACTGTGCTCTGGTTAATGGAGATGTTGGTGTACAGGGTCAATGGCTGCTCTCAGAGTGTGTGTGTGTGTGTGTGTGTGTGTGTGTGCGCGCAGAGAACAGTGGCAGCTGTTGACGGCCGTTTCTTTTACAGTTTTCAAACGGCACACCAGCCTCACTTCCCTCAGTTTACGGATCTCTAGTTGAAGTGCATATACTTCTTTAAAAAATGCACTTAGAGATAATGGTATCTCATCCATATCTATTTCACAGAGATATTATGGTGGATCAGAGGGTCCCTATAACACATTTTCTTGATTAACCTCATAAAAAAAATAGTGTTTAGTCTGGTCGATGGACAAAATGAAGTGATTATATCTCAACCTTTTACGAGCTGCCAAGAATAACAGCTAACAAATTACCCTGAATGAATTGTTGCACATAAAAGTAAAAATCACTTAGCCGCTACACGCCGAATAATAAATATAGTTTTAACATCAGTGCCAAGTTGCCTGCGCAAGAACAGCCCACTAAAGACCACATTACGCCGAACAGAACAACGCCTCATTATAATCTGTGCGACCTTATCCAGCAACACCTCCATATGCAATCCCAAAGATTAAATACTCATTGACATTTAATGCCTGCATCACACCAGAGCAAGCTGGTGACCTCCGATCAGTGCAGCGGGAGTCAAACTGCCGTCTCATTATACAATGTACTGGAGATGTCAAGGCCTCACACACAGGACTGAGCAATGCTCCAAATCAGGAATCAAAGTCCTTCCTTGACCTTGGAGGACATTCAAGTGGCTCTTGAACACAGTGATCTGAGCAGTAAATCAGCCAGATAATGAAAAAGGTCCTTACAAGCAGCAGCAGAAGCACAAGACTGGATTAGTGGACCTAATGAGGTGGACATGTAGCACAGCAGTGCTGGGTGGGTGGCTGTTTGGGGTATTGGTGACACAGGGTCATTTCAGCATGCTTCAGTCTCTGTGAGTTATCAGTTATCCAGCTGCTGGAATTAGAAAAAATGAAAGGTTTTATTTGGAGGTGGGTTGTTGATTTGCTCTGTCTTGAGGAAACAATCCATTAAGTTGTGTCCAAACTAAATAAGTTTGCTTCCATCAACTTGTCTTTTGCACATTCCTTAAAAACACATTAATTTGCAGATCGGACATTCTTTTAAACCTTGCACCTTTGCTCATATTTCACTCCTTGTTCTTTGTATATACTATCTTGTCTGTCTCCTGGAATCTGTACATCTCTGTACATCATGTGCTGTTTGCTTTGATAACACTGACCCTACATCCTACCCAAAACATGCAGTGACTTCTCTGCCTTAACCTTAACGACATCTTAATCAAGCAGTGTTTGACACAGTGAACATAATAAAAGGAAACTGCTCCATACACGTTTGCTGCTTATGTTTATGTTTGACTTCATCATAAATGTCTGAAACTGGTGTCGAGAGGTTTACAGATGAGGGGAGCACTGTTGAAAGACTTCTGCTCTGTTCTGCAATACTGATGTTTGGAGGAGGTGCTGCCACAGATCACAGTTCCCAGCAGTGTTTTGCATCAGTAATGATTTATGATCTAGTGCTTGTTGTTTATATATGAACACAAATAAAAGTATTAGAGTACATAAGTGATGTGCTGAGTGGAGGTGATTTATTGTTGCGCATCGTTCAGGTCTCTATCCGCCCTCTTTTATTCCCAGCCCCTCCCTCCTCAGCTTCTCAGACAGCAGTAGTAATGGGCAAGCTGCTGGTTACTGGGACCTCTGGGGTATTAATCAGCTAACTGGCTGCAATGGAGGTGGGTGAGGCACCTTACACTGATGCACAGGCTTTTTAATCAAAACTTCCTGCACAAATTGCAGTGTGTTTGAAAGACTGATTAAATTACTGCTTTGATCTCTTGAAGGCAATTAAGCTCTTCCTGTCAAATTGCACATACATGTAGGGTTACATGTGCAAACAAACAAAAATCCATGTGAAAAATACACAATCAGGGCACAGCCCTCAAACACTGAACAACTGATTCAGGAGCATCAGTGCACCTTTCTTCCCTTAAACAGACCCTGGATATTCTTCTCCTGAGGGTTTGTGGGATGCACTGAAATCTCTGTTGGAAATAATGCAGCATTTTCATCTGCTTACTGGAAGTCTTACTCAGGTGTGCAACACAGACAACCATCTAACATCCCCTCTGTTGCCGACGCTGGCTCCAGATCAACATTATTATTGCGTCTCTTCACTTCAAGCTGCACATATGACCACAAATGATTTGTGCGTCTGATTGTTTCACACTTTGATTTTCAAAAACACTCACCTTGGGAATTGAACCCAGGGCTCAGTGATCACATGATACCTGAGAAGCTGTAGGACCGATGGAGGAGAGGGGTAATCATGAGATATGTGATACTGTAGGATAAAAAAGCCATGTCTGACAGCATTGGTGGTGTTTGGTTGGTGCGTGTCTGCTGCCATGTGTGAGTCAAATGGTTGTTTAAAACAACTTTCTGAATGAGTTTCAGCACTTCTGAGAACTTTTCTTGGGAAGGCCAGACAACATGAGGTATGCTGACAAAAAAAAGAAAAAAACATATACATTTAATTTACTATTTCGGTGTTCCTCTTGGTGACCTCCACACATATCTGGCACCCAAGCAAGCACACACAAACCACAAAATGTATTTGCGAATGTAATGTGGCCCACGCTCTTGTGTACTGTTGAAACTCATCTGTAGTCCATTAGACAGAAAGAGTACTTCAGTTTCCTGGAGAGGATTTCTGTCAGGGCCAGTTTGCTGCAAACTGACTTTTCCCCTACACATTTACATGCACATTTAGTACAGTACAGTGAGTCCATTTCAGTTATCAACAACAAAGACAGAAAGCAAATGATACAGATAAAAAGTATCAAACCCAATTATGACAGAATTTAATCCCTCCTGTATAGAAGCACTTTGTACGCCAGGAAGCACGACACTTAAACAGAGAAGAGAGGGAGTGAAAGAGTGACTGATGGAGAGATAATATATAGAGGAGGGAACGCATTGCAGGAGAGCAGTCTAAAGAATATGGCATAGAGAGGAGAGGGGGCTCTTCTTTGTCTGTGGAGTGCTGTCCAGATGAATCATGGGGTGAACTAAATGTCATCCAGTTTAAACTAATGGGGAGGGAATTTATGGTTACACTTAAAGAATGAGATCAATAGGAGCAGTGCTTCCAGCAGCGGTGGGAGGGAGGCGAGCCCTGGCCCAACGGAGGGTCAATATCATCCAAACCAGATCAGTTACAGCAGTCAGAGAGGAAGAAACAGTGGTCAATACGTTAGCTGTGGCCTTGTGACAGGTTTCAATCTCTCCATGTACATGAACAAAAACTCTTTTACTATTTTCACTCATTTACTTTAAGGGAAACTCACACTCAGCACAGCCCTTTGTGTGTTTGCAGCATCTTCTTTTACTGAGCGGCCTAATGGGACTTTGGATAGTGAAAGTGGCTCTAACAGTGATTGTTTTTATGCAGATGGATTTATTCAGTGCTAACGTGTTTTTCCAGCAAAAGAAGTGCTACATTGTTGTGCCGCACGCAAACTGGAAGGAGGTGGTCAGGGTGGAAAGTGGGTGTACGAAGCTTTGGAATTTCACACAGGAGACCAGGGTCAAGGGGAGTCCTGTGTGTGGTTAGGTTTAGGCAACAAAAGCTCATTAAGTTAGGAAGAGATCCTGGGTCTGGCAAGAGGTCAAAAAAGTGAACATCCTGTCTCATGCTACAAGTCACTGCAGTTTTCCCAATAGTGAACCCAATTGTTCTACATAACAGAGGACCGTAGGTGCCAAAAAATAACCACAGAAAAAGTTTCATAAAACTTATATGAGCAAATACTGACTCACAAGAGCACATATAGTAAATTAAATACATTATCAATATTTATCATGATTTTGTGACTTGCCAGCTATGGCACATTATGTGTATAAAAAGGTAAGCCGTAAGTAGTAGTCACATTAATGTAAGTCACATTAGGTTTCCTTTAAAATAGATTTGCTGTTAGAAATTTGGAGCATATAGGAATAAACACACTTTTGAGAGAAACATGGCAACCCCAGTAAAAAGTGGCCGGACGATCAGTAAAATACTTGTTTTTTTTGATTCAACACATCATCATATTTTCAATTTCAAAATCATAAGTTCCTGGAAGGAACCATCAGGCCAGAAAACGTTGTATAATTCTGCTAAACTGTGTGCGTACATGTTTAGCGTCCAGTGCCAACATTTTAAAGAGCACTTCTTTCTACATTGTCTGCTCTCTGGAAACTCTGCTATGGTTTAAGCTAGGGGGAAAAAGTCATGGCTCCAGTTAAAAAAGAACCAGTATGAACTGTTAGTGATGCGACGGCACGCAAACTCCACTCTCTTAAAGTTGGATGTGCTACATGTCAATCCACCACTTCAAACGCCATACTTTCTGCTTCATTAACAAAACCTGCCTCATGTCAGATTCACGCCTTCATCCCACCTGCCCAGAGGACACTCTTCCTCTCTCAATCTGATTTTCTCCTGACCCTGAACGGCGTTAAGTAGGTGCTATAAGACGCTTGCTGGTCTTAGGATAGATTTGAGGGGGTGGTGGAGTCAGTCTTTGGTCCTTTGCCTCCATTAGAACCAGTTGTGCAGGATGGAGTCCCTGCCTTTCAACACAGTGAAATATTTTTCTGTGTCATCAAAGGTGTTTCTTTTGATATCTACAATAAAATGCATTTTTATTTATGCCTGGCTACAGCTAATATTGCATTTACTCAGGAGGTGGGTGGATGTGTTTTTTGAAGACATCAGACTGTGACATTTAACCAGTGAGGTAAAAGCTTTGGACATGAATGAGCAGTCCTGTTTTTTATTTTGCTCCCTACTCTTTCCCACAACAACAGTTCTCTCTGCTTTTTTTCACTTACTAGTCTGAACCAAAATAAAAAAGTGACATAATGGCTCAAATCCCAGCTGAACATGTTGCACTCATCACAATGCAGGATCTACATCCAAAAACTTTTCTTTTTTTTTTAACCATTCTGGGACTTTATGACACGTCTCTTTCTTTTGACTCCTTTTAGCCAGTCAATGGCCTTTAAGAACGTGACTGTTTTCTAAATTTAGTGTGGGAAAGCTGGAGCCTGGGATAATATCCAAATCACTGAAGAACTTTGTAGGCCCAGTGTCTGTGAGGATATGAACTGGGGGAGAATGAGGCTGAGATTTCAGACAGCTGTCAGACATTTCATTTTATGATTTGAAATGGCCCACCAGCCAGGCTGGTAGCTAAGGACCCTGGATGCCAGACACAATAATGCGCTGCCCCCTCCTCTGCAAAATACCCCTTTTAACCAAAATAATCCTCATGGAATTTTTGTGGGCGACCTCCAGCTGTGGGCACCAAGAATCATGACCACCTTCCTTGCCACTGCCACCAGTGTGTGTTTTCTTTTCATAATTTAAAATGTACTTTCTGAGAAAGCACAGAAGGCAAAAAATAGCAATTTACAAGCCAATTTAAAGAAGTCAAAAAGGGTATTAAAATTGTAACTTTAGAATTTACAGGAAGAATTTAAGCATTTGGAGGCAATTTCATTTTTACAACGATTGAAAGCCATTTTCTGTATTACTCCTTTGATACCTTTGAAATCTGTTAAATCTAAAGGCAATATGATGCACACATGGAAAATGTCAATGCCATGCCACCGCCATGCAATTATTGTACACTCCAAACACTGTGGTCTGGAAATGAGACAAAAGGTGTGAAGCACTGAATATGTGAACAATATGGTGGCTTATTTCCTCAGGTTTCAGGGCTGCCTTTAACATTTCTGCACTTTACGGGTCACATGAAAAGGAAAGACCCAAGGGGATTGTTGCGGTTTAAAATTGCTTCAATACATTTTTGGTTTAGCCTCTTTTATATAAACAATTTTAATAATAAAGTTCCATTCTCAAGGACTGGTAAGGCCTTTAGGGCTGCTTGTGATCTAGAGGGGAACACTTTAATTCATGAGGTAGTTTGATGAGAGGTCAATGCTTTCCATGCACAGACACAGGAAAGAGCCCAATAAAGTAAAGTCCAGTACTATCATATCCTGTGTAGGCCTGTAGGCTGTACATTGAGGCTGGAAACAGGGCGACATATGCTGCGTATCAGAGAGGAGTTACCTGTCTGTCTCTCTGCGGTCTGACATGTGTTTGGCTTCAGTTTGGGAGGACCGGGACCTGCTGTCGGGGTGATGGAGAGCGTTGAGCTCCAGGGGAGGAGAAGGCGATGACAGTGTTTAATCCCTCGCTGTGGCACAGGCCTGCTGTCCACCCTGCAGATGAATCAGATCAAACTCTTAACCCTGCAACTGAGCACGAGGACCACCACACTTGGGAAGCAGGAAGCTGAGAAGAGAGGAGTAAAGCACATGCATGTAGGGGAGATAGCACTGGAGTGGATGTCTGGATGGACACCAAGGTTATGTTCACATGAGCTAAGAACAAATCCCACTACTCCCCTGCAGTACCTTCGGTCTTACTGTGCTCCATAAAATACTCACTAAATCCAAGATGGACCCCTGGTTTCACTCTGCTGTACGACACTGTGCCCAGCTGGAGGTATGGTACGTCTGTTTCACTTTAAATATCCAAGCCTCTTATTACAAGAGTTGGGGCCAGCCAGGGGCCACTATGGGAAAGCCATTAGGAGGTGTGCATGAGCTGAGCCAGCCTTGGCACTCTTACAGTAGTGCAGGGCTTCGTCTAATGACTGGAGAGGCTTGTATCTGCACAGCAATGAATGCAGGAGCTACTTAATCTTTAGCCTGACTTTATAAGGTGTCCTTTCAACCCTATTGGAGCAGGGTTAAGCGCAACATGTCAGAAACAAATCCTTATAAAGAGCTGCAGTTTGACTGACCACACAGAGCAGAGCTGACAGCCTGCTGACATGCAACACTCGACAGTGCTCCTAAGGTCAGACCCGCTCGTGCATCCATTATGAAAACTACCTTGTTTTATTGTTGTACGACATATTGCATTTCATGGCAACAGTGATTGGGCTGCAAATCCACTGATGATGGGAGGAAGGGAGCAGCAGAGGACTGGGTGGTGGGGGGGGCGATTGCAATTAGAGAAGTGAAAGACCACCAGAGCGGCTGCTGCCAAACTCTCAGCTGCCACACATTTAAAGAATTTAGAGGAGGACTAGCAGCAGCACCAGTCAGTGACAGTGAGTGAGAATGAGGAAGGCAGGTCGCAATTTGAGTTGTACAAACATTTTTTTTTTTTGGATGGCAGAGCCGCTCTGGAGACCGAAATCTTCTCATTGGCTTGTTGAAGCTCAGTGACTTCTGAGAGATAGACACACCAGAAACAAATGCTTTACTCTAAACTCTGCTCTCTTTCCTGCCATTTAGGTTTCACTGTTTGTAAAACGTTAGCCTCCAAGAGTAAAAGCAAGCATGCAAGATGAGTCAACTAAAAAACAATAATACATTCAGTTCAACTTCTGTAGAGTGAACACATTCGGCTGCCTGTTTAATTTTCATGGGTTTTACAGATTGATAAATAAAAGATGACAAAAGAGCCTAAAAGTAGGATCACAGTCTCACTGCTGTATATACACTGTACAGTGATAGTGCCCAGTAATACACTGAGCATGTAATGTTATTAGGGCTGACCCAAAAAATTTGACGCTTTGAAGCTTTGATCGATGGCACAGGATTCTAATTTAAAAAAAAAAATATTCAAAACTTCGGCCTTTTTTATAACTTTTAACTTTTTTATTTATTTTTTTTGCTTTGTTGCACTGCGGGGCTTTGGAAGCAACACCACAGTTAAGCTGGGGATATTCCCTGATGAAGAAGAGCTCTTCTGGTTGCTGATGGGTGGGCTGGTGTGTTGATTGAATGCAAAACTGGGACCCTCCGCGGGCTGCGGATGGGGCTTCGGGGCTTCGGGCTGGTGCTGGGCTCGGGGTCGCCCGATGGGGGATGTCAGCGTGTTCTGTATCAGTGGGGTCTCTTTTGTGTTTGTCATTGATTTTGAGTCGCACAGCCTATTTGGGGGGTTTGGTCATCCATGTCTTGGGCGGGATGATCTGTGCACCATTGTGTGTTGGGCTTTCCATTTCCTTGTCGGAGATTTTTTTGTTTTCTTTTGTTTATTACACAGTGGGCTGTTCTCCCTTGGCTCACCAGTAGGCTATAGCCTGGTGAGCTGGGGGAGAGATAGCCTATTGTGTAATTATGGGGGAAAAGCAAAGGGTCTCCGATAGGGATGTGGAGAGCCCGGGGCGCGGCAGCGTGTGGATTGTCCTGCTTGGAGCATGGATGACTGGGTCTTTTGAGTAGGCTGTGTGGCTGGGGATTGGTGATAGACATAGAGCAGATTTTATTGATGTGGAGTGTGCTGGTGCTGGCATTTTGGGGTGGCAGTTCTGGTACTCTGGGTTGAGCGTCAGCCTGGTCTGTCTGCGGTTTGAGCGAGGATTTTCGTTTTGTGTTCTGTCAGTGCATTGGCCTGCTTGTCGGCCTGCTTTCATTTGGGAATATTTTTGTCTGGTTCTGGTTTATTTTTGAGTTTGGAGTGTAGCAAGTTGAAAAAAAACTCCTCAAATATGCTAAAACAGGTAATTAAAACAAATTCCAGAGCCACTCTCAATAAAGTATCCAAAGGGTAATTAATGCAATTAGCTGCATGAATGAACAGTAAATGTTTGTGTTTTATTCTGTTGAAAGGTCTAAAATCTGCATCCATCATGCACAGAATTCACTGCCGTCATGTGCATGAAAGGTAATGACAGAACAGGGACGTGAAATGTATACAGTATATTTCACGTACTGTAACTGCTGATGACCTCATGGCTTATATAAAACTGAACTAAACAAAGGCAGAGGTTGTGTGAACTGAATGGTTATGAGGGATTTTGAAAGGAGATCGATAACAATAACAGCATCGCAATGCTGTATGCTGTAGACAATCATCCATATTATTCAAGGTCCAGCTTTACTGTGCTGACACAGTGCAGGGTTACACAATGAACTGCAGCTTGTTCAGTAGCTCCCTCCATACTACACACAGAAAATGAACAAATAAGGCAGAATTAGAACATTCACTTCAATAACAGAAGCACTGAAGGATGAAACAGAAACTATATTTACAAAAAAATAGATATAGTTACGTATATGTATATGTTACTGCATATATCAAGAATTAGGGCAGTAGAAGTGAAGGTAGGGAAAGATTGCTTCATTAAAAAGGAGCAGCAGGGACCAGGGCGCTGCCAATTACACTGGATGATAGCCTTTCTATGACTTAAACAGGAACACTTAACAAGGAGAAGCAGAAAGTAGTGACATCATACCATCCAAAATAGAGGGACTGTTTTTATTCCAAATGACATGATTCATCGTTTTGCCCCTCTTGAACTTTATTATCAAGATGCAGTCTATTTACCAAGCACAGAGCAGAGACACACTAAGGCTCTGCAAGAGAAACTGAAAACTACACACAGAGCTGGACTGATCGAAACAGATACCTCACTACCGCTGCCATTCTAACCTGTCGTTTCCTGCCTTGATGGGAGAAAGACCGACAGTTTTCCATCCTATTCACTGCAACAGGACAAGTAGCCTTTAATGACGGATGCACTGCTTATTCAACTAATTGGTGTGTTTGCTACTGATGGAAACATAAGCTGCAGTTGAGATTCTCTGCAATCTTCTCCGCTGCCAGTGACCTTTTCTGTGGGGTGCCATCAGGAGAGCAGGAATCTAAAACCATTAATATGTTTACTTAAAGCACAGGCTGCTGATTGATACCATGATTGATTGAGTCGGGGGCCAATTACATGAATCAAAAAGATCAGCGCTTTCCAAACAGTGTAAACAAGCTATTACGCTGAGCCTTTCCTTCCTCATGAAGCTCAAGTGCAAATACAGGTAGAGCTTCAGTCCACATTTGCAATCCATATCCTGTTGGCTTTCCATATGTCTAAAAGTCTACCGCTGGTTCACAAGCAACTCCCTTAATGACCTGAAGTGACCTTTCTAATGGTTGAGGGCATTGAAGAATGGACTTGACCATCGGTTCTCCATCATGGTCAAACTAAAGAGGAAGGAAGTGACGACCTGGAGCGGGTTGATGCTTCCCATATGTCAGTGTTACTGGGACTAGCCTGGGGACTTACACTGTAAGACAAACTTTTAAATAAACCAATCACTGGTATTATTCCCATGACAGTGATTAATACACACAACAAAAATGATGATACAATTAAGAGCGCAAGAGATGATGAGATGAAACGTCGAACCCTGAGGGAAGAGATCTAAGATCTCACCCTCACTAATGTTAGCTTTCTGTTAACAGAAGACACATGGAGCTTTGAGGTATCAGAGCTCTGCCTCTTGAGGAAACTGCACAGCCCTGAGAGCGGTGAAGCGGTTTAAGGCAACAGTATTTACATTCAAGCATGTAGACGAGTGTGAAATCGTGTGCATGTGTGTTTATGGCCCAAAGAGACAAAAGTGGAAGAAGTCACAGCACATCAAATTAGAGAGGCAGCCATGTTGTCAAACAGGCCCAGGAGCAGCAAGAGCTAACCACATCTACAGATGATATCAAAGCATCCTCCAATTCCACTTGTGTCAGAAGAATCAGATGTGGCGAACATAATAATCATAATAAGGAACTACTTAGAGGACATGAGTGAGCCAATATAGACAATTCATAAAAAATCTATACATACAACGTCCCTGACATGAGGGCTTAATAGAAATATGCTAAATTAGTTTTACGTGTAACATTGCTGCATGGCTTCATCGACCACATGGCATGTGTGTATGGGAAGTCATCCTTCACTGTCAATAACCCTGCAGGATTTTCCCCCTGTATTTGTGGCTCACACCACCATCCATTGCAAATCAATTATAAGTGACACGAGGCTCAATACATGTTGTGTGGCTTAAACTGTGCTTATTTTTTTTAGATGTACAACAGGATAGCGTACAAGCAAAGCCCAGCACCAGGCAGCTGCAGTTAATGTTCACTACTGGGCTGCTTTACTGCTCACCCAGTGGTTATAACAGTGTTTCCTGGGACCCAGAAGCCATCAAACCTCACCTGTGTGCAGACAAGTGTGAGAGGACCCTTTCAGACCAGACCCCAGGCTGTCAGTGTGCATTACACAGCAGTGTGTCTGATAGGCATGGGACAGGCCCCCACCCACCTCCTAAAGCCCAGTTAATGGTTCCTCAACCAGACCTGGTTTCTGACTCATCCCCTGTCCACCTGAACATCCACACCAGATCTTGTCATAACAGAAGCTTGTCATAACAGAAGTAATCCTGCGTGTGCAGATCTCTATACAGATATGATACAAACACTGCTATGAATATTAGATAGAAGAAAAAAAGCCGGGTAAATAACCAAACAGGAAACTTTACAATAAAAAAAAAAAAATTAAAACCACAAGTGAGTCCTTGATGTTCTCATGGTTAAACATGTGGGCAAAACATGAGCTTGATAGTCAGGGTTTTTCCTGCGTTCAAATTTGCGTGGCGGCCGCCTCCAGCTATTTTTGTACCACCCCTAGCCAGAGCGATTGATATTGCTCAACACAGCTCCAGCTGTGTTGATTGAGCGATTGATGTCCCTCTGCGGCAGCTACGTATTTTAACTGCAGTTGCAGCGTTGCGCCACTATTGAGGCGCTATATCAACAACAGTGCACCCGAAAGACCTGAAGCAACTACCGAAGAAGAAACAGATCGAATCGTGTTTTTCCCAGTTTTTTTCCGCTAACTAACTAACACGATTCGATCTGTTTCTTCTTCGGTAGTTGCTTCAGGTCTTTCGGGTGCACTGTTGTTGATATAGCGCCTCAATAGTGGCGCAACGCTGCAACTGCAGTTAAAATACGTACTGTAGCTGCCGCAGAGGGACATCAATCGCTCAACACAGCTGGAGCTGTGTTGAGCAATATCAATCGCTCTGGCTAGGGGTGGTACAAAAATAGCTGGAGGCGGCCGCCACGCAAATTTGAACGCAGGAAAAACCCTGATAGTTATTTTCTGATGACAAGCAATTTCAACTCCACTTATTTTCTTTGCTCCACAGCTTTTGACCATATCACTGTCTCCTTCTAGCACATAGTTTGCACAGATGTTGTTGTGAATATAATTCTAAACTGTCCATTAGTTTCTAATACTGTGCTCTACCTTCGTTTAAAAGTTGAGCTTGGTAGTTTGTTCGCTTAAAGGTTAAAGGTAAGTTTTTAAGTATTTTATTACCTCAAATCAACATCTTCATTCATAAATAGATCCTCATTGGTGTAAAATATGCCAACAATCTGACTTATCCTCCTGGGTGAACAAACCGTTATCTGTCTTTACATAGAGTGGTCGCTCATACGGAGGCTTCCATGTCTTTCCGGTTTATAAAAAAAACTATGAACTGCCAAGAGGGACATAAAGCACTAACTGCTAGTACCGATAGGGCAAAACGCATTTTCGCATTTCATGATTCACATTTCATGGAGAAGCAGCGTGGAGACAACAGTCTTACATACCTAAAACCTGCACTGCACTTGGGTCGCAATGCAACACCATACTTATGCCACCATACTTAAGGAGAAGGAATCCTCATCGCCAAAAAAGCACAAAAGTGCCATAAAATGAACAGAGCTCCGGGCCAGGGATCCGCGGTGAGAGTGGCCAACCGGGAGTCGACCCATTTTTGCCAATTGTGGGAGCTATTTTCCAAGAATGCACTGCTCAGATCACCATCCAGTCAAACTACCTCTCATGTGCTCGAGATCTACTCATACACCATTCATTTTCCTTATGTGTATTGTTTTCAGCTGTATTGACAAATAGTCTTTTGTCCATATAGGGATTATTTAGGTATGACCATGACCAGCGCCATCCATGAGCAAAGAAATTATTTTCACACAATTTTGCTAATTAATTGCAAAACTTTACACTTTATTTGAACTACGGATTTGTAAACTTGAAATGCACCATTTTAAATCTTTACCAGAATGTTTACTAGAGATGATACAGTAAGTTTCTCAGATTTAGGTCCTATGGCATGAAAAAAGCATAAAATACAACGAATTGAGTCAACTGGTCTTGTCAACAAAGAACCAAAAACAATGGCAAAGCATGTCCAAACTGACAGCAGGACATAAAGCAGGTTCATGAATCGGGTGAGTGAGCGAGCTGCCAACATGAAATAAAAATGTCATCACTGGCACATGCATGTGTCCAAACACCTGAGAGATTCTCATTTAACAGCAGAATATCAGCCGTAAATAAGTTCGTTGTGACTGTGTCTGTTGCGTGCGTCTGGCTCTTCGTGAGTTATGGCGGTGAGCTGTTAGCAGTGATCTGTGAGAGAGTTGATTCTGATGGCTTCATCTCGGGGTCAGAGCACTCAGCAGAGCCCAGTAAACCCTTCTTCCCACAGGCTGGGAGTTTAATGACAGAGGTGGGAGAGGCAGGCTCCACACCTGGACACTATCCAGAAAGACATCCCCCTCTGCTCTCCAGCTGACTGTAAAGAAAGGCTCTCAATGACCTGTACATGTGTGAGTCAATGATTTCACTGTACACTAGTCTGTGGGTGTTCAACATGCTTCCCCTTCATGACATGTGTGAGAGCCAACCCTCCAAGAACCACTTGAGTTGGCCATGACTTGATCAGTGAAGTGTCACGTCAACACTGTCAAACATCTTTGTGTGTGTTTATTGTTGAAACCAAAGGTGATGGTTAGTGTGTAGAGTGTTTATTTCATCGATGCTGCTGTGAAGCATGCTTGTTTATGCAATCTGGACAGAGCTAGCATTGACACCACTGACAGAGCTAATGGCTCATCTGCACACACGTGCAAAAAGACAGATAAATGGATATACAGTACAGATGCTACACTGCTGGTGCTGTTCCTCATTAGCACTCTGTGTCCATCGCAGTTGTTTCATCTTGGTTCAATGTGAGTAGAACAAAGCTGAAAGAAACACAACTGGCCCGGGACAATTTAATCAATGTTTGTAAATGTGGACAAATCTCTCCGGAGCTCAACACTGTCATGATTTACAGTCTGGAAAAGCTCCACCGACAATAAAGTGCAGATTCACTGGGTTCATGGAGCGTTTTTTGAGCTTTTCTATTCAAACAGATTTAATTAAACAGTAGGGCCACCAATTACAAACCCAAATGAAAACCCAGTCCATAAAGTCCCTGTGGCTACTGTAAAATTCCCATAACCATATTTTTGAACATCTCTTCTGAGTGTATTTGTGATATTAGTTGACATGAATAACAAATGTCCTCTCAGGGATTAATGGGGACTTTATTGATCTCTGTGAGGTGATTCACTCTTCTCTTGCCCGCTTCAAGGGGTCAAAGGTCAGGAGCTACAGAACAGCAGCAATGGAGCTGGCTGAGATTCAATTTTGTTTAGTGGATGAATATGTTAGAGCTGACAATAGATTCACTTAGAGATCAGTTTGGCTCATAAATGTTGATGAAGAGATAGTGAGGGAAGCTTTTCTGGTGACCTACGCCCTCTGAGTTTGTGGAGTAAGACGAAAAGCATTTTTATCCGCATGGCATAGAAATTTACTTCCAGGTTCAAAAGTACCAAGTAAATCTTTTCCCGGTGCTAAAGATGGAAATGGCTAAATAGTGTATTACCACTGTACAGGACTTTGGCTACAGTATTTTAAATGTGTCCTAAAAATAAACTAATCTGATAATTTTATGAATGTGTAACCCTGTGTAATATGTTATGGAATGTATTAACATGTAGCAAAGCAGTGATATGTCATATTCCACACACTGCAACTGTTTTAAGGAGAACCCACTCCATGCAGGCACATGACCAGGGAGAGTTGTCCACATTTTTAACAGTGTTTGAGGTTGAAACTGTATGAAATGTGTTATTGTCAACTGGCCAGCTGGATATTCAACCTTATTTAATGACACACGTGTTGCGACACGCAAAGGCCAGGAAGAAGTAGACTGCTAAATAGAAATGACCTACAATGTTAACATTGTAGGTTTCAAAATGTTGAAAAAGAGATTTGGAAATGTTTAATGAAAGAAAATGCATTTACTATATTTTGTCAGAACTCAATGCATGATGCCATATACACTGCACATTGGGTCTGCACTCTGCTCACTCAGCTGTAGGTTGCCATCTGTCTTCACACTAGCTATGACTTGATAGTTTTGTTCCAACATTAGAAACGTGCGTCTGAATATGATATACGTAGGTGATATTTTCTGCTTAAAGGGTGTCTTGACTTATCTGGTTTTCCAGACTTTGGGATGGTTTTATTTTAATTTGTTGGGTCGGCTCCATGTGCAAGTTCAGTCCATTAACACCTCCATGCTGCTCCACCACCACCACCACCACCATCTCCTGTCCCATAACTCCCCGTTAAGACCTGCAGTCACTATGGAAACCTACTGAGAATGCCTTTTCCCAAAGAACACCTTCTATCAGTGCTTTACAGCACTTGCTTGAGACTGAGCTTTTATAGACGGTCACATGGTCTGGGTCAGTTTTTCACTGGGGTCATAGTAACTATAAGATCCTCTAAACTGTGTCACATATATTAGTCCCAGATGATCGAGATGAATGATGGATTATTCATCCCATGGGCTTTACTGAACTTAAGTACAAAAGCTCTGCAACGAGTTTTCCAGTCTAACAATGCTATAAAAATAAAGTTACATCGACTACACAGGACATCTACCATCCTAATGCAAAATAAATGAAGTTAAACTGTGAAATATTATTGAAGTTATATCTTTTGTCTCTTCCTAAGACAGTAACGTCATTACAGAGAATGGACTCATTTGTATTTTTGAATAATAACGCTGAGTTATGAAGCAACATCTTAAGCACTCAAGAACAGTGCATAGATATATATATATATATACACACACACATATATACATATATATAGATATATATACGTATATAGACATATATACGTATATACACATATGTGTATATACGTATAAATATATATACGTATATACACATATTTTATTCTTGTGTATTTTTTGTTGTTGCATTTTATCCTTGGAAAGTGTCCTTGAGTGTTAAGAAAGGCGCTTATAAATAAAATGTATTATTATTATAAGTATATATATATATATATATATATATATATATATATATATATATATATATATATATATATATATATATGTTTGTAAAAGCAGTCTGCATGCCTAGGTGCTTGATTTTATACACCTGTGGCCATGGAAGTGATTGGAACACCTGATTCTGATCATTTGGATGGGTGAGTGAATACTTTTGGCAATATAGTGTATATGTAGCTATAATTTCAAAGGCCACAAATTTTCAACTTGATTAAAAAATACAGTAATAAAGAAAACCTCATTACATCATTGAACTGAAAAATAAGAGACAACATCAATGAAATATACACAAGTAATAGAAGCTGAGCCAGTTATTCAGACACTGTATATATGACAATAAAAGGCAACAATCACAATTCATCTTATGTGAAAGCTTTTCTCTGGAAACAGCTTCACAGTCAGCTGATAGTAGGTAGTCTGTGTGGAGCACTTACATCTTTAGACATCTTATTTTTCTATGGGCTTTGTCTTTGTTGAAACAACAGCTGTCATTAAGACAGAGAGGCTCCTGCTCTGTCTATCCGTGGCTATAATAAGAAACAGGATGGATCTCCAGGACTACTGTTCTACATGTATACGCGATTCATCACACGTGCAAAAAACACACATAGAAAGTACACACCAGCCTTCTAACAGTGTCTCCTGGGCTCATGCATCTCTACAGTTAAGTTTTACCACCCAGACAGCAGCTTTCAGCTGATGGGGGGAGAGGAGAGGAGGGGTGGGGATGAAGAAGGGAACGCATTCATCTTCTCCACAAATGGAGACGTTATAACAAAGGGAATAGCACATTCACCCCAGGGATCTCAGGCAGAGAAAAGTGGATTGTACACATAGAAACATGCACACTGCACTATAACACTATAAACAGAAATAAGTCCTTGAGCGTTTCTTTTTCCCAAATGGGCTGTGCTGCGTATATGCCAGCATCACAGCACTGTTGCAGTTTTCAGATGCCTCTGCTCAAACATGCTGCTTTTAAGACGGAGCGAAACATAATTGGATGCGACTACACATGAGAGAAATTGAGATGGATTGGCACACAGATCAATATCAGTAAGTGACCGAGTGTGCTGCACTGCTCCGTCCTCGCACTTTCCATCTCTCAGCTCTCATTTCCAAAAACAACATCATAACCCACTACTGAGTGTCTATACAGGCTCATTAGTGGCTCTGTGTGTGTGTGTGTGTGAGAGTGTGTGAGAGTGGGGGGTTAGAAGCCATTACAGGAACCACCTGCCCTCTACCCACCACATCACTCTCACCCATCATACACACCGTATACTGTACCAACCTCAATACCATCCACTTAAAAGCCCTCTCGCTCCCTATATCAGAAATCCACTTTTATAAGATTAAAGTGAGGGAGGTGGACCAGACACAAGCATAGAGGAGATGATGAGAGGGGGGAGATGGTATTCGGGGTGGATGGGTTCAGAGGAAGAGGGGGGTTGAATCCACACAGTCTGACCAGTCTTGAGTAAAAAAAAAATGATGAGAGTGGTGAGTAACACAGTGGCCTTGGGTAGGAAGCCATGTCATCTACAATGAGGGTGTGGGTAGAGGCACAGAGGAGGAATGATGGAGAAAACAAAAGAGACAGAGGGGTGATTCAACAGCTGTAAATGAAATCTTTATGAGGGCTGCAATGCACTGTGGAGGCTCCTAAATACGTGTGATGTCCATCCATGATTTTATAAGAAGAGGATGAAACCACCCGAGGGCTTTTTCGGCTCACAGGGGAATGCGAGACCCGACGTGTGTCATGAGTGGATTGTCACAAAACTCCAGTGTTACAGATGAAGATGGGATGAGGCATGCGGTCCACACATTTCTGAGCAGACGGCTACACGACAAAGAAAAAAAAATCCTGATTGAACAAATGGAGATGCATATTCATATCTGATGTGATTGAGAAAATTGGCCATGACAGCTTGATCAAAGACAAAAAAGCCAATATGTGAATGCAAACTCACATGGTCAACATGTGATTTGAATAAACAAAACAATGCCAGGTGAAAGAGTAAGAGAGGTGAGATTAAATCAACATGTGTCCGCCATTTTATTCCCACCAGGCAGCGACTGCAAATGACAATGATTTTGAATTGAGGATATAATGGCTCAGACTTTCCATCTGCTCCATGGACTTTCTCATCTGTTTGCACAGCATCCCACAGTCCAGCTCTGAAGAGAGGAAAAAACAAACCTCATGGGAAAAGATCAATGCCATCTCTGCATTGTTCTTAATCCCCTAAAAGAACACTGTTTAGATGTGGTTTCACTAACAAATGAGTAGCACACACAGACTAACCCTCACTACACCGAGATGCATAGAAAATACACAGCAAGTCTGTCTCATCCCTAAACACTATCCCATTCTCAGCATCTGACATTCAGTGGATTCAAGATGTTAGAAGTGATTTAGAACAGCTGGGACTGTTTCACAATCCACTTTAAAGACGACGGGGATCCTCTGTGGTTATGGAAGCTATTCAGAGGTGGAGCTATGGACGTGTATGGACTGGATTCACGTTCAGCAAATCCATGTGTGAAATCTAGAGGAAGTTATTTTTACACAGAGAAAACACATCTGAATTAGTTTGATATTGCACATTTGTTCGGTATATTCAGTTTTCTCTATTCTTGGCTGACTTCATGAACTCCATGCCTTCATTCACACTGACTGTATGTTATCCTGTATTTGTGTTTGTGTTATGAATGATGCATTAGGTTTAGGTGTTATTATTTGCTGGTTTTGCATTATTCCTATTTGTATTCTGTCTCATGCTTTTATGATCTGTGTACCATATGTTTGTTGTAATGATCCGACTGGAGAAGATTAAACAGCCACAATATTGCACTTTGGCAAGAAAATTTTGACTTTTGAGTCCTGACTGCATTACCCAGAAATCCTTTTGCATTCCTGAAGCATTCTAACCTCTGAAATATGAAAACCTCAACTTATGATCATCCAAGTCACCATCCTTGTATGAAGCAGTCTTTATACTGCCTTCTGTTTTCAAATAATTGTAGAAAATTACTTTACCAAGAATATACACTTTTCTTGTTATTTTGCAGATGGTCAAGACAGGTTAACCATTATCAGTGAGTCTCACAGCCATTTAGAAGACAACTTTGTACTGTTGTGTTAAATGCAGCCCATGATCCATAAAAACCATAACCCTAACTATAAAGACAGAAAAAAAAACAAATTAGATATAACAGTAAATGTAGGTTGGCAGGGTTGTAGGGAAGATGGTGGCTCTTTTCTACTGTAGTTCAAGTGATTTAGTCTGATAAGTCCTTTCCCTCCATGTGCAGAGTGCACAGTGTCCTCGTATTAGCTGACCAGGGTCTTGTCCTCGTGTCCTTTCATCCTCAACCACAAGACCACAGGCAGGGGAGCTGGCAACATTAATGTAAGAGCCCAGAGATAAAGCAGACCAATTTTCACGGCTGCTGAGGGTGGCTGTGATGGACACTGCCAACATGCAGGCAGTGCCAGCACAACACTGTGATGAATGGGTCCTGCGGTGCGTCGTGACTCACTCTGCCTCAAGCGGGCACTGTGCCCACCCCCACTCCTCCACTCTTGGGTGCTTTTCCTCCTGTTCCCCCTCTCCTGCAGCAGATGAGTCAGAGAGGCTGTTACAGTAGAGATGGCTGAGCAAGGAGAGAGAATTAATGAAATAGAAGAATGCGAAGCCTGCCATTAGGGACCCTCCCTGGCACGCACTCATGGCACACTTGATTTAATTTAAGGTTTTTAATCTGAGGAGGGGGGCTATGCTTTAATATCTCTTTTTCCTCTTCTTGGCAGGCAACATTTCTTGAGCTTTCCAGGGAATTCTAATTGTTTTAAGTCCTTCCTGAGCAGGTGTCAGCCGTGACGGCCTCACTTTGGAGGAGAAAGGAAGGGTAGTGGCCACTGGCTTGTCTTCTGCTCTTACAAGAATGAGCCCAAAGTGTGTCAGAAAGCATGATAAGCCATGCAAGATGTCTTTGTAATGTCCTAACACCTGACAACTATTCATACCAGAGCAGCATCAGCCAGGTTGTCTGTTGTATTAACGACCATCCACACACAGCCACGTGTTTGGCTCACACTCCCATCAAAGAGTGTCACACGGGTTGCGGTTTACTTTGTGACCTTCATTGCGTCCGTCATTGCTGAACAGGTGTTAGATCGCGAGCTGTTGAGGCTGTGGGGTCATGATGAGGAATTTTTCATTTTGCTGGTGTTGACTGAATGACAGAGTCCAGTCTGTGAAATAATGAGGATCTACCAGCAAAGAAGGTACAGCAGCTCTAGTCATTCTGATAATAACAACTGTTACTGGCGATATCTATCAATGACAACAGTTGTGCTCACGAGTGGCTATATTTATATCCCCCCAGCATTATAATCATTTTTCAAGAGCTAGGCAAAACTACCTCAATACAAAAGACTGAGGGATAAAAGACTTGGAAGAAGCCAAATCACCAACACAAACATTGCGATCTGGGTGGGTTGGATTGGGTTGCATGCCAATCAGCAGTTTCCTTAAACCTTACATGTACAATGACTCATCAGTTTATTATGTACAGCTGTGCAGTCGAACACAACCCAGGGCAACACTGACACTTGATTGTAATGTTCACCAACTTTTACATGACGAACACAAATGGGGGTGGGGGGTGGGTTGGATAACATCACATAATGCTGTGTTATTATAATAACCAAGTAGCCCTTTACAAATTACATAACACACCTGCTGTTTTCCAAAAATCAATGCTCCTCTTTGTTGTTACTTTTAACTCTTGTAAACATTTTGTTAACTGTTGCATTCAGCAGTCACCTTTCATTCTGTCACCTCTCATATCTGTTGTATAATTTTATTTTTTTTTTATTTAACTTTTATTTATCCAGAATCTCTTTTCCAAGGGGGGTCCTGGCCAAAGCATGTGTTGTATATCTAACATCCCTTTTGTCTCTTAAATCTCTCATCTATTCTGTCATCTCTCATATCATCTCACTCACTGGTTTCATAGTTCATGTCTTATCTCACGTCTCGCCACATAATTTAAAAACCACTGAACTATTTCTCAAAATGCCCATTCTTAAAATCCAACAGCCCTGTATTTCCACCATTTTCACCCTATAGCTCAGGCAGCCACCTAAAGAATGGCAGAAAGTCTCACTGAGGTTGACAGTCAGACGTGGATAAAGTTCAATTTCTCCCTTTAAATAATCCAGACGAGACTCACTTAGGCTGCAGTAATGAGCAATCCATTACCTTTGGTCAGCTCATTAGAGCAGAGCTCACTCTGATGTGTACCTGAGCTTTCATCTGGCTGTTTGTTTGGAGTAAAGTCAGTGTCAGGGGAACTGGTGTGTTACTGCAGTATGCTGGTAATTGAATATGTGTGTGTGTGTGTGTGTGTGTGTGTGTGTGTGTGTGTGTGTCTTTGCACGTGTACAACTGACTGGAGTTAATTACTCTACGTGCAATAAAGAGAATGATAAAGTGTGTGTTTATTTTCCAAGATGTTTGATCCATCATGTTCAATTGAAACCTGCGAACCAGCACCCCTCCATCCCCCAACACGTAGAAAAATAAACCTTGAAAAACAAGACAAACGTTCCACTTCCTCCGGGGCCTTTGCATTCTCCACTGACCCGTGTCGGGAGCGGACCAGGATCCATTCGAACCTCTTCCTCCCTTCACAGCAGCAACAGATCCACATGCCCTAAATCACAACCCATGCTCCTGACAGCGTGCGATGGTGCTGAAAACGTCTTTCCCAGCTTGTGATTGTGACAGATTAGCCAGCATATAAATCATACCACAAAAGAAAGTTGTCTGGGAATACAACAGCTGGAAGAAAAGAGGAGGTGCGCTTCAATAGCTGAACTGAAACCTCTGATCGAACCACACACTCAGTATGAATGGCATCCAAAGATTCAACCCAACCTCCAAAATGACCACCTCCCAAGACACTTTATGCAGCTGAGCAATTCTTGATGCTCCCAATAATCATAAAAATGAGATATACACCCAGGGCAAAGGTCAGCATTACATCATCATAGTTATGCAGGGATTCATAGGCAGTTTGGCCTTTTGCCATAAATACTGTCAGGACCACAGTGAAAGACCTACAGTGTTGTGTTAGAATGTGAGTCAATATTAGCATCAGAATATGACTGTAATGTTACTGAACGCTAATAAATAACAATAATAACTTTGCTATTATTGCTGCTCATGTGACAGTGTGAGAGAGAGAAGCCAGTCTTTCCCATGCTAGGACTGTTTCCTCTTAGCCCAGTGCCTGATGCATGTAGCGTTTGTATGTGCAGGACAGAGAGATGAAGGGATAGATAGTGCTGTTTGTGGGCATGTGCTTGCAAGCATTCCTATTGATATTACTGAAATTCTAGTGAGACAAGAGACATGAGAGTGAGTGGGAGCAGCAGGGGTGCTGATTGGCTAAAGCAGTGCAGAGAATTGAAGCAGGCTGTTTCTTCAGGGATCAATTCATTCCCTCCTAGTCCCTGGCTGGGCATGAAACACATGGAACTGATAAAAAACCTGGGAGTCGGACGGTGTTGCTGAACAAAATACATGGATTACATGCAGGGAGGTGCAGAGAAAAGAGAGATCAGGGGGGAGGGAAAGAAGTCCATTATAGTTTGTTCAAAATGGCAGGATTGTCTTTCACTTATATCTCACGGCAACAATCGAGCCCATTCTCTTTATCTACCAAGGGAAATAAGATGAAGGAGTTTGTGTGGGGGTAGTGAAAGCATGACAGCTACCATTAGGTCAGCCAATAATGTATCGCCTTTTACATGGAATCAGCCAATGAAATGTTAACCCTTAAGAGGGATGCAGAATTTATGAGTATAAAAGAAAATAAATCAAAATAGCTGATTAAAGGGTGCAATAATAACACTAAAAGCATAATGTACTCCAAGCATTATATTGGAGTTTGCAAGCAAAACACCCAACTAATAAAAAAAACCTGTAGGGGATTTCACAGAAAGGCAGCCATGCGTTTTCCCTTTCGCCTTTCACCCTTACAACCGTAGCAGAACGTATATTAAAGTCTTTCATTGCTCCATATGGAAAACAGTTCAACCAAAGTGTGTTTGCAGAGTCTAATCAGGCTGATGTATAGTTTATCTAACCCTGCATACACAGGGCTTGATTTTTGTCACAAGTTGTGCACTAACGCTGTCATGGCAGCAAGGACATTGAAGGACATTGTTGGTACCACCCACATAACATGATGGGGCATCAATCAAATCCCCCTCCCACTCATTTGTGACAATGCACTCAGCTTTTCTGGAATCACATTCATATGTGTAGATGATAGTGGAGCTACAACAAGTTATCCGTGACTGATTTGAACCTGCTCCCTGGTGTGGAGGAACTACTGTCCCGGCTGACAGCTGGTAGTTAACACAGGTATCGTCTCTCAGACACTGAGCTCAGATCAAACACAGCCGAGGTGAATGGGGAGCGCCTCTCTGCCATGACATAGTATCATACAGCCGACAGAAGCACCACACTTAACCTCAGTGCTGAGGGCTTTAAAGAAACAATGGCCTGGAGGTCACATTGAGCCCAGTCATTTTTACATTGACAGGATGCTGTAAAGACCTCCCGCAATATTAAAACATGGTAATCTGACTCTCACCCTCAAAATACAATGGAGAATTGTGATTGTTTTACACTCAAAAAAGAATTTTGTCGTGCCATTGCCACTCAGGATAAACCCACAAATATCACTTTCAGAGAGTATATTTCATGGCAGAAAACTCAGACACAGACACAGAATAAACCAAAAACAAAAACTGCATGGCTAGATTACACTAAGGACAAGAAGAAAATCTGATTTTGTAATGTGGGTGAAGTGATCTTTTAGATGCTACTGTATTATATATATGTTGTCTAAAATATTTTTTAATGTTAATTAGGGGAGAGGGTTGGGGGTCTAGTCTTGTGGATGCAGTAGTCCTCTCAGTCTAATGAATGAAGACCTTTGTAGAATTAAAAAGGTAATGGTTTTAACTCTCAACCTTTGAAATTTGTGAACCTGCAGGATGAATCTATGTGTGTTTGAGAATTAGTGTTGTTTGTATAACAAAGACAAAAAAAGTGTTAATTCACAGAATCTCAATTTCATGACTATGTGTGAAACAGAGGGCAGCACTGGAGTGAGGATGATAAATTGGTGCGTGCTTTAATCCATGGCCAGCTGCAGGTTGGCTGCTATAGCAGGAGCAGATCCCAGTCGATGGCAGCACCCCGGATTAAATTACAAATTGAGTTTAGTGGGGCTGCTTTTCCCCTCTATATTTCTGCAGTGTCCCCCAGTGAGGCTCCACTGCAGGCTATTTACGGTGCCCTCTTCCTGGGTAAGTTAATAACGCAAGCCCAGGCTGGACGCAGCTCGACACACAGGCCCACACTGAGTCATTTGGGCTGGAATTGCTCCGACACACCCAATCAATCATGAAGTGGGAAGGGGTCATCCCTAGAGCAGTCCCATCCCTGCACCTCATGGCCTCTCACACCGGTCAATATCAGGCATTATTCTGATCATAATTGCATTAGATTTTTCACAGCACACAGCAAAACTCCATCCCCCTGGACCGACTTACTGGCAAGAGCTTTAATACGCTATTGTTGATTCATGTATTTGGCTAAATTGCCTTATTGACCATGCACATTGACTTTTTATTAATGGATTCAGTCTGTTGCACTTATGGTCAAACACATCGACTCGCCACGATCAAAACATCTTGTGATTATGAAAATGAGGGATGTAGCGAAACTGTGGGTGCTTTGGACAAAGCCTGACGCTCAATAAGACTTTCTGACTAAGCCTGCAGGTGAGACAGCTCAAGCTGGTCCAGGATCTGGAGTAAACAAACCATGCATCAACATCCCTACGTGAACACACACGCACACGCATGCACGCACGCACACGTCTTGTTTGTGGTGCATCTCCATTGTCTTTTGGCAGTGGAATTTGGTACATGCACACAGATTTCTGTGTTAGCGTAACATACTGTACATTCAGTTTCAGACTGAGGAGGTGGTGAGGCTGGCAGTGGATGTGAAGCAAGTAAAATGCTTATTGTCACACTGCCAGGACTGTTGGTCATAATAATGAATTGTGGTTCATTTCTCGCTCTGAATTTGATGTTAAAGCAGTTTATTTTGCAAACCTATGCTCACAACTGAATGGCAGTAGGCTTGGCTAACAGCTATGTGATGTGCATTCAGGTTTTGCGTGGGTGAGCAGTCCAGGGTAAATACTGTGTGGCTCACTGGGGGCCACATACTGCAGCTGTTTATGGGCTCCACCGCAGGAGTCTAATGAGGGAGATGCAGTCAGGGTAATTACACTAAAGGTCATGTTCCCCCAGCATCACAGTGAAAGGTATAGAGAGAGCGGGAGCGGAGGTCAGGCATGAGTTGGTGGTGTTCGGCTGACAAGTGTGAAAAAAAGTCAGTGGAAGCAGCCAATTTAACAACCTTTCTTCACAAAGCCTTAACCACAGACGACCTACGGGTTGCATGAGTTAACCCAGTCGTACCCTTTTCTTCCTTTCTGCCAACGCCCACGCTGCCTCCAGACAGGCCTGGAAGTCACATGACAAGACGAGAGGATGTCTGGGGGCTGAAACCACATTGGCCCACCACAGAGTGGTGGTTGAGCACCACTCTGATCACAAACACAAAGTGATGAAAAGGCGTTATGACAGCGTGAGAGAGGGAGAGACAGAGCATGAAGAGATGGGTTTGTCAGTGGACACTGTGCAAAAAGCAGAAAGGGGATTTTCACTGCAATGAACAAGTGCAGAGTGGCCTCAGTGAGGGCTGTGGTCATATTCTGTAGATTACAGGACTGTGCATGAGTTACTGTAAAACATTCAGAGGTCATGCATTTTGTCAGAGCTTCTGGAAGTCATCAAGAGACTTTTCAGACCTGTGATGTGGGCGGACACATTTCTCTATTTTCATTTAGAAAGTAATATATTACTGTGTCCAGAAACAACAGCTATCAGAGAACTTGGTGTTGGTCGACATGATGGCAGAATTTGCCCATTGAGTGAACTGAACTCCTGTTATATTAGTCACTTCAATTAACACTTCTATTTTCTGCCATTTTTGTTTTACTCAGACAATCCTGGTGATCTGTGCTTTATATTTCTTACAATGTGGTCTAGGTCCCTATAAAGTAAAATATGGAGAAAAAAGGAGTATCCAACTAGTCCCAGAGCTTAGAGAGATGCCATATGAAGAAAGGGTTAGATACTTAAAATGACCAACTCTTGGAGATATCAGAGGGGATGTGATTAAGCTGTACAAACCAATGCACAAGATATATGACCCCATGATGGAGCCAAAACTTTTGTGATGCTTAGGGCGGTAAGAACATGGAATGAAGAGCAAGCTCCATCAATGGTGTCTTTTAAAAATGGACCAGATAAACTCTGGTCAAACAAGGACTATTTATATAATTACAGAACAAGGTTGTGATCATTTGTGGGTTTTGGTTTATTTTCGAGATAACATGAAAATCATTATTTTTTTGGGGATTATTTCTGTTATATGAGTAATATATGTATAAGTAGAATTGTCTTGTTTTTTTGGTGTACTATTATGATTCTGATGTAGAGGATCAACATCCTGTATCAGATTTATTTTCATTAAAGTTCATTAGAAAAAAGGGTTTCATAGATTTTGGCCTTGATTCCTATTGATAAATCAGAAACTAAGATTTTGCTCTATTTCTATTTTTTGCTCTATCTTCTATATCTACTTTGTTTTATTTCAAGAGAAAAACAAAGGTGAGTAGTAAAATAATTAGAAACCTCCATCACAGTTTAGAAAGCATGATTTAACTCTGACCCCCTGTAGCCTGTAGTGGTGTGTAATTTCAGGCGAACGGTGAGTGGACCAACAGCAACAATGACCAATGCCACAAGTAGTAATAAACAGGATTTGATTGCGTAGCACTTCATCACTTTTGTTTTGAAAAGTTCCATATAAATAAATCTGTGCTTACTTACAACAGATCAACCAATTTACCCATTTGAATCAGGCACACAGGTTTTTTGAGACTGCTGTGAACATGAAACTATAAATATTTCAACCTGAACTGTGAATTTTCAAGCAACTGCCAAAATCTTGTCCTCGTCTGCAGAAAATTTCATACTGTATGTCATCACCGTCAACGCACACTGGGACTGCGTTTTATGTCGGTGAGGTCTGGGGTAGTCAAAGATTGTGAATTGCGGGGGTGGAAGGATGAAGGATCTGTAGGCGACAGGGAAAAGACCCACAGTCTCCTCAGTTCAACCATGATCACGACCACAGGCTGCTGTGTTGTCAAAGAACACAGACGGGCCAAAGGTCAAACATGAACACATTATGGGAGCAACCCCAAGATCGCTTGAATCAATAAGCCACTCTCCTATCACATACTTTGATGTTTATCTTAGAAACTCACCATGGAAACCAATAACACGCAGCTCTGCATAATTGCATGAGAAAACCCAGGAAAAGTCTGCTGATGGCAGATATTGAGAAGGGGGAGAGGGAGGGATGCTTTGGAGGTGGTAGAGGAGGTGAGGCAGACAAATTGACGGCAATTACTGCAATCATCATTAAAGATTTTTGTGTTTCATCTGACTAAGAATGACGAAATGTTGCTATTACACAGACTGTGACCAGGTGAAATGGACAAGGGCAAAAAGAAAAAAGAAGAAACGGTTTCATTAAAAGACATGACACCAACTCATTTTTCTCAGAGAGAGAAAAAATTGTGTTCTGCCCAATAAAGAAATTATCATACGTGTTCCACAACTGAAATCACCTCTGTGAATGTCTGTGAGTGGACATCATGGCAGACACAGAGATGAGTCAGTGCCTGCAGTAACAGATGGAGAGAAAGAATTACTGCAGGAGGAGCTGCAGCCAGAAGCTTGGGGTTTCCACCTTTGTATTTTCATGCAAATGATGGTGCACAGAATTAGACAGGCTGAATGAGAGCTGCAAAACAGAAATGACACTTTACATAAGAAATGTAAATGAGGGAGAAAATGTTTTTATTGTTAAGGAAATTACAAGTAAAAATCTGCATGATGAAGGCTGAGCACAATCAATGCAGCAAATTGTTTCTGTCGAATCAGTTCAAATTTGGCTTTGTCCACAAACAGCTCGTGTGCAGTCTGGAGGTTCACAGCAACCTTGAGAAATGACGGCCATGCTGTTATTGTGCTAAAAGCAGTCTTCCCTCAAGATCATACAGTAGCGGTGTGTATGAAGCTGTCATTCCTCTGCGCCATGACAATTTCTAGAGTTGTACCAAGTATATTTTTTCTACATTCAAAGCTTTTATGTAGGATTTTAGATGAAGATTCTCTGGATATAGTCATTGGAGTTGAGTTTTTGGCACAAAGAAGATGTTTCAGTTGGATGCAATCTCACCGGTAGATGCCACAAAATTCAACACGCTGCATCTTCAATGAGTTCATTATTATATGATACAGTAAAAATGCACTTTTTAATTTATTACAATTATACACAATATTTATTTAGATACAAACATGCACCTTATTATAATAAATGTTGACAAATTAGATCACAAGAATCTGAAACAATGCAGCCACCATTGGAATCAAATTCTACAAATAGTGTATCACCAATCACTGTTTCCTGCAGTCATTCTGACCCCGTCACTGCAGATTTATGATTGTTGCTGCTAAAATTAAAAATTTTAATATTATTCACTCTTTGAATGCCAAGGACATATTTGTACGTCTTTTAAAATACAGCACTTGATTGCCATAGACATATACGTCCAAGTATTTTTTGGCAGCTGGCACAAGAGGTCACCCTCACACAGCCTGTGAGTAATACTGGGACTTCTGGGAGATGTAGTCAGGACATAAAGAGACAGTATATGGCACAGAGATCAAAGCAGGAAGTGGAGACAATCGCAATTATAGAGCAAAACAAACAGAATCTGGTCAAAAAGTGGCGTTTAGGGTGGGAGTGGCCTCTACTCTCCTCCAGATAAAACAAGAATGGAACAAGGTAAAAACAAACATTTTTTCATGATGAAACAGAGAGTCTCTTCTTTCATTTGAGCTATTCAGTGTTTTCAGAGGCATAGTATAAAATATTCTGTGCATTATGAAAACTGACTCAAAATGGCCAAAAACGCTGGCACAAGTCACAGTGCTTTCTGTTTTAGAAAAGGGCTGGCACTCAAAGAGTTAATATCCTCTGCCCTCGCATTACAAGTGTGGGGGTTAGTTTTCTTCATTCAGAATGTTGCCATTGATGTTTTTCTCGATCAAAATTTGAGCGCAGCTTTGTCTGCTCTGTGTGTGCAGAAGCTAAGCCCTGCACTCTGTGAAACATGGTGGTGCGGAATGAATATACAAATAGCTACTGTTGGCAATTACTGTACTTAAAGGTTGGGTTTACAATGTTCTTAATTTTCTTGAAAGTCTTTCTTAAAATGAAAGTGAGGCGTTTGTTGCTGTAATCATTCCTATAAGTGATGACGGACAAAATCCACACAAACAGGCTCCATGCCAATGCTTTCAGCAGTCCAAATTAGCCAAATTAAAGGTGCACCTACCAAAGTTGTTCTATGTTTAATAAGAAAGAGGGAATAATGACGACATTTTGTACTCTAAAGTTCACTTGATCACATTGAATCACACTGGCTCAGGGAAGGAAAGAGTACAACATGTACAAAGTTTCAGTGTTCATATGGGGGCAACTATTGTCACAAGACACACTTTAAAAGTTGTGAACCTGTCCCTCATGAACGACATAAACAAAACAGAGACCTATCTATAAAAAAAGAACAGCAGCTACAGAGCTAGAGGTCAAAAACTCCACAGGGGACCTTTAAAGAGCACTGATGGAGGCACACAGACTGTCAGACTGGTGCAGAGGTTAACAATGGTTTTTGCTTGAGGTAGAGCTCTGTGTGCAAAACACCGCCTCTCATATTAGCACCTGCAACCATCTAATTGGGCCTCATGCGTTAAATTAAACACATGAGGTGAGTGCTGGCACACACCTTAACAAGGTCACGCTCCAACGAATTACCCCCCTCCCCACCCAGCATTCTCTGCACGCCATCGGTGTCGACCATGTACAGTAAAATGTGCAAAAGCTCACCCACTCAGACAGTTCAGATTCACTTATACTGCAATAGACAGACACATTCACACAGGAGCAGGTGCTTGGGGAATCAATACTGTACAATATTCCAGTAAAACGTGAATATCCTATGATGGATTATGCAGTTCTGTTGACATAATCTTTGTTTTACAGAAACTGACTGTCATATAATGAAGGAGACTGTAAGAGCATCAAGCCATCTGAAAGAATTTGGATTTCATCATGTTAAGAGAATATTTGGGATTGATATTGTATTGCCTGATATATCAGTTTTTTATATCAGTATTAGGAGCAGCCTTACAGACACATGCCACTCGGCACAAACTACTGTGCACCTGATGTGATTACAGACTTCAGACATGATCATCGTGTGTGTGGCTCTCTGCAGCCCAGATGGATCTTCCTAATTGCCAGATTAACACAGATTTGAAATCCCAGCCCGAACCTCAGGAGACATCCACCAAACTCAACCAACTGTTCAGACCTGGTCGCTCCACTTGAATGAATCTGCAGGCTGGGGTGTAACATTTCCGTGTCAAGCAGCAGTGGTCTGATATGCGGTCAAAAAAAACACCACTGACAACCGTTTACATACCAACCAAATCAGCTGGCATATCAAACGCACACGTTGAAACTGGACAGCAGCCTGTTATGACAGCCAGCAGATGTACTGTATAGGAAAATGGCTGTAGGTAATGATGCAGGATTATATATAGTATAGGATTTGACTTTTGTGGACTACCTTTGTATTTGACCTTCATCGATTTATGAAAAAACATTTTGTTACTTCATTCATGCAGGGAAGTTTAATGCCGCTGACTTTCCAACAAACTCTGCATTACATTGACACACAAACCCACACTCAGAGCCTTTCAGCAGCGCCACAGATTCCAGTTGATTTAGCAGCTCCACTTGGTTTGGAGGTGTTTTCACACTTGAGCTGATTAGCTGCTTCTGAAGTTATGATCATTTCAGGGGTGTTTTTCACGCTCTCAAAACTGCTTCCATGCACAAGAATTTCCAAACCACAGTGTTTCTGTGATTCACTCCATCTCAACAAAGTCTCTTTTTTGTAATTTCAACTCGCAAACAAGGAAGACAGCACAGAAAAAAAAAATCTGTTTTTGCTACAGTTGATTTCATGACAACTATCAATTATATTGAACTGAGCTGTGCTCAAAACTCACTGAAACTGCATGCATGTTTTGCACACACAAAGGTGAGTTTATCTCCAAAAATAGTTGTATAGGATCTGCAAATGATGGACTTACAAGTCATGAAACTCTACTCTTATTATGTAACAATAGAGGAATCCTTACAAAAATATTACAGGATGACTTGCTTTAACAACAACAACAACAACAACACATTTCTAATAATGTTAATAGTCATTTTTGTTGTTCACTGAATTCCCATCCATTTTTCTGGACTGCATTGGACTTTGAAAAAACAAACAAAAAAATTCAGTCTTGAACTTAAAGCCTTTCACGTCTTTCTCAAGGGTACCACAAGGACGGCTGATGTGGACCGAAGCTATATTACACATTAATTTCCCCCCACCTCCATCTGCCTAGAGATTGAGACCCAAAACATCTGGTTACAAGCCCACAATTAGAATAAATCAAATTCTCTAATGCATAATGCAGCAAAAGCACTCACTTGATTAGTGTTACACTTCAATAAGACCGGCTCACCATGCATTAAAACAGTCCCTTTTGCGTAATTAATGAGGCACTTGGTTACAAGCAGCAATTGCGAGGGGTACAATGGCAGAGTCCAATCGAACACTGCAGCCATCTGCTCCAGAGCTCGACTGCCTAACCAGGAGAGAGACAGAAATAAAGCTGGACCAGCCCACATGCAGACCCAGACCAGCTGTGTCTTTGTCAATATGGAGACACTAACAGGATGTTTCCGACTTGGATGCAGAGACAGGAGGGAAGAGGAGGAAGAAGAGGAGGAAAACACTGAGGACAAAGAGGGGACAGAAAAAAAGAGAGCACAAGTTACAGTGAGGATATGGGGAAGTTACAGAGAAAAGGAAGTTTCACCCACTGCTATACAGTCAGTACAGATTTCGTATGTCCCTATGAGTGATTTATATCGGCAAATATATAAGGAAAAAGCGACCTATTTGAACCAGAAATATAAATTTTAGAATTGAAAATGATGTGTTAGTGAGATGCATAATTTCCCCAGGTTCTTTTTCAACATGCAATCAGTATGACCCATGTCAGAACAAACAAAAGAGAAGCACAAACAAACAAAAGCACCAACAGCCAAAAGGTGGGGACAAACATGTGATGGAATAACAAACAACCCTCAGAGCCACAGAGAGGCCAGAACAGAAAAAATGCTCTTGGTTGGAGTTGATCACAGAGACCCCAGATGAGGAGATGAGCCTAAAAACAAGCTGACGTTCCACCATGGCAGAGGAAAAAAGGAGGCGAGAAAATGGGAAAAACAAAAGCGCAGGGTCTGTTGGGATGGATGAGTGTGTGTAGTTGGGGCTGGCTGCTGGAATGTGTTTGACAGTAAATCACTTCCTGTGAGGAAAAGTGAAAGCATAAGGAGATCGGAGGAGAGAGGAGGCAGCTGGGAGGAAGGAGGAGGGGAAGGGGGCTGAGCAAATCAGAAACATCTTTGGATTTCACTCAACAACTGTGCAAGGTACACTGTAATGCAAGAACAACCGCCTGTATATCGAGAGCCGCTGCTGTGCATGACTCCAGCGGATGATGCAGTGGTTTAAATTGAGACAATCAGCAGTCATTAGTGTTCAGTAGAAATCCTCTTTGTAAGCATGTCCATCAAGCAGCTACCCGTGTCTCAGTACTGCAGCATGTTTCAGTCTTCACGCAGACCCAGAAGTGAAACAAAAGTCATAAAATCTATTATTTTGTGGTGAACTTGGCTACAAGCTGAGCTCCATGCTTAGGAGCGACCGCAGTAAACAGACCCACAGTCAATTGCAACCATCCCACGCAGAACTGTAGTATTGTGCAGCATCAGGTATTTAGAAGAGAGTTTATGATTTGGATTACAGTGAAGGAGTTATGGTGGGATGATTTTTCACAAAGACAAAATGGCTGCACAATAGAAGGTGCTGCCAGCCAACGGTTTTGTTTTCTTTTTTCCCTTGTTCTGTTGAGTCTTGGATGGCTGCCTTGCTCAGTCTAAACAGAAGACTGTAATGGAAACTGGCTGCTTTCTCATAAACAAAGGCATGAAATGAAAATAGTCTAATGTGCTTTTTGAAACGCTTTATCATTTGTGATCAAATGCTGACAGAAGAATTATCGGTCTGCTGTGAGAATGTGGATTTTTGTCTGTGTTGTTTCAGAAGATGGGCCGCGTTATGAACATGATGTGTGTGTGTGTGTGTGTGTGTGTGTGTGTGTGTGTGGAGAAGACATAGAGGACCATTAGATGCTCTAATGCGCGTCCTAAACCTATTGTCTCTGTCTGCTCATCATTCAATCTGATAGCCCTCAGCAGCAGAAGCCGGTGAGCCTTTAAAAACAGATTAATAAAAATAATTCTCTCCTCCCTCCGACAGCAGCCTGGAAGGCATTACAGCAGGCAGGGAGGCAGGCAGACCTCGGACAATCTCCAGGAGCTGGATTAGCAGCATTAACCAGACAAATTAGGGCCTCTGCTCCTTCACAAAGCCAAGAGAGAAACTCCCTGACATTCATAAACAAATCTCCCAAAGTTGTTAATCTAACTGCAATCCCACTTTTAAGGCCACCCATGCTCAGTTTGCACTCATCCCCCCATTCCCTGATGGCTACCCAGACATGCCACAGTCAAGGTCGCATTCACCTATTTTAAGTGATGGAAAAACAAATGGGTGCGCATAAGTACATCAAACAAAAATGGGTGTGAAAATAAACGACAACAACACACTGAACAGTGCTTCGTCTGTCGCTAAGTTTCCCTCTCACGGCCTTATTTGCTTTACCAGCTAACGTTTAAAAAAAGTCTCCAGATGTGACATTGATATATTTTAAGCTCAGGGCCATTCTCATTTACATCTGCAATAAAACGTCTGTGTGTAACGAGAGGTTGTGTTACATGGCGTATCAAAGAACACATCTAATGGCACATCACAGAGTGGACTTGTGGCGCCGGAGAAGCAGGAGGTTTGTTTCAGGGTGGATCACAATCACAGCACCTCTGCTCTATCCATCATGGAACAGAGCAGTGAGGCTGCCAGAGCAGGACAGAGGCCTCGACCCAAATGACATCTGATAAGAAAGCAGTGGGAGAGTCACACATGATGAATCACCATGATGAAAATCTCCCCCTCTACCTACATACAGGAGGTGAAGAGAGAGAGAGAGAGAGAGAGACGCTGGTGTAAATAAAACTTCACCTCATGACTGGTTTCACCAACATACCTCAATTCCTTCAACTCATTGATTCTTTGAGCAAATAGAGGGACATTTCAGTGACTGGTTAATAAAAGCAGAGGATCTGCTCACTTCCCATTGTCACATGTCTGTGGTTTATATTAATATTCCAAACTGTTGTTCACATTTTAATATCTCTTCAGAGTTATTCCAGTAAGTAACTCATGTCTGAGGCCTTACAAAGACACATTCAGAATAACAACTGTAGATTATATGTACACAATTTACATTTTTGGATTATTTCCAAATCAGAACACTCAGGTGTGATTTAAAATAACTATACTATGTTGCTCATGCAAAACAAAAAACCAAGAAGATCTGTTATCACAATAAACTGAAGTGGACACAGACAAAAGGCACGGAGCTGAATGAATTAGCAATAGACTGGTCTGGATCAATAAGGTGAATCAAAATAGCAAAAAAGAGCCAACTGGACTTACTTGAGGACTCTATTTTGCTCTTTTGATTTACCTTGACCTGATCACTGAGAACCTGCACAGACATAAATAAGGTGTAACTACTGCAGTGAGCTTGATGGCAGAGAAAAATGATGAGCTTGAGCAGTCTTAGCAAACCAGTGTACATTTTGACAGCAAATTTTCATTTAGTCTCAGTCATAGTCTTTTGACAAAAATGGTATTTAGTTGTAGTCACACTTTAGGCGTCTGAATTTTATTTAGTTTTAGTCCAGTTTTAGTCCACAAAATACCATTAGATTTTCGTCTGATGATATTGATGACAGCAACCCAAGTCTCAGATGAAAAACTATGTCCGTTTCTTTCCAATTAATTAGTTGACAAACGTGTCAATTGTTTTTATCATAGTTGTTACCAACATAGATTTTTTTTTTATTTAGTTATCATCTCATTGTTGTCAGAGACAAAAAAAAAAAAAAAAACTGTCGTTGACGCACATTTTAACAACACTGCAGCAAACTACTGGCCATCATCCCTTTTTCTACAAGTCAGAAATACATTCATATTTAGAATATCCATTGACTTATACTGGAAAATAGTTTCCAATAGTCACCAAGTTGAAGTGTCTTCTAACATAAACATTTTCTTCCACCTTTGCCAGAGGAGGACAACTGTCTGGTGTGATGTGACAAATAATGTTACAAGCAAATTCCACCTTGATCTCTAAAACACAAGTCAGATACACTGTGGGCTTCATGCCTCAGGATGCAATCTTCTAGTAGAATCCCATATGGACCAGATGAGAAATGGAAAAAAGTACAACACGAAGATCTGTGTCACCTTGCCAGGAATTTGCAGCAGCAGAAAGACAGCACCTCACTACACAAGAGGATTTTGAAGTGTGCAAAAGCTTTATTATCCAGAGCCTACAGGGGCCATTTACTGTAAAATAAGCCAACCTAAAAAGCATAGCACAGAATTTAATATGATAAAGATAAGTGATTACGTTGTTATGACTGCACCTGAAAGAAGCATGTGCAATTTGCTGAAAATTAAACACAGCTGTGTAGCTGGCTGCTCGTCTTACTGTGTTGTTTGTGCCGGAAAAAGTTCAGAATCATTAGTCGATATCAGTACAAGGAGAGCTGGAATGTAAATTACAGGTCCATCATAAACACACTAAAAATAGACAACAGTGAGTCTATATTTGAAGGATGTGAACACACAGTGGAGTGGATGAAAGACTCTGTGAATTGACACTGTGAATGTAGCACCTGCTATACACTAAGACTGACAGAAAAGAGAATAATAAAGTAATCATGATGAGAGAGCGTCTACAAGGTCATGACGGAGGCTGGGGTGTGTGTGACGCATCTCCTGCCAAAGCAGAAGAATTATGTTGAGATAAGGTTGGCCCGCGGCAGTAAACCAATGCTGTGCCCCGAATGCAATCAACCAACGACTCCGAAGCCACTTCATGTTCTTTAAACATAGCCAGACAGCAGTTGATTTTCGCTATGAGGGATAATCAATCATACTTGTGAGTCACCATCAACATCATAAGCACCTAATGAGTCTCGGGGTGACAAAGTGTCTCGACAACAACTTCAATACCTATCAGACGGCAAGTCACGTACCACTTTGTCATTAGTCACCATGCAGGACCAGTTAAATCAGCAGAAACACAGACAGGCATTGACACGACAAATATACTGTAATATACACAGTCTAAAATAAGAGCTAATAAAAGGCCAAGGCTCTGCTGCGCCATCATGAGCAGAGCAAAAAAAACAACAACAAAAAACTGAATATCCACTGACACACTGACATGTGTGTGCAAGAGTGAAGGATTGCTCAGCAGGTAATCCAGCCTGTGATCTGGTGTTGAGAGCCGTCAGGAGGCATCTCTGCAACATCCGGATGCAGTCGTCATGCTCGATTTTTATCTTTCAAGCCACATTCGCCTCTGACGTGCTCTGGAAGGAAGAGCAGCCAACCGTTCCCACCATGTTAAGCATGACCTGCTCCTCTGGCCATGCTATAAAGAGTTAAAATTATGAATAGAACAAACTCATAATACTGGAGGACATTACTTTGTTGTACAGTATATACCTCCTGTAGCAGAACAAGTGCTTGAGGAGCTGTTTACCCAGGAGTTTAATTCAAGGGCAAAGGTTTAACCTATAAATACAAACATTTATACTTAACTCTGGTATGAAGTGGTTTGGTGCTTATATTATTATCGGGTCATATATTAAAATCATATTGCTGATTATTTTTGTTCTTGGTTTATTCTTTTATTTCTGTACTTGTATCACAGTGTGGTGGGAAACACATGGAATCTGTGCCCAGAGCGAAAACACATACATACTTGCGAAAACCATGCATAATGCCAGAGAGAGGCTGAGGATTGTTTGAGCGTGTTGTGCTGGCTGTAAAATCAACAACATGATTTTTAAACCTGTACTGGGCAACTTTACATGTCAGCAACACCGAGTGGTCACAACACGCCACATTCTCAAAAGCTGTTTGAACTCAGGACTCGTGTGATCGGTCTGTAAACTGCCAATAGCACACTGATGTTTCATGTTTCCCACGGTGGATTATAGAGGCCAAACATCTAACACTGGGCAGCCCTGCTTTCTTTGGATCCATTTTATTATTTTCATTCTTGATTTCCTGCCAACAGTAATATGAAAACCAAAACTCCATTTTACTGAGGGTATTTCAACTGATTTTCTCCAAACCTAAGAGTGCATTAGAAAAAGGTTTGTTCTGAAGCGAATTAAGTAGTTTTACAATCAAGGCCATGATGCATTATTATGTTGAGTTATGGGTAGTAGGAGTGGGAAAAAAAATGTCATTTGGAGTCATTTAAACTCCAATGCTTGAGTGCCATAGACTTATATTTATGCCAAACTGTTTTTTCAGCAGATGGCACAAGAGGGCACTCTCACACCTGTGAGCAATTTTGGGGCTTCTGGGATTTGTGGTCAGGACATAAAGAGACGGCACAGAGATCAAAGTAGAAAGTGGAAACGATCGTGGTTAGAGAGCAAAACAAACAGAATCTGGACAAAAAGTGGTGTTTTTGGTGAAAGTGGCCTCTAGTCTACCTCAAACATTTTTTTCATGATGAAATAAAGAGTATCTTCTTTCATTTGAGCCATTCAGTGTTTTCAGAGACATAGTACAAAATGTGCATCATGCTGGCACTCAATGAGTTAAATTAGTTGGCCTGCTGCAGAGCGCTACACAAAACTCTCCTCTGTGTGATTTAAAAATCATGCATGGAAATACACATAAAAAAAACTGTTGCTTCAAGAGGCATCGATAATCAGTTTAGAATCAAATCATTGACCTATGAATCAAATTGTGAGGTGCCAAGAGATTCCCACTTCTAAAGGGTAGCATTAAATAAAAATTGTTCAAAATAGTACATTTTGTAGTATATGTGAAAAGATAAATATAGTAAAAATATGAACAATCTTTATCATACTTATACAGGGGCTAATTTAGTTTATAACTAGTTTATAGTTTTTAAATGAGTCAAATGGGAACAAATAAGCTTAATTAGCTGCAACTAACAGAATTTGCTGTTGCCAGTGTATTTAACTGTCAAATGAAAAAGCTAGAAAGAAAGGTAGCCTGCTTTTGTCTACCTTCTCTAAAATCAAAGATTTATTGTTTAAAAGACAACTTATTTAGGCCACATATTAAACAGCAGTGTATGTATCTGGAAGCTTAACAGGTGTAGCAACAGTAACCAGGGGATGAGTAATGGCAGACTGACTAAAAGGACCAGATTAGGCTGATAATTCAGCTAAGCTGATAATTTATATAAAGGCCTTTGCAGGTGAATTTTTAATTCATGGCTATGATTGTGTGTACTGAACCATGAATAAATATAACTTATCTCACCACTGGTCAGAAGCCAGCAGCATCATGTTGTGGTCCAGGCAGATGGAGGACGTGTCCTCTCCACCACCTAGTGCACAGCATGCTGGGACAAAACTAAAGGCCCAGCTCTTTGAAAAACTAAATTGTCTTTCTGTCTCTGCTCTCTACCTTTCTAATTTCCAGTCGCTCTCCCAAGCCTTGTTTTGTTTGGCTGCTTCGCCTGCAGAACAAATAAATACACTTCAATGCTATCGGTTTTCCATACAGCACAGCTCCCCCAGTCGACAGAAACATGTCAAACCACGCAAATAAATAGCTCCCCTGTAACCCAAATAGTGTAATTGCTCAGATCCTGCGCCCTGCCTGCTCTCTTCCTGAACAGAAGAACCAGCCCATAACTCCCCCTCTGCCCCCACCTGAGCCTGAGAACAGGAGGCTCTATCTGCCACAAGCACTTTAACACCTCTACCTCTGCCTCCACCTCCACCCATTTCCCATTTCTGGAGCAAGACAGGGGGGTCCAGTTCACCCACACACCCCGCTAACTTCATGTCAAACACTGTGGAACATCAGCTCACATGAAAATGTAATGACCTCCATAGGGAATTAAAGGGCCACTCTAGCAGCAGGTAATAGGACACAGCCAAAAAACATACATACCAGCAGAGCACTAAGTGGAATGAAACATTTCACAACCACTGATTTAAACTGATGCAACTGAAACTAATTAGCATTAACAGAACTGCACAAATGAAATATATTTATGATGTAAAATATGAGGTGCTAATTGGCAGTAAGCAATAAAAGATAAATGAGCAGCAATGGCAGGATATGGACACCAAAAATATGTAGCAAATAACACACGTGTATGTAAAGTAATGACCATTACAACTCACTCAAAACAATTACACCTCGCACACCGAACGGAGCTACATATCATTTATACATACTGGATGTGCAGATTTGCATCACAGGTACATTTATGAGCCTGTTAGCTGCAGTTTAATGTAAATAAATGTGAGTAAAGGCACTCAGCATGGAGGCAGAAACAGTTCAGCACACTGACCTTTAACCTTGACTGCTTTCTTTAACTCTGACCTGCTCCTGAACCCAAAACTCACACCTTCTCCCCCAAGTTGATGCTGTTACCGCTGGGTGCAGCAGTAAACAGAAGGATGCTTTTCCCCCCACACTGATATTCAATAGGTTCAGTGGAGATAAACTGTGGGCCATGGGAGTCGTACGCACCAGACTCAGACCTCCTCTACATGACCCCAGAGGTCACAGTAAAGTCTGCCCCGCTGGACCTCTCTGAGAGAGCAGGATCATTTAACTTCATAGGAAGAGAGAGTGCAGTGTGTGTGTGGGATGCTCTGCAGTCCACGCCAAGGAAATGAAAAGTGTTTTCAAATGTTTTCACAACCTGGGGGAAGTTTAAGGACCCTGCTAATCACAACCACACAAAGAGCTGAGGGACAAATGGCTACACTGGATTACAGTATAACCTGTACTGTGTCAGACCATTTCTGATGCAGAACTAGTTCATTCACAAATCTGGTTTCCATGAATAATAGTCTAAATTGGCTAATCTTGAACTTCCTAGCTAGAGCCAGTGTAATGTAATATGAACTTCTGTCCAGTGTAGCGACCAGCAGCTGAACACAGCTATGTGCATTTCCTCCATGAAGAACATCAACTCCCTGAATTCAATTTATATCTTCATCTAATCCTGCTTCTTATGAATATTTATGTTTTCCAGTGTGGTTTCGATTACTGTATTGTCCCTGGGGGCATGTCCGAGACCTGTAATTGTTTCCATCCATGTTCATGGTGTTTACGTTACAGAGCTTTGCCAGCAAAATAAATGTTTTCTAGATATAAACACAGCAGCTATTGGCAACAAGAATGGTTCAGCAGTGGGACTATCACATGAGGGAGGTTTAGAGCACAGGAATAATTTGGTTAATTCATCTCAAATTGAAAAGTTTGACTCACTCTCGTGGCCAGTGGACGCCACGTTGACCTGGTGGCATCTTTTATAGGATTAGCTAATATATTGCTGAGGTTATGTTCTGTGCTGCAGACAGCCTGAAGCACTTCCATGTTCCTCTTTACATCAGCATAAATTGCTTGACTCGCCCTAGGTGTGTCAAGCTAAACAAGCCAACATTATAGCACAACAAATCATTTATGAAAGACGCGAAACAAATAATCTGTTACCACTGCCACCAAGTGGCCAACGTATCAGTTACTATAGGTTTAAATAAAGGATCCCCATACGCATTCTTGATATTTCACCATACATTTTCAGAAAAACAAGCCATTCTAATGCTTAACTACCAGAAATTAAATAGTCAACACCAAAATCAGTCAAATTCCCCAAATCTCAATACAACAATACCAGTGTTCAAAAACAAGGCAATAAATCTTTAGTGCACGATTCCCACTCTTTTATCTATCAAAACAACTGCATTTCATTGCATCATTAAGTCCTAAAATCGTATCAGAATTTATCTTCTTCCAACACTAAATTTTACTACACACTCACAATGTAGCATTAGCAGGGGACTTCAGGGAGCGTTCCCTGTTCCCTTCTTGTGGCATCTGTATGCTAAATAATAAGTGAGTATGAAAATCAGACAGAAATAATGGCATTTCCTGCCATCTTTGCAGTATGCCTGTGTGAGACTACCGTGGTATTTTGGCAGACAGTTGTCTTGCACTCTTCACTCTGCGCCTCCATCCAGCCCAGCACCGCCCCCACCTTGCCCCCTTTAGTGGCACACCCTCCTGTAAAAGCTTTTTTAATTATGGCAGCCATTAAAGTACGACTGGCTCTGGGCTCTGACTGATGGTTGTGTATGCACCACTGCTCCTCTGAGCCAGCCACATGCTTACATGCACTTACATGACCACACACACATACATTCAAATGCATGTACAAAAAACGTGCACACGCATATAAATGCACTGGTGGATGCAAAATGCTTTGACCAGACAACCAAACTGGCTCCACTGACATTAAATCTGTCCAATCATCTTTTTTTTAAGTCTGCAAAAGTGATGGTGGCGTGCCCTCATCTTCTCAAGAGACAAAGGAAAGGACAGAAAGAAAAGAGCAAGAGAGAGTGAGATACAGAGAGCGGCAGGGAGGAAGACGGAAGAGGAAAAGGGCATGAGGGAGCAGAGCTATAAAACACAGTTTCCATGCTTCTCACTAAAGAGAAGGTGTGTGTGTCTGCTGTGAGGTTGTTCATAAATGCAGGGCTAAAGATAGAAATGGCAGCACAATGGACTGGATGACTCATCCATTGAAAACAGATAAGTACACTTTCAATTATCGATCCTCGATCATAAAACAGAAATAAAAACGGTGACATCATATTGCTTGAACATAACAGGGAACGCTAAACTTAAGTAATGAGTGCCTCAGAGCCAGGCAGCTAAAATAAAATGTGTGTTTTTAGGAAGTGCTGAATATGTCTGTGTTTATGGGATCCCAAGGCCGTCTGGTCCAAATAAGACACTAATCCAATTGTCACCATTCTCAGAGACGTATTCGACCCCCAGGCTTCACAGGGTCATGCTCGCTTCCTGTTTGGACCAATGGGGAGACTCCATCCAGCGCTCTGACAGGCGGCTACAGTCAAGATCGGGTTACACTGCCTGGGTCCGGGAGCCACAGAGCTCCCATGGGTAGTTTTCAGAGGTGTCCATATGTGATGTGTGGTAGTAGGGAGGGATTCTGGGAGGGTCACGGCCACAGAGCTGCCATTTCAAAGGGTCCCTGTCCTTCGTTTCCCTGAGGGCACCCTGCTGTTCCCCCCCGTAGCACCCCCCTCCGGTTGGCCCACCTCACAATGGTGGATGACGCAGGGCCCCGCTCAAAAGGCCTTGAAGTCGGACACCTTGCCAGCAGCCCCGCCTCATGACCTTCCCTGTGTGTCTGATGCTCAGAGCATCCCAGCTGATGGCTGTACTTTGATCTGCCTTTAAAAAAAAATAGTGTAACTCGAGGATGCCACATCAGGACCACAAGACTCCCTCCAATATCACCATATAGACCATATGGAACTACCTGCTGTCGATGCACTATCTTTAAAAAGGAAGCTCTTATATTATACATAGGTTGAGTGCCTCTGTTATCAGGGCAGAGGACAAAAGAGAAGAAGATACACTGACCACAACGAAGCCTCACCTGTTCTCTAGGCTATAACTATGCATGTGAGAACACCTGGTGACAGATAAGCCTTTAAAAAGGTAAGGTGAAAGATTTCCATTATGGCTTTCATGACTACCTGTGGATATGTGTATGTCCCTCTCTTCTTTGCACTTCCTAGATTAGATAACACAGTCAGCACAGAGTCATAGTTTAGAGCACTACTCTAATGAAACACCTCTTTTTTTATTTGTCTTATTACTTTATTGTTCTCACATAAGATGAAAACTTGCAAAATATTTTTCATCTTCCAAAGCAGAGTCTTCATTTTAGTACATCAGTGTTTGTTTTATTGCCATTTTACTGCGTCCACTGATAGCACTGCAAGATAACCGAGGGAAATATAGACCAGACGTATGGGTTAATGGACCAGAACTCTAAAAACTGCTCAGATTCTCCTCCAAACTCACACTTCGCAGGTGATGGATACGTTATCCACCAAAAGGCCCCTTCATTAGTGACCAGAGGAACATGACCTTTGGACACAACACTTGTTTTTTCTCCACTGCTAAACCAACAGTGATGGCCATCACTCAGTGTTGATAGATTTCCCATGGAAGGGTTTCTGACAAACATACAAATGTTGTCAGGCTGAGCCCCTCAGGTGCTGTGATACATGGATCCAGTAACGGTCCAGGAAATGTTCAAAAGTGGACCAACTGGCTTGTTTATGGTCAAAGGTTACATAAAAAGCCAGACTGGTTTAAACAATGTCAATCGATTGACACTGCAGCCACAGTTTGAAGGAAACCCATCATGCCTCACAGCAGGAAATCCTAAACTGGATCTCTGGTCTCCCTGAGATATTTATTATAGTATTTGAGGCTGAAACCCACTGGTGTCAAGACTCACCCCCCATGTTGTCAAAGCTCAAACAAACAGCATCACTGAGTCACTAACACCTTTAGACACGCCTGGAGCCAAACAAGAGACGAGGCCAGGCTAACAGGCAAGAAAGTCTCAACTGATCAGAAGCACATGAGCATGATGTCGACTTATTCTGGCTGAAACTGAAAATATTTTGGATTATGATGGAGATCATGTGTGAGCCAGTGTAAATCTAGGTCTAATGTACTCTCACCTTTAATTGTTTGCCTGCCTTTAAAATGGAAAAAAAAAAAAAAAAAAACTTGCTTTGAACTTGATTTTAGCCTTTTGACATTTTCCAAGAGTTAAAAGGTTTCCTGGAAACTTGTAACTATTAACACTTTTTTTCTGTCGGTTTCTCCTTTTCCAGGTAAAGATAACTAGAATTCATCTGAACTACCTGAAATCACTGCTGACAAAGACAGTATGGACACTTAGAGCCACAAATGAATTAACTCTGACACTAAACATAAAGGGAACCATAATGAACGTAAACTGTAACGCTTCTAGACCTGTGACCTGTAATGCTCTTTATACAACAGAGAATAAAATAGTTAATGACACTAGTGGATTCAAAAATATAAAGTAAATCCTGATGGTTGCCCATTTACATCTGTGTGGCTGATTTCAGACATCTCACTCTCAGCCTGTCACACTCAGCTTGACTAACTCCATGAGGCTTTGGCCAAAGTGATGTTTCTTCCTGCTTTAATCTCCTTTGTCACTTCCACTTTTTTCCACACTGTCAGAGTTCCTTACATTTATTAATTCAGACCATATCTCAACAATAATCTTTCGTATTCCTGGAGCCAATACGTCTTTGGATGTTATTGCTATCTTTCAGACTGACTCATGCGCAGCCCAGGATGTTCTGGAAAATTTTAATTGTCCACCTGCTGGCTGTATTTCATACTTCACCACCTGCAGCATCAAGACTCATGGACACATGGAGTAATTGGGGGGGGGACGCTAAGAGGAGGCTTAGTTTTTTGCACTTTTTACTGCCTTACTGTTACAGAAATCCATTTTTCTACAGTCCAACAAAACATTTCCAAACGTGTTACAGAAAACAAAAAACAACGTTGGGCTCACAACTTAAACAAATAACCATCAATGCTATATGCTGTAAAACTGTAGTGGAGGATGAACAGGGCAGTGGTGCTCATATACAGCTGTCCATCCCATCATGGGACAACAAGACGAACTACTAGTCAGTTTAAAAACATATAATACTCACCAATCACAAACCAAACACAGCTAATCACAGGATAATGAGCAGTTCTCAATGGTTCACCCGCTGTTTCCTCACTTCCGCAGTACAAATCAGGTTTCCGGTAAGGATCGGGCAGTGACAGTCACAAGCTTCGTTGACAACCAGGCGGAAGTCCGGAAGACATCCGGATGCGACTTTAGTAACATAAATACGTCATCATGCTAGATTTGGCAGAAGTCCTGTTCACTTTTTTTTGTAACGGTGGTGCTTTGGTGAAGTTCAGCAGACGAAAGTAAGCCATAACAGAGAGCCACAGCGCAAAAAAACACACACAGCTTAGCTAGCTAGCTAGCAGTGCCAAACGGCTCTGCGCGTGAGCTTTGACCAACCAATCAAAAGTCATCTGATGTTTGTCACGCATTCACTGCAACCAGTCTGTTTAACTTTTAAGATGCTTTTTATATGTAGATGTTGCATTATACAGAGATCAAACAACAGGGAATTTAGGTCATATTTGGGGGGAACTCAAACACCCTGTGCCTCTTAACATGCCTGCTGTGTGAGTGTCATGTCTACAATTGGCATATTTAAATTTTTCAACAGCCCATTTGTTGTAAATATTTCACTATGGACCAAAATGTTGGACCAACAAGCTGGCCAACAAACTGGATACAGCACAGAGGAGCATTTGGATGGAATCTGAGTCTCCTTGTCTGGAAGTAATCTGCTGCTCTTCAATAAGAACAGAAAGAGGGGGATTATTAAACTGACAGGGCCCAAATGTGTATCCCTTTCCTCCTGCAACTCAATTAACCCTCTGTGGCACATTTAAAGTTTACATCAGTTCCCGCAATGTATAACTCTAAGGACAATACTCAACTTCTGAAAATGTTTTTAGTGGGAACGTGGGAGAGAAAGTACACACAGACATTGAAATACAGAAGCCATGTTCAAGGTGATTTAACAGCTGATAGGACAATATTGGTGATTATGAGGAAGCCAAACAAATGGAGATCCAAAGACTTTCTCTTCTTTTTCTCAAGGAAGGAGGAGGAAATGAAACATAAAGAAAAAGGGGATCTGTGCAGGATTAATGGCTCCAGAGTGTGTCCACCTCCCCAGAGCTGGAGATTTGATTCTCGTCCATTCATCCAGACCTCTTTTCATCCCTCAATCCACATTTAAACCTCACTTCATCCCTTAGCCCCTTATATTTCTAGTGCCAGTGTGTCATCACTTCTACTTCCCGCCTGACCTGCTCTCTTATTGGGCTCTGTCTTCTTTTCAAGAAAGACATTGATTAGCAGAGGACACAGTGATTGACTGCTCTGCCACAGAGCAGCTCATGGAGATTCAATCAGTCCATTGTTAGCTTGAAGTGCCTCACATATTTATATCTGGAGATTAAAAATGAAGATGGAGACGGGAACGGTGGGAAAAGGCTGGGATGTGGAAAGTGAATTCCCCCTCTTCTACATAACTGTGGTATGTGCACCACATTAAGTCTCACTGAAACAAGATAGATATGTTCCAGATTTGAAGTTTGATACGATCTATGTGTCCTAAACCAGGGACAGACAGAAAGAAGACAGATTTCTTTCCTTTCAGCCAATGTGCTCATCACAACAGGGGAAATAGTCACTGTGAACAAATACTGACACATCGTGTTTGTGTTGTCAGACATCAAGCTCCCATGATTGATGAATGGCTATTGATATCTGTGCAGGGGGGAGTCTGCACAGAGCCAGAGGTGCTCATGAACTGCAATGGGATTCCTTTGGTTACAGTGCCCTCTAGTTGCTGCAGTTCACAATTATTCCCACTGCTCAATCACATCTGGATACATGCAGCAGTTCAACCAGGACATCTGTGTCACATATGAATTGCCCCCTGTGAGTTTGCAAGTATAAATATAAAATGCAACATGAGCAAAATGCACATAAAACAAAATTAAGAATACATGGAAGTTTGATTAACGGGCCCATGAAACAATGGGTATTTAAAGTTTCAGCTCACCCAAATTAAGAGACCTATGTTCTCAATTGCTAGTGATATCCACACACACCATTTTTTTTTATTAATCTCACCTTTCTGCTATAACACATATAATTTATCATTATAATAATAACAACGTGGATTGTCCTGAAGCATTTTAAGTACACCAAGAAAATCACTAGCAAAGTGACTTTCCAGAAATAACCTCTCGGCTACTCTCCATAATTGTGTGAACCATTTCTATTGGAACTAATTTCTACAGAATGAATAGAGTGTCCCTCTAAACCCAAAAAGCTTCACAGACTTTAAACAGACACTGTGTAATTTTTTCTCCCATCTAGTGGTTAAATTTGACTTTGCATCCATTGCAACATGGTTGGAACTACGGTAAGTGGAATGGGTCAACTCCCGTGTGGCTCCGGTCATTTTATGGCACTTTTACGCTTTTGTGGCGATGAGGATTCGGCACGGCATAAGTGTGGTCTTATATTATGACCAAAAGTGCAGTGCAGGTTTTAGTTTAGTGCCGGGTAAGTAAAACTGCCGTCTCCACCATGCTTCTCTGTGAAAAGTGAATTGCAAAATGCGGACATGCAGTTTGTCCTATGGGTACTAGCAGGTAGTGCTTTATGTCCCTCTCGGCAGTTTGTAGTTTTTGATAAAAATTACATAGTGTCCCTTTAATAGAATAGAGCTTGCTTAGCTAAAACAATGCACTGTGAAAAACAAGCTCAATAGTGAGTAGCTCATTAGATTGGAGTGTTTGTTGCATTTTTGCTGTTTATGAGGGAAAACTGTTGCATAATTTTGGACCAAATTAGTCCTCAGTTTTCTACTGAATAGAAAATATTCTCATGCTGACTCCTTCCATGGTTTTCTTTCTTATTTTTGCCAGCATCTTAGTGCTATATCTTAAGGGTTATTCCCATGAACAAAGTGTTGATGAATATTTGGAAAGAAGTCAATCAGGGAGCCTCAAGCACTTGATTTCATGATAGGACAGTCCAGAGCCTCTTGGACTGTGAGATGGACATGGAAATTGGTCCAGATTGGCATAATCTCTGAGAAAACTGAATGGGTTTTTTTTTGTGGATAACTAAACTCTGGAAAGAGCTACTGCCAAATTTTGAACACAAACTAAACTTTAAATGACCTTTAACGTGACCCCCATCACACAATATAAGCAGCATTAATTTAAGCTTTACCTCTATTCAGGCGTTGCAGAAGAGACAGTAGACACTAGAGGGCAGCCAGTACTCATCTATAAACCCTGCAGCCTGGGTCTCTGACATCTCACTGGGCTGTCTGTTGCCTGCAGCTCCTCATTCTAACCGAATTACACTGTGAAATAGGATTACGTGTCAAGCAATGCAATGATTGAGCACAATTGTTGTGATTTTGGCAGGAAAGGGGAATAAAAAAAGGAAATGTACAAACACACATTCCTATTTGTCACGCTGATGTGATTCTCCTGTGGAACAACATTAAGATATGTCAATCCTGGATGTCAAACGATGGGTATCTGAGCATCTGCATATTTTTTTGCGTTTTGTTTTCTTCAAGTGAGTAAAAAATAGAAGCCGCTTGTCTGGCTGTTCCCTGGAGAGTATACAGACTGAGTTATGGCCCTGTAATTATGTGCAGGAGTGAAAGTGTGTGTATGAATGAACGTGCTCCATTTTAAAGGCGTTTTATTATGGTTGCTGTTTCTTCAGATTGTGGGCCGGGGAGCGGATCTCCCTTTATGGGTTTGCTGTTTCCTCTCCCAGAGAGCTCCCTGATACCCTGGGCAACTGAAGAGGCTGCCTCGCATTATACAGAGACACGTTTAGCCTCTGAAATAATCTAATAAAAAAGAAAGAAAGAGAGAGAGAGAGAGCTCAAGCAACCTCCTAAGTCGATGAGCTCATTCCCATCTTTCATCAGCATCTCCTGCATCAGAATGAGCAGTGGACGTGTATGTGTACACACAGTCTGATGGGTGGGAGAGATCCGGCGTCTTGAAGACTTCCCCTGCAACCAAACTCTTTGATATCTCAGTCACACTGGATTGACATGACCCATCTCCTCCAGTGACCCCCCTCAGCTCTGACCTCATACCCCCAGGGGTCGGGTCCCTCAGCATTAGGCCTGTCGAGCCAATTAACCCCACGAATCAGATCAATTAACCCTTTTACACCAGCGCAGGCAGATAACGCCCTGTGCATTATTAGCAGGTGCTGAAAAAACACCAGATCAGAAGGGTTTAAAATGGTTTGATCAAGGACAAAATAACACTGATGGAAAGGGCTCTGACCTGGTGACAGATACACACCAGGCCCTCCTTTTCAGATTGAGGAGAGCTGCTGAGAAACAACAGCAAACAGGAAGACTTGGTGAGATGGCCAGAGTGAGAGAAACTCATCTAGGAGTCTAATTAAGCAGAAACAGAGCCATTGGGAGCCAGGGGACCCATGTCGTGATATCTTGCATTTCAGTCCATTAACCTGCTCCTAATGAACTGTGTGTTATTGGGGAAAGTCTTTATCAATCACACCCCACTGGTGTGACGGTCACTGGTTCATCGGTGCTCGCAGAGTACGTCGATACTCTTCAGCACAGCAGGGCTCTGGATCGCTGGCTGACCTGTGGGGAGGACAAACAACCTGACTGTAACATGCATATGGTGATGGCACGTGTGAGAATGTCAGGCTTCCTGACAGATTCCTGGAGCTGCAGCTTTAACATACAACACAGGAGCTCTGTTTTGTTGTGACAAGCCCAGACCCAGTCTTTCCCAATCAATGATTTCCACCTACCCACAGTCATGATTATACTTAATGACAGATTCGGAGATGAGAAATGTTGTCAGTGGATTAGTGAGCAGGCTGATGTCAGATATATTGGTTGGGGGTTGGGAAATAGAGGCAGATGCACTGATACAAGTGGAACAGATGTTTATTGTTGTGTAGCTACTGGTTATTCATTCTAATTGCTTTTTATTTGATTGCATGCAGAATGAATTGAGTGGATGGGATCAGAGGAAGTGGCTGGAAGAGAGCGAGGAGGGAGATGCTGGGTAGGTGGAGAGAGATAGAGATAAGAGAAGAGAGAGAAGGGGGAAGGGGGGGTGGTTGTGGCGAGGGAAGAGATGCACACAGAAGGAGAGAGAGAGGAGAAACTGTTAAAACGTGTGTTCGCTCTTGCCAGTCTCAGCGTAGCTCAGTTAGTGAGGAGGCTGCAGCTCCATCACTCCAGGATCTCCACTGGCATCTATGGCCACATATGATCTGCCCTCTTCAGCCCGTTTCTCTCTGAGCTGGGATCTCTTTATAGGTTTGCATGGATGATAACAGCCCACCGCATATTCATGGATTTCTCATCCCACAACTAATTTGACTCAAACCCGGGATTGGTGTGAAAAGACAGAAAGGGGGGCTCCAAGTGGTTTCCAGCGGGGTTTAGGTGTGAGGAAGCTGCAGTTCAGTCTGCCTTGGACATGGGACCGTGCGTCAGCCGAGAGCGATCTGGTGCCGGAGGAAGAACATCTTCCTGAAGGAGGAAAAGCCCTAGTGGGGGAGTTTTTCATATTTTCTTTTTCTTTTTTCTGCTACGGGGAGGGGGAGCTGTGGGTTTTACGCGCCGGAATGATGCGTCCCAACCGCAGCTTCATCCTGCTCCTCCTCAACGGAACCGCTTGTTTGGTAAGAAAAGAGCGGGGATGGGGAAAAGTCAAGTCGTTAAGTCTTTACGCGTCTTGCTCCGAATTACCTTTTATCACCGTACCTGCGTCATAAGGTACGGTCAGGTGTCTGTGCCCTCATTCGCACCGAAAACTTACAAACTTACGAGTATAAGTAGACTGAAATTGTGCTGACTGATGTGGGAACTGAGAGCGGAGAGGATACTGGTCACAGTGAGACACCAACATGCGCCCTGATCATTTGGGTCTCTTGCAGAGATGACCCTCGCCTGCTGCGCATTTAGGCTGATTTGTTATTTTGACCCTAACTTATAATTATGAAGTAGATACTTTCCACTTTGGCTCTGCTCGGCTCGGGTACGGCGGCTCCACTTCTCACTGATCCCGGCGGAGCGCTGCGTTCATCATGTGCGTAATTGGAGCCACACCAGTCTTTTAAAACATCATTTGATCTACACGAGATGATCATGTTAAAGTACACAACTGCGCATGTAAATCTAAATAAGTAGTAACCTTAACAATTACCTGCGTCGTACGTCATTTAAAGTCCAGGCAGGTGTAACCCACCACTTTTAACCAAATTAAAAAAACACAAAGCAAAGTAAATAAAATGAAAGCTTTTACCAGTTTGTGAGGAATGCATTGGTGTACTTCATCACAGCAAAGCAATAACTCATGCAGACACCAGGCTTAACATACAGACAACACAACATATTTTTATTTTTTATCAAATTTGTTTATATATGACATTCATTTAAAACAGTAGGGTGATGGCCATACTAGGACCTGTAAAACACTTCATGTCTGCACACAGAGAGATGAGACAAGCAGCACAGTAAAGTCTTTATTCTGTGGACTCTCAACTTCTTGTCAGAGATGATTAAACACTGTGAGTGATGAGGTGACTTTGAGAATCTCTGTTCTCTAATTGAGCAAACTAATACATGAAGTGAACACTAAAACCTCACCAGTACAAAGCACTATCTATAAGTAAGCTGTGCTACTTATATACCCACTGACCTCGAACACCTGATGTGTAAACATAAATTGTCTCTGCTGTCTTAATGAATATGTCCAGCATTACATAATCATAGTACCAAATCTAGATCACCCGCTCCTCTTTCATGTATGCTCACACATTTATTAAAAAGCAGCCGTTAATGAGAAATCAGCTCTTGATTCACATGAGGAAACTTGAACACCCCTCTGCTGGGAAACCCCAGGGCTGTGTATCACAGGGCCCAGGAAATGAGCAAGCTCCAAATAAAAAAGAAAAATGAGAGCAGTGGAAATTTTCAAGTAAGGTTGAGTGCTTGTTTGATGCACCCGTTTTGTGCCGGCATCTGTTCAAGGATGACCTTGTGGTTTTCATATTAAAGTATTTTTCAGGTGCTCACAGGGAAGCAATGGCCCTTTTGGTGATTTGAGATCTGACAGACGGGGCTCGGAAAAGACTAAACACAGAGATTTGATTTAGTCGAGACTTAGCTGTTCCAACAGATCTGAGAGGGAAGGGACCGCACACTGACTTAAAATATGGGAGGATGAGAGCCTTTTCAGCCATTGTATAACCAGATACATGAGTGCAGGATAATAGGCTTAACACTCGCTCTTGTGTTGTCTTGGTTGTGTGAGTGTTGTGTGAGCTGCAGGGCAGCAGCCTATTGTAACCCAGAAGGTCTGTGGCTAATGATAATGAAATTAATTGGGCCTTTTCCTCCCTCTCCAGACCATGTATCTATGAAAAACGTACATGTCATCCCTCAGCAGGAGATCTTGGGTAATTCATTAGCCCCCGTGACATTGATAAATTATGGAGCAATTAATAGATGAAGTAACTTTTTTATTGAGCAGCAGAGTCATGATTAATAATCGTATAAGCCTACTACGCATTAAAATTCGATTTGGATGATTTTCTGTTGTAATAGCTCCGCAATTCTCAAAGAGGGCTTGGCTCTCAAGGGACCTTTTCCAAATGACTACTAATACAGACGACTGTTAACACAAGGTGCCACTCTGGTTGTTGTTTGTGTGATGAATGCTGCTTCTCAAACGTTAATTATTCTCTGTATTTGAATGGAGGGTTATGAATAATATAAACCATCTCAGTTGTATAATTGACTGCTTGAGAAATTATGTTTATTTTTGGCGGCAGAGTTATTTTTCTTCTGTGAAGCCTCTGCAAAGCTGACTGGGTTTGTTTCAGTGAACAGTGGCTGATGTGCATATATGTGGAGTGATCTGCAAGATTTTCAGGAGGATTGTTTGCGTCCTTTCGCTCTTCCTATGATTAGCAGTCACTTGTCGGTTTTGCTGAGCCAAGATATTGAAAATAGCTTTGAATAACAATCATTTTTATAGATATTTATCTGTTTTTAATTTCACGATTCATCAACTGGTCTATGACATGTCGGGAAATGGTGAAAAGTACTCACTAGGACCCACAAACGTTTGTGATTTTTGCTTTAAAAATGGCTTAAACAACAAATGAATTGTCAAAGTAGTCGATAGAAGAGAAAAAAAAGGAAAGAAAGAAAAAGCACAGGTACAGCACAGAGTGATGATGGGGGAAATGAAAGGTGTAGATAGAGTGAAAAAAGGTAAGTAAAGCAGATCAGAGGCTGAGACTCCTCATTGAGAGACAATGATTTTTTTCCTCCTTTTGAACAAAAACATCAAATTAAATACATATATACATATAACATAACTGCAGCAGTGTGGCTGAAAAGAGGGAGGGGTGAGGGCAACTGTAGACTCGCTCCAAAAAAATCTCCTTTTTTCTTAGAAGTAATTTTCCTAATCCACATGCCTGGTCATTTCAAAGAAGTGAACATGTTTTAAACATAATTATAATTTCCCTCAGCCAGTACTCAACAAGGAGACAAATGTTTGCAGCAAATCCACCTGCACACCTACAAATGACTCCATTAATTAAGGAATATTGACCTTGCACATGCTGCAACCTTTGTGTGGTGAAGATGGCTGGGGAAGGAGGCGCTCTGCTCCTCATGTGTCCTCACGTTAAGCTCCTGGCTGCTCTTTCACACGGGTAGCCTCTCTGTGGCCATGAGAGACAGGACGGCTTTATATTCCCTCTGATTGCTTTCAGTGCACACATGCAGACGCTGACCATCAAGCTCAAGAGCTGAATCTCACCTTTGTGTCCCCACACACTGTCACTTTTTGCTGATTGAATTTTCGATGAAGACATTCATACATATCTCAAGGTTCCTGTGCATGGAGGTGACCTGAAAATATACAGAGTGACACACAGATCGAGTGCATTACATTATGTTTTCCACTTTCAAACATAGGCCACCACCTTCTATTTGACTTTGCCATCAGCAAGGAAACACAAACTTATTTAACACGGGCACGTCAATTAAGAATAAATCATGTTCTTATACTGCCTCGCAGAACCAAAAAAGAGCAGAGAGCACCACAGCAATGGGATGCTTGAATCATAGAGTAGCAGCGCCACAACTGAGGCAACAAAAGACACAACAATCAAAGCGGAACTGCCTGCAGTTTGCCTGGAACTCCACCAGATACAGCAGCGCAACAATGCACAGGTACACACTGTGCAAACCTGGATATTTGTCTGTAAGATTATAAAACAATGGCTGTCTGGTGCTAATTCTAATCGCATCAGACTCTGCATTTTGGCCTGTCACAGAGCCTTAGATTCATGCTTCTTAGATACCTGTCCACAGGGTCACTGACCCTGATCCACCCAGATACATCCCTGGCTGTGCAGAAACACCACTGTAATCCTGAAAACAAATAGAAAAACACTCACCGTCTGGTAAAGCACACATTGCACAAATGTGAGGCAGCAGCAGAAGGAACACAATTTCTGTTTGGATTTGGACTTTTTCGCTCTCATGAGTCTTCCCTTCTGCCATCACTGTTGCAATCTGCATGTCAGAGCTCATAAGCCTCTCCTCTCACCTCATATAGGGGAGGGTTTGGCTGCGGAAACACAGTGGAAGCAGACAAGTGTATTGTGCTGGTGAGGGGATGATTTGAGAGGGATGAGTATGAGGTCATGACATTTTCATCAGCAGCAGCACAATAGTATGCCCTCTCCTTACAAAGCCTCTTACATGTGTTTTGAATACAGCTTTATTATTCAGTTTATATATCACTATTTCAACTTTATGATTGTTGACTGCTTGTACTGTGTATTTTGGATCTACATTTATTAAAGTAGTTCAAGCCGGGAGAGACTTCATAGTGAAGAGTCTTTAATTAGATGATAAGTGACAGTATTTTTTTTTTTTTTTTTGGAGGGTGGAGGAGGAGCACTGCGCTCTGGATATGATGGAGAGAAGAGGTGAATGTTGTGGATGAGATGAGGGTGGTGCTGGTTTGTACTGCAAATAAGCACAGACAGCAGCAGCCTGGAGCAGGGATATGATTGGATCAGGGAGACTGTGGCTAAATGTGGTTGGTTTAACCAAGAGTAAACGCTCACTATCGTCAGCTGGGAGAGTAGAAGCCGGAGAGAAGTGTGAATGAATGAGAGTGTAAAGACCGAATAAACTTCTGCTGAGCTTCCTTTGGTTTGCACAGTACACAGTAACTGCATGCTTGTTGTTTGTCTCTTTAAATCTGATGCGTACTATTGAAGTCACATATTTGGCCTCTATCCAGCACATCTGGTGGACCGTCACAATTCTTTCCACGTGTGGTCACTCAAACCCTACTGCACTAATCAACCAATAACCCACCAAAGAATGAGCAGGGCTGCTGCTATAGCAATGGGCAACCTCTGTGGTTTCCTGTCTGCAGTGACCCCAGTGGTGCACCCCTTCCCTACTGACCACCCGCTGAGGAAGCCAGCAGGGGACTGTCTCCCACCCCAGGGCTCCCAGCAGCCCCACAGACTGAGAGGAGGCCTGCGCCCTGACACACTGACAACCCTTCATAGTGAAGCGCCGAGCTGTCCTGAGACAGAATACGTAATTTATCGAGGCATCGCTCTCTGGGAGACTGCAGGGGAGACAGAGCAAATCCTGGAAGGATATCTGCTGGTTTGTCTGCTGGTTGGGATAGTGCAGGGTGGATTACAGTACAGCTTAGAGAAAAATGCCTCATAGCCTTAGATAGAATGAGTGGGTATAACTCCCCAGGGATCCAGATAAAGATGCGCTCAACACACACAGAGGAATAACTAAGGGTGGGAAAATCCATAACAGGCGTTTTAATTTCAAAGAGCCCCTGCTGGAGCTGACAGTGGTAAAAGTAGTTTTACAGCGTTGTGAAAATGCAATGGAAAGTGTCAATATAAAATGAAATTTTCATGGTTTCAAGTGGACATCCAAACAATATTAGAAAAGGCGATGCGGGACCAAGGGATGCAAGTTTATTTGAAAGGGGAACATCAGGCTGTCAGTGCAGTTTAACACTGAAGGAAAAACTGAAGCTTCTCTGATGCTGCGGGCTCTGAGGTTCACACTGACCTCATCCTGGACACAAAATCAGAATGAGACCGGGGAGCAAAAGCTCATTTATATTCTCTCACAATCTGTAAACAGTCTGTTCTGCGTGAACGAACATGTAGCGTGCAGTTCACCAGCGCGCTGCCCTGGTGACGGTACAGTGATTTTCAGGGTCAGAGTGGTGCACATGTCCAGACAAGGCCCGGCGAGGGTCTTTTCAGGGGTTTCCAATTAAAGCGGCGCACAGCCAACAGGGAAGAAATGTTTCAAGTATAATAAATGGATAATAGGAGCATATTTTTGCAGAGAACAGTGATTTCTGAATGGAATTGAGAACACATTGCTGTGGAATATAGGACAGCAATGACAAGCAATTATTTTCACCACCTTTATTTCTTCAGTTTGTCAATACAGTTATCCATTCCATGCCCCACTTCACAGTGACCCTGTAGTGTTTTCTGTTGAAACGTTCCCTGATTTAAAGCACAAATAGGTTGTTTTGTCAGATCATTAAAAAGTAACATGCTTTCTCAACAGTCAACTGTAGTTAACGTCTACCTATTTAGGCAAATAACTGCTTGGTTGATGTTCAGAAAAGATGCAGTCATAGTTAAAAGAAACTAACAATGGCCCCAACTCCTTCACTGTGAGCCCTCAACTTTCTTCTCTGAAGGTTAACAAATAAAAAAATGCTGTCATCTTTATGGAGATGGACGGACAATGATTATTCACCAGACTGCAGTTAGATCATGCAGAGACGTCAATGTTGTTTCCTCTGGTGACAGTCCAACACAGTTGAGATGGACTGCAGTTCACACCTGTTGTCAGGTGCGTGTCAAATGTTTCACAAGCAAGCACTTGTGATCAAATTTCACCTCCCTGTCCACATTTGTGTTTATCTGCTAAAGACTGCTGCTGGACAGAAAAAAGATAACTGAGGCAGTCTGAGCTGTGTGGCACATCATGGCCTTATACGCATGCAGCCTGCAGCGCTTCAAAACAATCAGAGATGCATTGCATTTCGTGTTCACCATGCAAATGTGGACACGTCTGGCCCATCTCTGAAACCACGTCTGTATTTAAAGCTGTCCTCTGATGCTTTTTAATGCGACTATAAATGTGACCAGAACACATTCACTCACTTACACTCATCCCCAGCTGCACAGTTAAACCACTGACTTTTGATCTGACCTTTAGTGAAGCAATTTAATGAACAAGAAAGTCTGATTCAATTAGCTTTTTTGATGGGAATTAGCTGGCAACAGGTATTCAGGTATTCATACGTTCAAGCTCCAGGTGATCAAAATCCAATGGAAAAGCGCGGCGCATTGAAGAGGACACATTATGCTCAGCTACATACATTTGTGTATTTCTGTTTTTGACTAGAACATGTTTACATGCCTCAAAGGTCCTATAGAAAGCACTTTTATGAAGATGAATGATAATAAAACAATAAAGATAAAAGCATTTCTTTTCCGAAAAATCGTATGAATTAATCCAAAATTAATGTCTCTGTTTTATCTCTGTGGAAGATGTCCAGTGTTGGGGTAGTATTGGACTAGTTACTTTTATGAAAAGTAATACCTTAATTTATTAAATTACTCACTTCTGAAATTAATTAAGCTGCTAGTTTTTGGATTGCTCTCCATGAGATTGAGCGTGAAAGTCAAAGTCACGTCATGATAAATGTTGATCAAACACTCATGAAAAGAGATTTAATTTGTTTTTCTGTCCTCCTGTTATTCATAATTGAAGGACCAAAAGTCATGTCATTTTTGATTAGTAACAGTAATGTGATTACTCTGATTACATCTGATCACAGTACAGTAACAAACCACTTTGTAAGAAAACACTGAAGATATATGCGATTTTGGTTTTGGTTTGGTTTACATTTCTAACAAGGCTTCTAATTAGGTTTGTGTCATGTTACCAGTGTTATCTATAGCAGCTTTAAACGGACACTCCGGAGCTCCAATCATTTTTCCCCGGAACTCCAAGCCCTCCTCCCGGGTGGCCAGTCACCGCGGATCCCCGGCTCAGAGCTCCGGTCATTTTATGGCCCTTTTTTGGCGATGAGGATTCAGTGTGGCATAAGTCTGGTCTTGTATTATGACCAAAAGTGCAGTGCAGGTTTTAGTTTAGTGCTGTAAGTAAAACCGGTGTCTCCATCTTGCTTCTCTGTGAAAAGTGAATCGCAAAACGTGGAAATGCATTTTGTTCAATGGGTACTAGCAGGTAGTGCTTTATGTCCCTCTCGGCAGTTCGTAGTTTTTGATAGACCAGACAGACATGGAAGCCTCCGTATGAGCGACCCGCTCTATGTAAAGACAGATAACTGATTCTTCTCAGATTGTCAGATTGTTGACATATGTTATTTTTCACCAATGAGGATCTATTTATGAATGAAGACATTGATTTGAGGCAATAAAATTACAGTGTCCCTTTAATTTTCAGAAAATACATTATTTTCCTCATACTGTCTGCTATGATGTCCTTGTATTCATCCTTTGTCTGAAATGCTCTGTTTTGGTGCTTCCTCCTGAAAACATCCAGTTTTCTCTGATCACCTTGTGAGCAAAACATGGTGCATCTTTGCATCTTCGTACTTCATACTTCTGGAGTTGTGTGCATTATATTCTGATGAGTCTAAAGTCCAATCTAAATGGCTTGTTGAGTCATGTTTCCTGATCAGACCACAAGACACTGACTGGGTCTTATTATTTGTAGTTTGGTCGACACCCCAGACACCCAAATGTACAGTACGTGCACAAGCACTGACAGAGTGAGTTTTTCATGGCATGTCCTCTTTCAGTCAGAGGACAGGCCTTAATAAGACAGAATTCATTTGAAGCTTTTTATACCAGAATGTGAGTCCAGCAGCACTTTATTCAGCTCTGCCCCATCAGTGCTCACTCTGCTCCCTAAGGACAGACCGAGGGGACAAACTGGGGAGAAACAGCACACTCTCCACCTTCGTCACATCACCAACTTGTCAATATTCTCTAATGTAAAAAGTTTGATAGCCAATTCAGAGCCGGCTTCTCTCTGAGCATACAAAATGAACCAGCTCCACTGGGACTACACAACTGAACATGTCCAAAATGAGCTGGGAATGTGGGAGCAGGATGCAGAAAGAGAGAACAAATCAGGAAGAAGAGTTTAGAATAAAAAGACTCAGTAATGTGAGTGTGTTCAGCCGCTGCAGATCTAAGCTCCAGTGACCCCCAAGAAGCCAGAGTAAATTATTCATTAAGAGTCAAATGGCTTGTTTCTTGTGAAATTACCTTCTTGGATCTACACTAGCCAGAAGAATAATTAGTTATAAGGGCACAGCCGTTTTCAGACTTTAATCATGTAACAGAGAAGTCTCCTGCAGTGAGCATATTAGATCTGGAGACGGGGAGGAAAAAAGAATAAGCATTGACGAACACTTAAGAAATCTGAGCTGCTTGGGTCTTTAATTAAAAATTGATGTCATATTAGAGATGAAGATTTCAACTCAACAGCCAGAGGAAAATAGAGTGCTTATTGAACTTGTCAGCTCCCCAGGACAAGCATATGCTCTCGGCACGCTGAGTGGCTCAACAGGATGATTCTCTGTATCAATCAATTCTTTTACTTTAACTCATCCATAAAAATAGAATTTCTAACTCATAACACTCATCACACCAAAGACATAGATATGGTACACTTCCAAGTAAGTGTTTCTTTAATGATTCGCAGTTCAAGAGTTTATGATTTATGTTTCAAAGTGAAGCAGATCCTGAATATATGTTGAATTACCATTGAAAAAATGTGAAAACAATTATTGTTATATGTAACCTAATCATCTAGAGGTTGTCACATACTGATTTTTAACCTACATTTAGATATCCTTTCACCTGCCATTCACATAATCACCACTTACTGGGATACATACATTATATCACGGTAAAAAGGTAATAAAGCAATAAAAATAGCTTTTATTGCTTAGAAATAGCTATAAAAAATAATGACTGAAATAGAGCTCATCATCACAGTCCCCTTTAGAGCTGCAACAGCAATAATTATTGGTTTGTTTTCTCAGTTATATCCTAAATCTGACACTCTGGGAGCAACAGAAGACTTTAATTTTTGATTTTAAATTATAGTGAAAGAAATATTGTTTGTATTGATCAATTAATGGAACAACATAAAATATCATAAATCAAAATCTTGTTTAAACATGCAAAAGCAGACTTTTTGACCACTTGGGGGCAGCAGAAATGAGTTGTAAATACTATTGCATATTTTCACCTGTGCAGTTGACATGGCAATCTACAGTACTTACAGAGCATGATTCATCCATTCAACTGCTTTCTGTCTGCAGCTGCTATAAAAGTGGTGTGAGTGAACCATAACAGTAAAACAATGAGCTGAGAGACACTAAATCAGCTGAGAGGATGATGGTGGGTTTACTGATCCTTTCATAATAAACATGGTCATTTCACCCATTATTATTAAAAAAACAGTTTATAGCTACTTTACTGAATTCATTATTTGGTGTATTTCATTCAAATTTCCTAATGAGTAATTCCTCATTTTTGCCTGACAACAATCTAAAACCCAAATCCTCACAGTGGAGAAAATGGAACCAGAGAATATTTTGAAAAAAACACTTAAAGAACACTTAATAAACTTTTGATTGACTAATCAATCATTGTTTTATCTCTAGTCCCTAAGTTTCTATCGATGTGCAGCTGGAATCTGAATGCTTAAACATTAGTGGGAGTCTAATTTTGGAGTAATTTGCTTTGGTTGACACACTGGTCTGTCACCAGTCCCCTGCTTCTGTGAGAGTTATGACACAGAATTCAGTTAAGTGGCTCCCTGATCTCTCTGCTGCATTATGGCCAGAGTGTGCCTCTGTCAGCAGGGGAAAGGGGTTAAAACGCTGTACCTGTCACTGTAACAGGCTGATTATTTCCCGTGGAGCTGGCAGGCTTGTGTGGATCGCTTCCCTCCCCACACTCCCTGCTGGGAGAGAAGCCTGGGGCCGGTGCTCACTGAGGCTGAATGACTCACAATTACCACAGCGACAGAGCCTGCAGCCACCTCCCATCCTCTCCAGTCGTTTCACTGACTCACTTAGTGCACATGACAAATGACAAAATCACCTCGACTCTCCGCCCCCTCGCTAAGACCTGATTGCCCGTCGCCCACGCTTTGCCTACAGTACTTAAAGCTGCGATACATCTTGCCAAGCTTCATGAAACAAAACAAACTTAGTCTGAAAGTAACTTTTTCCATCTTAGACCACGTATGGTGCATATTATCGTTTGACCTGGCGGACAGTAAAGCTTTGTCATTAAAGCTGCAGCCCTGGAAATGCTCCATTTCTTCAACCCAACGAAACACTTAATGTACTGTCACAAAATATACATTATTTGTGGTGCAATGCATCATCAAAGGTTGACTTCTTGGACTGTGTTTTAAATATGGGAGCAAGTGGGTGGTATGAATATTGAAAGCAGACAACATTAGCGCTCAGGTGTTATCAAAACAATGTCAGGGTACAGATGCTAAAATATGAGAATATTCCACTACAGTGAGGCAGTGCATTATTAATCTTTTAGCATTGTGTCTGGGCTCTTTCCCACACCTTGCTTAAGAAATGCTTAGATAAGTCAAAGTTGGAAACGTGCTGATAGTCAAATCTCACACATCGTATACTCTCCTAGTTAAATGCAGGGTGGCGAGAGAGTTGTAGCAGTATGCAGTTTTTCAGAATGGAGTGTAAAATTGTGATCGTTATGATATTTAATGATCAAAAGTTATGTGCTGCAGTACGTGTGACCTCTGTGACCTCAGAGTTGGATTGTTCACCACATCTTACAGGGTTTGAAAACACAGAAATAGTAAGTAGAAAACAACACTACAATGCTAACAATGCTATATTTCAATGCTTAATGGTGGAGTAGACACAGTACAGTGTGTGTTCCTTCATTGCAGCTCTGGCTGAATTTTTTTTCTTCATTTTCCGAGTCATATTAAGCTGTTTTTAACATCTTTGACAATGATGCTGTACACTGAATCTGACACCTCCAGCAGCGTCAGACACTTAACTCTTCTGTTCAACACAATAGCACAATGCTCACTTCATCTCTCCTCCTGCAGCCTGTCCTCTCAGGCTTTCTAATGAAGACTGTGCAGGATGTTGGGGGCATGCCTTCCTTACTCTATATGTAATCTACAGATGAATATGCTGATAGGAATACTGGCCTCATCTGAGAATCACTCAGATGAGTGGAAGTACCAGCAAAATGATCAGGATCTTAAAAACAGGTGGCCGAAATCAAGAGCGACACATTTCTCAAGAGCCCTTTTTGTAAGTCACCGTGGGGGCTCTTAAGTGTTATCTGGAGAGCGACCCTCTGTGGACAACAGCTACCAGCTCACTGAAGAAGAGAAATCAAACACAAACTAGTCCTTCAGTAGGAGCCGTAGGGATGTCATCAAAGTCCCCTCAACTCCCTCTCTGAACAAACAAAACTACTGAAAAGATTAAAATCAATATGTCTTCTTTTTTGTTCATTATTAATGTCTTTTGGGATTCTCAAAGAAGTTTCCAGAACTATGTGATTCAAGAGGAAGGAGTCCTTGTCAAGGCGGTAAACAGTCCCTGCGGGGAGGCTGAAGGATCTGAGCGGCAGCAAGTCCAGCCTCTGACCTCTGTGATAACTGGGCCAGATTAGAGGAAGAGGGGCGACCTCTCATCTGAGTCCAAACACCAGACCACAAGCACATGAGCGGGAATCCTCGCAAGGCAGTTGAAATGCGAAACACAGTGTTATGAAAGGAAATATGTGTTTTTAGAGAGGCAGAAAATCAATATCACTGACTGACTGCAGCACAAGTGAACAAATGTGAGTGAGTCTGAAAAGCCTGCATAAAATGGAATAAAAATGAGTCAGACTTAATAATCCTGACTAAGCCTGTATAGGAAGCCCTGGCAGTCAAGACAGAAGATGGATCAGAGCACAGACAGGAGGGCATGCATTATGCATCACTGTAAAATATCTCTGGGTAGAATGCACAAACACAAACTTATCCCATATTTGCATTACTTATTGTTCACGTTTACAACTCAAAATTCACAAATGGCATGTGTGTGTGTGTGTCACTGCCAAATCCAAAGGACACAATAATGCTAGTGACTTCCCTGCTGCATTAGACAGATGTTACCTGTTGATAGATCATTACTGTTGAATAATGACTCATTACTTTCCTCTCACATTAACACAGTCTTCACAAATCTACTGCTGAGCACAGCAGCACTATCTTATCTCCCTCACTCCTCTTCAGTTGGTGTTAACATCTGACAGCTTTGTGTATGTGCCGATACGGGTTCTGTTCTTTAATTAAAAAAAGTCTTAATTGGACATTATACTTTATTCTCCCCTAGCTCCTCTTCCTCAAACTCTTTGATCCTCCTGCCAAATCTTTCGAGGGTAATAATAGTTCTCCCTGTTCTCAGACTCACACTGCTGTGCTTAAGGAGCAAAAAGCTCACTTCAAAACAGGAAATGCAGCTCATTCTGCTCTTCCAGTTTCTTCCTTTAACATTTTACAGTTTTTCTCCAATTAGATGATCTTGAAATGACCTTTTCTAACGAGTTCCAAGGAAAAGGAGATTAATCATGAATATAGTGTCTTGGAAGATGTTTTGCTGTATAGAAGGTGTGTTTCAATCTTGCTCCCTTTGGTGCATCAAGACACTTTAAACCTTCACGAATCAACCTCCAAACTCTGCTGTCAGAGAAACAACTCCAGAAAGCATTTCTTAATGACAGCGCTTTATTGTTTTACAGGATTATAGACTTTGTAGAAAATTGTCCACCCTCACAAATATTGATTAATTTGCCGAGGACCACAGGAGTAACACACTTTGTGTGAATTCAGTGGTGTGTATTTTCTGTTTGAATCTGTTCTTTGATCCCTCTGGCCTCAAGTAGCTTGAAGGAGGCATATGAGCCTATTACTCGGGAGCTTAGGGAATTACATTGGCTCTTCAAAAACTAGACGTAAAAGAGCATTTTCTCTCACGGCCGGAGTAAACAACAGAATGTAATAATAGCAACACCTGCAAATTTTCAACCATTTATTTATATATATAACATTGATAGAATGTCACAGTTACTACCACTGGAGGTATGAACAGTAAATTAAGTATCGATTAAGCCTTTAATTTGTTTTCTGTCCATGTTTCTACCTTGCTGATAACTGGCTACTTTCTTTCTCTATTTTCTTCTTTGATCCCTAACTCCACCTCCTCTCTAGGTGGCCCTGGGTCAAGAAGATGACTCCTCCAGCCCCAAGAGTTCATCAGATGACTCCTCTAAGACGGTGGGCCTCCTGAGTGGGCAGACTCCCCTCTCACCCCTGAGCCGCTGGATGCTCCACAGTAAGAGCAGAGCAGCTAACACCACCTCTCTGGAGCTGCCTTACCGCTCCCCAGTTCCTTTCTCCAAGCAGGAGTTTTCTAAACAGGAGTTCTGGGAGATGCTGGGGAGTGACCTGCTCAAACCAGACGCTTCCAGCTCCAGGGTCAAGCGCCGGCCCATCGTTAAGACCGGCAAGTTCAAGAAGATGTTTGGCTGGGGAGACTTCTATTCCAATATCAAGACGGTGAGGCTGAACCTGCTGATCACCGGGAAGATTGTGGATCACGGTAACGGCACGTTCAGCGTCTACTTCCGCCACAACTCCACAGGCCAGGGCAACATCTCAGTCAGCCTGGTGCCACCCGTCAAGGCAGTGGAGTTCGACCTGGAGCGCCAGAGTGTGGTCTACCCCAAGGACTCAAAGATCTTCAACTGCCGTGTGGACTATGAGAAGGTGGATCGCAGCAAGCGCACCTCGCTGTGCAACTATGACCCGTCCAAGACCTGCTTTCAAGAGCAGATTCAGAGCCACGTGTCCTGGATTTGCTCCAAGCCTTTCAAAGTCATCTGTATCTACATTTCCTTCTACAGTACGGACTACCGCCTGGTCCAGAAGGTTTGCCCGGACTACAACTACCATAACGAGATGCCCTATCTACCCTCGGGCTAGAGACCTTGTAGGGGGAGGAGAGGTGAGAGGTAAAAGGGGGTGAGTAGGAGTGACTGCAACACATCAGGAAGGAACTGGGGCTGTGAATCGTCCTTAAGGCCACTGACAAGACACCTTAAAAATTCCCTCTCTGTAGCCTGACTATTGTAAGATGTAAAAAAAACATATATGCAAAACAAAAACTACAGTATGCAGACAATGAGGCATTTAGAATAACTGCAGCATTCATTAACTGGGATGGTAGCGAAAATCAAACACGCACATTCTTACCTCAACCCAGTTTCTAAATGCCAACCTCTCTCCCAGCTAGTTCTCTCTTCCATTAAGACATCTGTGAATGTTGTCTGAATGTCCTTTTAATGATCCTTTACTATATTGCTCTTTTGCAAAGTCACAAGGCAGCATTTTCAGTGAAAGCATGCATTCAAATTCCACGATCCGATTCACTGGAGAGTTGTACACAAATTCAGACTCTATTACAGACACTGCACAGCGTTTGACACTACAGATAATTAAAAACTTACCAGAGGGAACACAAAGAGCAGATGAATGTAAAGTGTAACCAACCACAGGATCATTAGGTTACGCTGAAAAAGTCTTTTCAAAGGGCATCTTTTTTATGTGAACTTTTAGTCTATTCCATAAAAAGTTCCTCTTCTTACCCACCTTCACTGTCCTTTCATGTAAGCATCCCACCATGGCACTGCCAGTGTGTAGTTTACGTTCACATCCTGTCAGATGTTATCACCATATATCTCCCTGTCATGTCACCTCCATTTCAATAAAACAGGGAAAAGAGGGAGAGAGAGACGGAAAAAATAATCACATTTGCAAGAAAAAGCAATCGCTCAACAAAGATTCTGAGCCGAGGCTTAAGACGAGTTCAGTGCGAGGGAAATAACTAGATTCTGCATCGAAGAGAGAGCTGGCCCTCCACACAGAGAGGGGGGGGGAGAGGGAGAGATTCACTGAGCTGTTTTAATTAAAGTGAAGGAGGAGACTTAGCGTATGCAGCTCCTTCTATTGTCCCCTCTGTATGAAAAAGATTACATTTTGTTGCCGTCAGGATTCCTGATTTCACGCCTTGATAACTTTGACTGTGTGAGGCAGATTGCTCTCTCCCGACAAATACTGTGTTCTCTAAAGTCGGCCCATTATCTTGAATAAATGAAAATATTATCATAATAATTACATATAATTTAATCTCCTTTAGAGCTAATTAAGGTTTCAACGAGAGGGTGAAATGTATTCCTAAAAATCAAGTCAGTGGGTATGAGGATAAGAGGACGTTCGCGGGATAGTTGTGTGGTTTGTTTTCTTTGTGCGGAGCCGGCAGCCAAAGCTCAGCCCAGGGTTAACTGTTCTCATTAAGATAAATGGCCACTGGATGGCCCATCTCATGTTGCTCCAGTGGAGAGACGTGCACAATGGAGTTATGAATTAGGTTGCCTGACATTTTGTTGGCAAGAGGGCACGGTGACTTTTTTTAGTGAGCAGTCACAAGACAGGTGTGAAGAGTTATTAAGCAGTGAGACCAGGTAACTGGTTTGATGCTAATGTGCCGTGATGGCTGGGATTCAGTCAAGACCTGCACATGTGCACACTCAGCTGGAACGGCTTGGTCACCGTGAACGTGGGGAGCTGAAGAGCAGAAGTAAGAGGGCTAGAGTCAGTAACAAAGACCTAATCTTCACATCAAAAGCCTTGCATTTTTTAATTTAATTTTCTTAAAACGGGCGTTCACTCCTCAACACATGCACCCGAATCAACTTGTGACCCAGAGCAAATAGCAGCAGTGCATGATAAAGTCTGCTGGGGACAGAAAGCTCCACAACCAACAGTGATGATAAAAGGCTACTCTTCTGTCAAACCTCTGTCTCCTCTCATGTTGGCTTGTTTTATTGAAAACAGGTATTTCACACATGCCCTGATACATGTTGACATCACATGCATCTGTAAATGTCTTACGATCAGGAATTCTCACAGAGGGGACTTTCCTAAAGAGGCTGCCATCTATCAGAGCACAAACTACGAGAAAGCTTGTACTGTAAGGGCAGATTCTGATTTCACAGTGATGCAGTATTTATTTGAAAACATACATAAAGAGTCCCAGTGGAACATGCAGTATATATGTTGGCCCTGTCAGCTGGATGAGATGCACTGCTTGTAAAATGTAACCAGTGTGAATGAATGAACCACTGCCTCCTGCTCTGTTCATTCATATCCTGGTCCTCCAGCTCTCTGCGCATCTTTCCCCCCATGCATGTCACTTATGCCCATATGCCCCGCTGTCTCCACACTGTTGCCTTTCCCCCTGTGTGTGTATGTCTGTGACTCGGCTGAGTGCTCTGAGCCTCCATAACCTCTCTACCTCCCTTACCCTGACGGTGAACCCTGCTGTGGGTAGTTCCTCACTGCTGCCTCGCCTGGCCTCTTGCTCACAGCGCCGGGCTGAGCGGGCTAATCTCTGTGAGCTTAATGCTGAGCCAACTGAATATGAGCAGTGAGAACTCCCCTCTCTCCTTTCCCTATCCATCTATCTATTTGTCTCTATATCTATATCCCATCAAACAAATACGTGTGCACACGCTGGTTTAAGTAATCTCCTCTCTCCTGTTCAAAGCATCGTGCATAAGGCCACAAAGATTGTGAGGACATGAAATCTCCTCGAGAGCATACCAACAGAGTGCTCAACATAGATACGCCTCAGTAACCTCAATACCCCCCTCCTTGCAGGGCGTCTGGAGGGATGCTCACACATGTTGGAATCAAAGCTGGCCAACATGAGCACACAGCACCGAACTGATGTAGTGAAAAAAAACAAGGACACATCTCGGGCTACATGTTGGGAGGAAGCCCCTCACCCTGCTCCATACCAACCCCTCTCAGATTTACAGCAATACTCTCACTGAGACTTCACCCTCTCCGACTCTGTCTGATACAGGAAGGCTGCTGGACGAACCTTAAGAGACAGTCATTTTGCTCTGGGATGGACGGTGTTGTTACGGCAGCAGCCTTACAGTTGACCCACCTAATGCCAACAGACATGTGGATATTTGGCCTTAGAGACTGCAAGACAACACTGGTCCCTCAGCAAAGAATAGGAAAACTGACACTCAAAAACATAAATATACATACATATATATATATACACGTATATATATATATAAAAAAACTAAAAGTCCTCAGATCTGAATAAAGTTGTATTTAAATGTGGGTCATGCAGTGGAGGTCGTCTGTTTTATCCTTCTGTTACTTATGCTTTTGTTTCTTTGTGTCATGTGGATGATATACTGTATGGATGATATGATGGCATTTACTGTGGTTTTCAACGTTCGAAAAAAAATCAATAAAGTACGCAGAGGTACTTAAACCACTTCAGTTGTAGCGAGTCAGACTCCGGTCTGGTTGTGCTTCACATATGGGAAGAGTGTGTGTCAACAATGCCAAAGTCTCTATTTTCTCATATTTGCACACCCATACTGTGTGCCACTGCCAACGGCAAAGAGAAGATGTGACAAGTTCTCTTTTTTGTGTTTTTCCACTGAAGGCTCTTACAGATATATATGCAGAGAGATAGAAAAGGAGCAGAGAGGAAAATGGGGTTGAGAGGAAGAGGAAGAAAATGTTTCAACTGGAATGATGCATGAACACAAATCCATCCCCTAATTAGCCCCCAACCAACCCCACTTCCCTCACTGTTTCTTTGTTGTGCGTCTTTTGCACACCTCATTTCAGTTTAAGACGTAATTGACATTAAATTCATTCTACTTCCTAATTAAATCCCAGAGAACTGTTAACGCAGGTTCAAACATTCAGCTCACAACATCCCTTTTAAACAAGATCGATTAGGGCATGGCTGGCGGCAAAGCCAGGCCCTGCACCCTGCCTCGACGCCCCCTTGTTCCCATAAAAGTGCTGCTTGCCTCGGGATAACCTTGCTAGAGATGATGAAAGGGAAGCAAATAAGTCAACAGAGACAGAAGAATAGAAATGTAATTTGGAAGAAAGCAGGATTGAGGTTAATGTAAAATCTGTGTGAGCAGCATACATTATACGTATATATATATATATATATATATATATATATATATATATATATATATACGTATATATAGTATATATATATATACGTATATACGTGTATATATATATATATATATATATATATATATATACACGTGTATGTATATATATATATATAGAGAGCGTCGAGGCAGGGTGCAGGGCCTGGCTTTGTATATATATATATACGTGTATATATATATATATATATATATATACACGTATATATATATATTATATATACACGTATATATATATATATATATATATATATATATACATGTGTATATATATATATATATATATATATATATATACATGTATATACACATGTATATATATATATATATATACACGTGTATATATACGTGTATATATACACGTGTATATATATATATATATATATACACGTGTATATATATATATACACGTATATATATACACGTGTATATATATATATATATACACGTGTATATATATACGTGTATATATATATATATATACACTGCCCCATAATGGACATTAGGTCTCACAAGAAAGCACAGAGACTTCTGGTTGTTCATGAGGAGAAAACAATTCAAGAGTGTGAGCTCCTCAGAGAAGAAAGGGCATTTCAGCATGAGTAATTGGAAGCTGGACCATAGTCAATTGAGAAAATAACTAGTCATGGCGCGAGGAGGCGTGAGAAGGCGTGCAAAGCTTAAAATGATAAATAGACATTCCAAAAAATAACCTTGAGGTATGAAAACGTGTGTCTTGGAAAAACTAGACTAAATATGTAACAAGACATAAGGAGAGTGAGAGAAGGGACAGCGCCGACTCCTTGTTTTGGACAACAAGGCTATCAGGTTTGCTATTTTATCTGTGGAATAATTACCTCCATGACATGTTACACCACATAGCGCAATATTGCTCTGACGGGAGATATTGCACTCTGGAGCATCATCCCCTCGCTAACACTGTTGACAAAGTCAAAGCTCAACTGCAGCGCTCTCATTTCTTCACACTTTGAAATCATCTTCGAGGATTAGGCTGGTATACCAGTCTGATGATACACAGAACCAGAGTGATACTGAGGTCTTATTAAAAATCTGATTTCATCAGTCATCTGTAACTAATATGATACAGGTTTCCTGTCAGCCCGCAAACCCTGCAATAAGGATAATCTCCTTCGCATAATTCTGTTTTTTAATCTATTTTTGGTAAATTATTTCTTCATTTAAATAACTAATATATCCCAGAATCTCGTTTTATATTGCATAGGTGGGTCGGGTCAGCCTGCCAGCCCATCTGAAAATTTCATTAGTCTGGGGTTTCAGAGATTTTGGTGTCTCATTATAGTGTAAATGTGGTTTCAGAGGCTTTTTCACCCACAGAAAAATGAAATTCTGGGAGAATATGAACACAAGAGCGGTACGTATGTTGAATTAAAAAAAAGAAGCCTGGTTCCCCATTAAGAGCCTCTGTAATCAGTTTCCACAGCATGTTGCACACAGATCTTCAAGGCTGATTTGAGCTTTGTTACCTGGATACCTTCTCCATCCATCCAAATGCAGTTTATTACCATAACACACCTCACTGCACTCTCACTCAATTCAAACACACTTGATGTTCTTTGATTTTCTGGATTGTCACGTGGTGGTCATGGTCACGCTCCTACTATGAGCACTAATGTACACATGCGCTTGCTGCTGACACACACACACCTTAAGTGGTTTCATGCTTCAGCATCCTAATAGTCTCTCTGCCCCACTAAGCCAATCGTGGAGTAGATCGCACAGACAGGTGGGCCAGGCCACAGAGCATCATGGGAGATGAGTTGCATCAGACAAGGACAAATACAGGCTCAGCCTCTCAACCCCCCCGCAGCTCCTTTCATGATGAAGCCCTGCAGTTCCTATCACGGTATTTCAGAGTGACTGGACACACGACGCAGGGCCACACATGCTTGACGGCTGCTGCGTGAGAGCCTGGAAAATTACAGTGAAGTGAAAGGGGTTGAAGGAACAGCAGGAGGGTGGTGGAGGCAGTGAGAGCTTGTTGCAAAAGAGAGCACAGATGGCCTAGGGCTACAGCATGATGGGAAGAGGGAAGAATAACTGAATAAACTAATTAGAGGGGCAGAATTTCACACACACTTCTATCAGTCAGCTCTCCACTTGAAAAATAGGTTTTATCTCCAAACCATTGCTACACTCAAAAGACTTGGGTGGAAATACTAATATCAAAGTGTCGCTGCATCTTGTTGTAACACAATAAGTGGAAAAAAGTTTGGATTGTAGTGAGTGACGGCTTCATACGTTGACGCCGTCATGGAAATTCAAGCTGGGCGTCTGTGTCATGCATTGTGGCAGTATTAGCTGGAGGCCATGATGGAAACATTAGGGCTGTGATCTCTGTATTAGCCTGAAAAAAGGACATTTCCACTTTACTAAAAGAAGCAATGGAGAGAAGGGGTAATTTAAATTCAGTGACAAAGCTTTAAATACCAGCCGGGATCACAGTTGTGCCCTTTGGCAAAGTAATTATTCACTCCTCTGGAAGACGATCAGGTGTGGATGTGTGGTCACGTGTACGCACATACATTTGCCGAGGAGTGCATCAGCGTGTGTGTGTGTGTGTTTGAGTGAACCGGGAAGGAGCGGAGGAGGTGTGAAATGTTACAGTTTCTCCTCTTTTCATGTAACTGAGAAGTGTTTATGCCAAATGCTTCAGAGGAGAGAAAGAGTTCTCGGCTGAGGGCACATATCGGGTGATAAAAACGTGAGAGGGAAGAGAGAGGAAGGCATAAAACAAGAGCCGCTAAAGGTTAGCTCTCCACCTCTCCATCACTGTCTCTCGCCAGCTTGTTCTCGCCTCCTGTCCATTTTTTCCTGCTGTATAACCTTCAACCAGAGGCTGCATGATCTCATGAGGAGGAGCTCTCTCCTGCTGAGGCCAGACCTGAGTCCAGGATGAGGATCTCTCAGGGAGAGCAGCCTGATGGGATTCGTCTGGTTGTGCTTCAATCTTTCCCCAACACATCTTCAGCGCGTTCCTCCTGGCAACACTCCATATCCCGCAAGCTCCTTCCATTGCCCCTAAGTTACCATGTAGCCCTAAACTAAAACACACACACACACGCACGCACGCACACGCACGCACGCACGCACGCACGCACGCACGCACACACACACACACACACACACACACAGTTCTGCAGGCTTGTTTCTGCTGACGGTTCAGTCCTCACTATAGTACTGCAGGGCTGTTACTTGATAAGTCAAAGACAGAGTTGGGAGCCCTGATGCTTCTCATTATCTTTGGGGTTGTTCACATGGATAGCCCCCTCCACACACACTCACTCAAACACGCACACGCGCACACACACACACACACACACACACACACACACACACACACACACAAGTGTGTTGGGCTCACATTGTTATCAGCGCTCCTGCATGACTTCATCACTGACCAAAGATATGCAGGCTCAGCTACAGACATCCACCCAACACCTCAATCAGTCTTCATTTGCCTCCTCTTTCTTGTCATATTTCACCACTTCCCTGCTTATTTTGGGGGAAGAGGAAACAGGGAACTCAATTGAGAGGCTTTATTTTGCTCCTCGTCTCCTCTTGGTGAACAGCTAAATTTTTGTGATGTGGATGGGTGGATGTGGATGTGAAACATGTCTGCTGGGCCCAGAGGTTTTCCATAACCAGCTACAGGCAATGGAAAATACCATTCCCTAACAGCAGTATAGTATCCCCTACAGGCACTCACTGAAAATGAGACATGGGTGAATGAATGTTGTAAAAGTGAAGCTCCCTTCACAAAACACTAAAATGCATTCAATGGACAAACAGTTGGTTCAATTTGGGAGTTTTTCCTCCAAAGATGTGTCAACAATCAGAGCTTCTTCATATGAAATGAAAAAGTCCGGCCACGGTCCCTGTGTAAAATGTCTGAATAAACTTAGAGCTGCAGAGACCTTTTATTGCTCTGAATGAAGCAATCGGTGGCGGGGCTCTACCGTTTATAACTCAGTAAAAAGAGAAAGCTACGACGCCGAGCAGGTTCACTGCAGGAAGGTAATTGGAAAACTAGACTTTAATGTGACCTCTCAATGACAATGGACGGTGATGCAGTAAGTCTCATTCTGACATTTTAGCAAATTATTAGAGGATCGCAGCCTAGTGTTGATTAATTACTTCACATATAGCGTTGGAAAGTCTAAAATGTCAGCAAAAAAGGCAAAAATTTCATGGCACCTTTGCAGCTCCTTCACTGTGAATTATCTAAAGATAGTGGTGATAGACATATTAAACATTCACCTTCATCAAAGCAGAGAAAAACTGTGAAAACATTCAGTCACAAGTAAGAGCTCCAAATTTGACTGATATCAACTGCATTAATAGATTGATTGTTCATGTAGGACCAGAGCTGCAAACAAGGCATTGACATATTATCATCTTAAGTTGATCTCATCAGCAACATTAGTAAGTAAGTTCAAAATTCAACCCACTCTTCTTCCCATACACCATTTCCTGAGGAAAATATCTGTCTCTCAATGCTTCACTATGTTCACCAGATAATCGCTAATTTTATGTGTAGATATTTTTTCTTTTATTGAAAACTTTGGTCATAAATGATGCTGATGAGTCAAAGTGAACAAAAAGCAGTAAAGCTGTCAGTCAAACAAAAACAGTGCCACCCTGTCAACAGAAACTCAAACAAAACTATGTCTGAAAACCACAGGACATTAATAATGATGGTTCTGAATCAAAAATGTGCTTCATAAATACATTTAACACCAGAGTTGTATCGTTGTGAAGTGAATGTTTAGGTTTAAGCAGCAAAACTCCACGGGATGGGACAAGATGGGACATGTACTGACATAACAACAATGTACGTAACAACATAACATAATACAATAATAAAATAATAATAAAACAACATAACGTAACGCAACAACGTAACAATGTAACAACATAACATGACAACATGACGTATAACGAACATAACTACGTAACATCGTAACATGATAACAACTTCATGTAATGTGATACAGTAATAATGTAACAATGTAATGTAACAACGTGAAGTAACGATGTAATAACATCATGTAACAATATAAAGTAACAATGTAATAATGTAACATAACAATGTGACTAGCATAAAAAAAATTCCAAACCTTCTTCTTGGACTTTCTTATATAACATTACGCTACGCTACATTACGCTACAAAGGTAACAGTGTCACGTTACAAAGCATATAATTAATGATCATGAACAGCCGTCTCGTGGGTGAATGTCATGTGTTTGACGCGAAGAGCAAAGTGCTCTTAACATGCAGGAAAAAGTCATTAGGCCTATTGTTAATATAAAAGTACAAGATATTTTCAGAATCTCAACAATACTCTTCATGCAGAATAACAAAATATTTTGTATCTCAAGTCATGAACTGCAAAGTAACAACTGCATCTCTCAGATACAGTGGAGAAAGTGGAGTAAACATCACAATAAAATGCAGTGTTGTAAGAGTATAAAGTAGCACAAAAATATACTAAGCAACACATTCAAAGACGACAAGGACACTGCAGCAGAATGTGTACAGACATAATATACCCAGTACTCCAAGTTGCATGTATTACTCTCCACTGAAACACATATTATCTTAAGCATTTACAGCTCAGGTAGTTTTGCCATTGTGCCTGTTCTCAGAGTGTTCTCTATAATGTGCTGACGCTCTGCTCATTTCAATGATAGATATCTCTATTCAGCAAATATTTTCCTGCTCATTACCTGCAGGATAACGTCAGCTTTGCTGCTTGTGCCTTCCCTGAACGCATCTTACTGGAAGAAATGATTACAACCCTTAACCAAATCAGCACATTGGTGCTAAAATACTCTGAATGTCTCATGATGTCAAACCGGCCAAACATGACTTCATTTACTGCTCCGTCCTGAACTTCAAACATGACCTCAACAAGAGCTCGCTCTACACGCCTTGACATCAGCTATGAAATAGTGCCACAAGGGAACAACGGCTGGGGAGCTGATGCCATTTGCCTTACTATGCTGTAATGTGTCGACCTTCACCTTAAAGATTTTACCATACTACCATAACTTCTATTTTGGCTTTTAAATAATTGGATTATTGAGGCTGCATGGGCCAGGGGATTCTAATTCATCGCTGGATGCCTCCTGCATTATGATGATTAATGGCTGAATCTGCAGAGTCCTTGTATTGGCTTCAGGTTGTCTTTTCAGACACATATAGAAAATGGCACTGAAGAGTTTCTACGCTGAGATTATAAATTTTGTGTCCATTTTTGAAGATCTAAATTCCGATCATACACATACACACACACACACACACACACACACACTATGGAGCTGCTGGCTGAAAGCAATTCCTTTCACGCTGAGGGATTTCTTTCTGCATCAAACAAGTCAGGCAGTTGGAATTATGACCAGGGTCAATGCTCCAGATGAAACAGCAAGTCTGCCCTCTCCTGCTAAATTCACTTTCGACCCACCTCCCACCTCCCCACTGTCCTTGACTCCTCTTGGCCTTTCCACCTTGGGGGGAATTGAGTTACTTGGTGGTACAGCTGTCACCCTCCAGCCATAACTTTAAAAGCTGACCTCACCGCCTCTTGCAAACATGGTAGCCAGAACGCTGGCTTATTGATGGAAGCTCTTTAACATGGCTCCTCTGTCTCTGCCTGCGGCGTGAGGAAATAAATCAACTTTACCAGTGTCTTATTCACCCTCCTACATCTCAATAACCCTGTCGAAGCTGACGGTTACCTGAGGTCAGGGGCAAAGGGCCGCCACGGTCACTGTACGTACACGCAGTGACATATTACTGCTGGAAACCACCGTGGAATCTGATCTATGGCTCTCGCAGACGTCTGATTGAGGTGGAAGGTGGTCCTTTCTTCTCTGACTATGTCCATCACTGCTATCACACCACATGAGGGATGTGGAGGGACAGATTTGATGCTCATGTCCACACAAAAGCAAGACACATAGAGATATCTGAGTGTTCAGAAAAACACAAACAGAGACTCTTGCAGGCGACTGATAAGTCAGCGATGTGTGTGGGTGGAGATTTAAGAAAGGAGGGGAGGCTGATTGTGAGAGGGAGGTGTGTGGGTGATGTGGGGGAGGGCAGCATAGGACGAGGGCGGGGAAGTGGATGTTTTATGAGGCCCTTAACATTTACTTCCCCAGCGTTTCAATCCACCGTGTCCATTAAGGACGGCTGTTCCTCCTACGTGTTCCCCATCCATCAAAGACCAAGAGACACGAGGCCCCACACTGACGGACAGCTCAATATGATGGAGGGAGAGAGAGTTGGCATCAGGTGGGGGAAGGAGGGAGGGAGGGAAGGTGAAAATACAGACAAATGGAGGAAGAGAATGAGAAAAAAGAGTCACTGTGGCTGAAAATACAGTCATGGTCAGAAAATGGCGACGGGAAGAAATGCTCTCAGGTGCGAACAAAATGGTCAGATATGAGGTCCGTGCAAAGAGCTGGAACAGCATTTTGTCTCATTGAATATGCTTTGTTCAAGGTGGGCTGCCGTCCCTTCACAGGTACAGTCTGAAACACCACAGAAATTCTGTGACTCTGCACAAAAAACTGAAAGCACACTGCCTGCCGAACAACATTTTGCGGGAAGCAGTGAAGTCAAAACAAGCCATAAATAAAAAGGAACTGGGAGAAAATAGATGAGGTCTCCATTCCCAGTGACAAAGTGTGTGAGGTGTGTGCGGGTCAGAAAGGTGTCCAGCTCTGTTCAGGCTTTAGTAATACGTGGAGCCCCTGCAGGTCACTGCTATTAATTACAAACTAGCTAGCCTTTCATTAATCTGAATTTAGAGTCTAGACTTAGCTCCTGCTTGATGCTGCCGCTACAGAGCGCTGTGCCAACCAACCAATCACATAATAGATTTTCTGCCCTCTGGCCGACCAAAGACAAGGTCCACTATCTGCAAACTAATCATAGCCACAGTCCGACACTCTAAACCTGCTGGCAGCCAAGGTCAACAGACTACTGACCACCAAATGCAGACTTAAGGAGAGAGTTACTGCAAATCACACTGGGAGTCTGTGAGGCTGAAAATTTTGACCACTTGAAAACACATAAAACCAGGCTTGTTAATGAATACATGGAGCTAATGATCATTGCTGTGATGAACAGCTGGTTTGCGTTGCTGTTCATCTGCCTTCGGCCTTTTATCTTAATTAACAGCACACATATGTGCAGCGATGTTCCTGCTCTGAGGCGGCGCCGGTCTGTACTCACCGGCAACATGCATAGGTCAGAAGGGGGGAACATGGGGAATTTGCTTTACAACAACATCAACAAGGAGAGACGGGAGAGTGAGGGTAAATGAGACAGAGATGAAGAGAAAGGAGAAAAGGAGGAGAGAAAGTTGCTGAAGGAGACAGAAACGGGGGGTGGTGGAGAATGGATGAGGGGGGGTTATAGCATCCTGTAACCTTGTGTTCCCCTGGCCATGCTGCCCCTGGGCTGCTGTACCCCCCTCCAGCAATTAATCATCTGATACTGAGCTTACTCAACCGACAACCAGCTCCCCACATCCTAATTAAGCCGGGAGAGGAGAGGAGAGGAGAGGCAAAAACAAAACTGTGACTAAAAGACAATAGATGAAAGAAAAGGATGGTCACTGACAAAGCAGAAAAAGAGCAGCACATGTACAATACAGTAGAGTAAGCTGGAAGCCAGAAGCAAAAGAGAAAGAAAGAAAAGGGAAGAAATCCAAGACTGGGTTCCTATGGATTGGTAGTGAACATAATGAAAAGCCTGTGCCAGCCTGCGTCGAGGACCATCTATCTACCAGACTGGCGAAGCAGGCACCATGCTGGTGCCAAGGTTATTCTGCAAGTCTCAAAGACTGCATGTGTGTGTGTGTGTGTGTTAGACTAAATAAAACAGAGAGAGGGGGAGAACGCACAGCTCTGCTCATTTTGAGTTTGTGTATGTGTTGCTTCAAATGCTTCAAGACATGTATGAGTATATGTACTGTATGTCTGTTACGACTTGTTTGTAAATGGATGTAGTAAGCGTGAGTGTGTGCATGTGTGTGTGTATGACTTGTTTTCGTTCCGCAGAAGCCTTTTCATCTTTGGTCCAGGATGCTGGGAGATTTGATGTCCTCGCTCTTTTTTTTTATGGCTCTTGTGTTATCTCGGCCACCTGCCAGCCAATTAGCTGAGCGGGCAGAAGCAGCTGCCCGGCAGCAGGTGGACGTCCATCCCAACATCCCAACCCCTCGCTAATGCTAATGGCTCTGATCTCAGGGACCACTGGAGTGGACCGCCGGGGGGTGGCGGGTCAACTGTGGACTGAGGGACAGTACAGCCCTCTAGTGGGGATCGTAATAAACCAGACTGTACTGTCATTTTAATGCTAACTTCCTGGGATCCTCCTTATACAGACTTCTGTGAATGTCGAACATGAAAGAAACCCACAACTAATGTTCCCTAAAAAAGTAATTGACAACAGGGTCAAATGGGATCGTAAAATTTTGCATGCTGACAACACATTAAATAGATTTTAAAATTTAATTTTCACATCTTAAGTCTATTTCCTATACACTTGTTTGAGCTCAGTTCTTTCTCTCTATTTCTATTTATGCGTTCACTCTTAACAAATAATTGTTGTCTGTGCCAGGAAGGTTAACTGCTTCAATCTCTGTACGGGTAATTAGACCATTCTTTGGAACGACCTCACACCGTGTAGAGCAAATATGAAATCCTCTCTTGAACTGGCTATAAGTTCAGTGTATCAGTCAGGGCAGACACTTGCAAAGGGGCTATTTCTTCACATAAATGTGGGGTTATTACTTGTGAAAAATGTGCTGCACACATGCAAATATTTCATTTTGATTTTATTACACATCTCCAAGTCCCTGATACAGATAAAAAAAAAAGTCTTTGTATCTGCTGCCCAGCCTTGTGCTCTCCATCGATCCGTCCTTGCTCTCCATCACCCTGCTAGGTGAATAATTAGCTCAGTCCACAGGTGGAGGCAGTGATGAGGTGGCTTTTTGTGATCAGACCTGAAATAGGCCTGCTCCTCTCCCCCTCATAAAATGCCTCAACCCTTTTTCACTTTTATAGATGGAGGAGTAATATATGGCTTTATTTACGAGGACAGGCTCTGACAGATTTAATATTTTAATTCGGTTTTACGACCTGAACATAGGGCTGCGCAGGAGTCTTTATGAGCCATCGGCATGGACGGACGGAGCGGATGGGACCACCGGGTGGAGACAGGAGGGCAGGGAAGTGACAGATACAGCCATCCCTCATGCATCTCCGCCTAAATACCAAGTGTATCGCTGCCTGCTCTAACCTCTGCCAACGCTCCTCCTCAGCATGTCTCTATCATCGGCTGACACCCCCCTACCTCCGCTCCACCCATAACTCCAATGAGAAGACATGGCCATGGAGCAGACAGCGCAAGTCTAATAGAGGGGAAATTGATGGTTAAAACGATTCAGGGCCACTACTGAAGGGAGATTCACGCCTGAGACAACTCCGCTATTGGTTTAGAGATTGATGAATCAGAAGATACAGACCCAAACGTTCCAAGCTGTCCTCGGCTTCAGCGATACCCTGCCAGCACTTCGGGTTCAGGGTTCACGACTATTAACAGCTGATATTGGAGCAAAGCATGGGGGAGCTGATTGATGAATGCCATGATTCAAACTCTTCTGTGTAGATTGGTGGTCATTTTAAAAATAGAAGTCAAATAGTTTTTCAAGGTGGAAGAAAAAAAAAGATTCCCACACCCATCTAGTAGCATGAAAAGTTTGATTACTTTTAATGGAAATCAATAGGGTTTCAGCACTCGCTGTCTGAGAGAATTTTTAATCAAGAGAAATTCATTATTTTGCCGTACCACACACACACACACACACACACACACACACAGTGATATCATCTGTCTTAAGAAAAAAGAACCAATAATAATCAAAATAGCTTCTAACACGGACACCATTTTGTTCAGTTTTATTGCCAATTAAAATGTTTATCATTTGACACAATCTTAAATTTCCTCAAAGGTTGATTTAATAAAACCTCCCAAACAGACTAAACTTTGAAGAGGATTAAAAAAAAATCAAGGCGGTCTTCAAAGCGCCATATCCAGTGGGACTCGAAGCAGTTCCCATGGGAACTGGCAAATGAGCGTCTACCCAGCCTCACCCCTCCAGCACAGCACCGGGAGAACACAGTGATTATTGATCGGTCTGAGGGGCGAACAGCTCAACCAATCAATGCCTCTTTGAGTCCCCTAAGGATTGTGGGATAGAGGAGGAACAGTTTGCCGATGTGTGGAGATGGGGGAGGGGTGGGGGCTGAGGTGGCAATGCCAGAGTGATTTTTGTCCAACACAAATCACAACAGACTTGAAATTGGTTTAAAAAGGTCTGGTGCCCCAGTTGCCTCCTCCCAGGCTGGCATCAAGGCAGAGTGCTGCTTACAGGTGTAAGTGTTATTATCACCCCTGGAGATGGAGGTGAGGAGCGGGTCAGGGGCTGGGCCGACTGGGACAGCAGCAATCAAAACACTTCACGGCTTGGAGAGCTACAGTTCATACATTTCACCACACTCACAGCTTTGTCCTGCACGAGCAAGTCGAACTATTACTGCCCTCACTGTTGGCCCTCATTTTAGCGCTGGTTTTGGTTTCTGTGGCCATTGTTTCTGTGAGCAATACAACAACTGTACTCAATTAATCATTGATAATGCTGCAAATTTTCTAAACATGAGCAGTCACCAGACATGGTTTAGAATGGGTTTCCTAACCGAGCAGTGTGTGTTCAGTCTGTAGAGAATACAGCCTCAGTGAAAAACTGATGTTTAGCTGTGGGCTGTCTTTGGCGCTCAACAAGTCACCCACTGATCAAACTGAAGGCCAAGGATGGACTCGCCCCCCTCTGAGCAAACTAAATAATTAACAGGCCTTTAATTAAACCTATAAGCGAGCAAATGACCCCCAGGGCCCCGGAGAGCCACGGGGATGGTGGTGGTGGGGGGGGGAGAAGAGGGATTTGGAGTGAAGGGTAGAGGTGTGTATGTATGTGTGGTTGATACATAACAAACAAGCAGGGGAAAGTGGCCTGATGAGCACATGCGGTAGCACAGCCTGGCCAGCTCATTTACTTTGACATTTGAGCAGAGCCATCGCCGCAGGAAGTGACTGTAAGGAGGCAGATACCGAGGCGTCTGACTCACAGGACTGACTGACACATTGGGATCCATCCATCTGAGCCCAGGTGAATGAGACGAGAGGGGCCGATCAATAAGGCAATGGTTTGATAGAGTGTTTGTGAGTGGCTGCATTTCCAGCTATTGAGCTTTCCACGTTTCTAATAAGGGGGAAGATTTATAATGGCAGCTAACTAATGACTGAGCACTTGAATGGTGAGCTGACAACCAGAATGTGGTATCCAGTGGAGCCCAGCCTTGTTTTGAGCAAATTAGGAATGTAAAGGCACCGTAAGCTGGATGCAGGAGATTGGAACCTGCTATTCTGCTCAGGTTAATTAGCTTGTGTTTCAATACACTGATAAACACAAGAAAACACTCTGCTATGAATTCTATTTTATACACATGTGCACCAGGAAAAATACTAGACAGGGACACTGACCGTCATCTTTTTTCAACACTTCATGTTGTTTATTTAGATGATGAATATCTGCAACCACATTAAAATCTTCACAACTTTCCCCTATAATGTGAAATTCAAGATAAAAAAAAAAAAAAATTAAGAAGGGCAACAAGTGTAGACTATAAAAAATATGAAATGTTTCCAACATATAATGCAGTGGTAGCCCATTCAACTTTAAATACATTTTTAAAGACGTGTTTAATCTCATTATCGGTACAGCTGTGTCATTCATTACGTGATTATACACCAGCTTCCACTTATGGGCACTGAAGGGAGGAGTTATAGATACAATAAACACACCATTATATATTATAAACCACTTAAGGAATGTTTAGATGCTGCTTATCGATGCTGAAGTGGAAGGAAAATGTTGCTCTGAGATATTTTTAACTTGTAACTGATTGTGATGGATTTGCAGATTTATTATCAAAAATAAAAGACATGATATGTTGTCCAATTAGTCCTCTAGTTCTTGCATCTCCCATTAGGTCCCCAGTGAGTCAGACTCCTCTCTCAGGCTCTAATTCCACCAAATACTGCAAGACATGGAGCAGAAGATGTAAAAACGCCATCATTTTCATCAGCCTAATACTGCAGAAACGGGAGTAAGATCATCTTTCTCATTGGTCACGGTGACAGCACTCTCATTTAATCAAATTAAAACCTCAAGAAGCGTGTCACACCACACACCCATACATACTCACACACGCCTGCACACTCTCAGCTTCTGTCTTTTGCTTCCCAGTGGCACAAGCACTCAGAGATTCAATCAATCACATCTTTGCTCAGACACACACACACACACACGCACGCACACACACACACACACACACGCACACACAAGCACACGGGGGGCAAAAGGCGCTTAGGAGAACTTGCTCTATGTTCACTACCAGACCGATGATATCCATTGTCTCTCTCATCAGCCCCCGTGGCATGCAGAGAAGAGATCGGCCTCTTTCTCTCCATTTAAGCAACTCTCGACCCTGATGCATGCACCTCTTTTTAAATGGTGGTAAAGAGGAAATTAATCTCTCCCTGGGCTGCCATGGCAGGATATTAATCGAGCAGCTTCACTCATCTCCTCATCTCTTCTCTCTTTGCCTGATAATCTCCTTCTCATCAACAACGTATGCAAACTGCAGGTGAATGAACGCAGTAATTGATTAGGATGTGAAACTCCCCTTGCGCCTCTTTACTTCTCCTCTTTTCCCTCTTGCCCATTGTTGCAGGTGTATAATGTGTCCATCATTTAGGAAAGGATATTGATGCGACTTTTTGTTGCCGATGTCAAAGAAGAAATCAGTTTAGGATTGACTACAGCCAAGTTCCAACCTTTTAATTTAGAATCAGTTGGTCTTTGTTAGAAAAAAACTCAGTAATTATGTCTGTAATTAGACTAAATGACACTCATAATTAATCACTGCGCTGCAAACCGCTTTCATTACCCCAATTTGCTTGCTTAGTGATCACCATGGACATCTAAAACAAGTGCAAGACAAAAATAAACATGCTCTCCGAGAACGAGACCATCTCCCTGCGGGCCAGTCTGTAACAAGTACATCACCTTGTTTTCATCTGTGATTATGGCTTCTGTCTTGTGCCGATCAATATCATTTTGAAAATGCCACTCCATAGCAGTGGGAAAATGTAGCAGTGAGTCAGACATCACAAAACCTAAAATATAGACAAGCAAATGATGCATACATTTGTGGTTTGGGAAAATGTTGAGAGAGAGGCGTCTTTTCTCTGGGCACTCAGAGCTGTTTGATACGTAACAAATGAATGGGTGTTATTGCAAGAGACAAAATGATCACTTTATGAATAGCGTTGCTATCGTTCCTAAGTGCATCTTCACACAGCATCTGCCCCCTGGGTATATTAATACTGTTTCCTCCAGAGCTGCTCTCAGCTGAGGAGCCTCCAGTGAGAGCCGATAAAGCAACATGATTCTTATCTGAGTATTAACCCCCGTGCTGCTCCCAGAGCTCGCACCCGTCTGACGCAGTAAGGTGAGGCTGCCGCATGGACCCTCAGGGAGACATATGGGGCTGATAAAGCTAAGCTCATTATCTGTTACTGACACACTGGTCAGGGGTCAGGCCTAATCTGAGCCCCGAGGAGCCCAGAGGAGCCCCGGACGCTTGGCCACTCCACGACCTGGCTCTGTTACAGCCCTTAATCGGATCTGAGGTTAATGTGCTGCCTCTCTATGACAGAAGCAGAGGGGAGAAAGCAGCAGAAATAAGCACCCTCTCGCTCTCCCCAGAGATCCGACACTTAGTCCACACAACTGAGCCGTGACTGAGAAGAAAAAGAGCATGGTGCAAAATAAATATCATTAACCCACAATTAAAATCCTGTTCTCTGTCCTGACATCCTTTATTGTTCTCATATCTCTGTCCAATTACAACATGCTGGAGTAATTACGCCGGCATTAAAAAGTAATGAAGTTATATGAGCAGGACCGTTTCCACAAGGCAATATGACAGACGGTAGAAGGAAATGACTGAAGCTGGTGGACGAGCCGCTCATCCCTGCCCATGAGGTGAAATGTCAAAAAGATGACTCTGCAGCACCCAGGATTATCAACAATTCAGCTGATTCTCCCTCGTGGCCAGCTGCAATCAATCACTCTGCCTCCTGGGTAGCCATTATTTTTTAGCTTTTCAACTGGTCAACATGAGCTTGTCGCCATAGAGACAGGATGTTGCCCAGAGGGCATGGTACATGAATGGCTGCCCGGTCCTTGTAATGTGTGTTAACACAACCTCTGCACTGGTCAAGGCTGTGGCAGCAGAATGAACAATAAAACTGTTCTGTTCCTCTAATCATGTGTATGTGTGTATGTTTACACATGTTGCTGTGTAAACACACTTGTTTTTGTGTGTGTGTGTGAATGGAGGGTGGATTGCCTGAGTGAGGCTGTTAAGCGAGGGTCAGAGATGAGAGCGAGGCAATTTGGAGTTGGAAATGAGGGATGTCTCTTCTCATTTGAGCGCCACAGAGGCCTCAGCCCTTCAGACGCCACCTCCTCTTATATGTCAACATGCCCATTGTGTCTCAGCAGTTGTGTCTGTCTCTCAGTACATTGAAGAAAGAGAGATTTGGAAATGAAATATAAGCCAGGTGATCTCCCTTTAGAGGAAAAAGATGGCTAGAGAGAGAGGAAAAGAGGATGAGGACAAGAAACAGAAGGAGGAAATCAGGGTGCTGGGATGGACTGAGGTTGAGTCTGAGCTGCTCCACACATGAGTGGAGATCTGACACTGACACAGCACTGGTCCTGCTGGTCTGAGAGCTGCACAGAAAGCTGTTGCTCTGAGGGAAACTCTCATATTCCCATGGATGGAAGACAGATAGATGGATGCAGAGAGGGACGACAGCTGTCTGGAGGAGGAAATCAGGAAATACAAGCAGAATGTAAAAAGGATACATGGTTGAGTGGCCACGTAGGGAGAAGGATGAAAGATACATTTTGTAGGTATGCTGTATTAGAATAAAGCAGAGAAAGACAGGAAAGATGGGAAGGAAACAGGTCAAACCAAGAACATGACAGGTGCTCTGCAGGTGTTTTAATAAACTGAACCGGCATATCTCTTTTTGGGTTGGAGAACAAAAGTGGCTGTAAACAGGAAGCAAACAATGGATCCCATGCCAATGTGCAATATTTTGATCACCCATCCAACCACCCAGCTTCCACTCTGTGAGTCTCTAACAACACGCTATTAATCCCTTCACTCCACAGACAAGGATCATTATTCCACCAGCTACCAGAGGGCTAAGGAGGGAAGGCAAGTGACGTGTCCATACAGGCTGTTCTCACTCACCTGACATGATTAGGCTTAGTGAAAGATTTAATTCAATCACCAGAATGAGACCATGCTGGTCCATATACAGGTTAAAAATTCACAATAAGTCAAAATTGCTGTTTCTGTGTATGTGAAACAGGTCAACAACATTAAAGAAAGCAAGAATAAAAAGGGGAAGCTATTAAACAAACCCCACACCTACACCTGCTAGAACAGGTGCAATTTTATCGGCTGCATTGAACGACTTCATCATTGATGTGAAATCAACCTCAACATCATATTTACAGGCTGACCTGCTAAAAAAAGATTAAATACATAATAAACTTTATTCACACATATGGCCCTCAGCATGTTCATGTGGTTTTTATGCCAGTCGCTTCTGTAGGTGGTCCAGGGTCCATCATGGAGGATTTCAAACTACATTACTGAGGTATAAATGAGGGAATGTCAGGTGGACCTGTCATGGCTGTCTGGCACACCTGGCACTATTTTTTATTATTGAAGATTGTTAGGGATGGAGCAGAAACAATACCTGGCTATTGACGCGCCGATACAATACATTGAGGGCCTTGCAATAACAGCAGTGCACATGATGAGTGGGATTGGCAACACAGGTCAACAACAATGGTTCTTTGATAAGCATCAATCCAGCTGCTGCTCCTCTCGGGGCTTTGATCGAGTGCTTGTGTTGTTGTTGTTGAGAGGCTGGCTGGGGATGGAGGTTGGTGGGGAACTGATAATGGGCTCCAGTGAATCACAAGAGATGAACCCCCGTTGAGAGATGGAAGAGAGGAAGGGGAAGAGGATGAAAGAGAGAGCAATGGGGCAAATGAGTAAGAGAGGAGAGAAAGGGAGGATGGAGTGGGTTGAGTAAGGAGGGAGGCTCGTCTGGGCCCTGAACGCCTCTTTCACTGCCCATACTCCCCCAGTCCCCCGCTGGATGACCAGCTCACAGACAGCCAGGCACCATGACGGACACTCTCCTCCTCTAATGAGTCCCAGTCACAGCCGAACACACCGCTGTGCTTTACAGCGCCGACAGACAGGCCTGCCACCATGAAAAACGGACTGCGTGCTACAATCACAAACACCACAACAAACACACAGAGTCAAATGGGGTCCTCCTGCAGTACATCTCCCATATAATTATGTTTGTTTGTCTTTGAAGGTGCGTAAGGGCTGTTTTTTTTTTTCTCTTGCCATTGCAGGCGACCAGGACACCTGCAGCGTGTTCGCAGCACACACTCGCTCTGGTTGCATTCGCCTCTTTGCCACCTGTTCTGTCTTCTCCCTGGATGAGCCAGCCAAGTGCCTACGCCAGATAGCAGCATATCACATAGGCAGACTCCTTTGGCTCAGAGGAGGAAAAAAAAGCATGTATCATGGAGCGCTCACTCACATTTCACATTCACTAAATCCATTCAGTAATCTCCTTATATGTGCGACATGGCAGTATCAGAAGAGGTTGTTGAGGTATCTGTCAGGGAATTTGATGTGAGTTCCCTTGTCGTAGTCACTTTGGCTCGCTCCTGTCACTCAGCGCGCCGTGCCCCGAGGGGCCGCTGACGAGAGCTGTATCGGCAGGCAGTGAGGATGTCCTACAGGGCACTCATTCCAGATACAGGACTCTGGGTGCAAACCTGCCAGCTCACATTGGAAAGGCATTTGTGCACATTCTGCTCTGGCTTGTGGAAACGGTCTTTCATCAAATAAGTGGCATTGATTTTGTGGAGCCCGAGTCTTTGTTGCTGTATGTATATTGATTTTGTCCATCTTTGACATGTCAGGCAGGGGGTGAGCAGTAATGTGAAAAATGACTCCCCCTCTCTGCCAGGGAGCCAATGAGGCGAGACCAAAACGCAGTAGGGAACCGTGCCATTAAAGTAAAGCCCTCTGCCCGGCTGCATTACAGTCTATTATTTTAAAACTGGGGTCTCTTGATGCAACTGGCACTCACAAAAAGGATGCAGCTAGTGCAACTCCCATTTTTTCTAAAACCCTTTATAGCGCAGGCCCACGTGCACATGCACACCAAAAGCCATCTGAGCATGTGAGTGTAATCTAGTCCTCAGTCTGAGTCTCCTGTGGGTGTCTGTGGTTTGCTGTGCCAGTGAAATGAAAGCAGGCCTCTCTAATAACAGCGAATTTAATACCAGCACTAGTCCCTTAATGAGAGTGCCCTGTGTTTGCTCTAGGCTCATATCCGCAGCACCAATAGGAAAGGAGGCGAGGGAGGGAGGAAGGCGGGAAATGTAGTTAAAATCTCCCATTAGCATCACCTCCAGGGCAAGCAAGCATGCTCCCCAGGCGGCGGTGGGGGCGGCGGTCTGTGCATTCAAGCACGGGGTGGCATGGGGGCTGCAAGATGCCGGTCCTTACCTCTGCACAGCTGGAGCTCCTTGGATAGCAGTGTGCACCGCCATTAATAACACACAGAAATTACTATGGTCTTATTAGAAAACAGCATGACACTGGAGATCGGATGAGAAACAATCTGCTCCGATAGCAAAGAGAACGGAAGAGTGATAAATGATGTAAAATAGCGAAATAGATACAATGTTCCTCCATATCATCCAATAGAGGGTGAGGACCGAAGAATGAAAGATCAAAGAAGGACGGGTGTAGGAGTGTTGAATCATTTTAAGTCTGTATGTAACATTACATTACATGCAAGCACAGGGGAACAGGAGGAAGAGCTTGCAGGTGATGGGAATACTTCTCCAATGGTCAAACAATTAACTGGCACTCCTTTAGCAATTAGCATGTCGACCACATGAAAAAGAAAATCCAAACAAAAACAAACCATTGTAATCATCTCTGCTTTAATAGTCCTGGCGAGGTCCCCTGAGTGTTTACTAAACAGAGTGATTGCGGTGGAGATTTGAATATTTAATAACAGGAAGAGATTGGAGAGGAGCAGCGTCTGGGGAGAGCAACAATCCGTTTGGACTCAGTGGGCAAATGAGAGAAACTAGGCTGAGCTCATTGGATTTGTCCCCGTGGTATTAATGAATTTTAAATGAATTTTATGGAATAGCCATAAATATACTTAGAAAACAGTGAGCGGGGACTATTTCTGTGCCTCATATGTAGATAGAATATGTGTCTCTTTACAATGAAGGTGCCCTGAAACCACAGCTTAGGGTATGAGGGAGCAGACAGACAGATGTAAGGCTCATCGGGATTGGAGAACTCTCCGAGGAAGATTTGATGGAGACATTTGTTCTCCTCACAGCTAACAGAGAGAAATGCCTCTCTTCTGGGACGGCAATATTTTCAACTCAATACGTGTCTCAATCCAACACATCCGTCATGTTGTGCACTTACTGGGATCAAACTCACCCACACATGTAGATTGGGTTTGCGCCTCATGAAACATCCAAAAACAAAATATGTAGTCATATGAGTTTCTCAGTTCAAAGCTGGCCTCTGAACTCTTTAGCGGCAGACTCACCGCACCTATTAAACATCAAAACGCCACCAGTGTACGACCTCAGAAACTGGAAGAGCACAGTGAAAGATTTGAACCTCAGTTCAGGGACGTGCATGTTACCATAGAAACTGTTTAGATATGTTCTAATTACGCTGAACTGCAGTCCAACACACACACACACACACACACACACACACACAAATCAACACCACCAAACATTAGATATCTTCAAATTAAAACTTCTGAGCTTGTAATGAAACACTTTACAATAAAGACATGTCAGTGTTGATAATTAATTGAAACAAATATAAATATATAACATGTACATATGCTACATTGAATGTTTTGTCAGCTTTTCCCTTTTACAACACAGAGAGAGACTTAATTATCTGTTCAGGTAAACATTACTCCTCTATATCACTACATGGCAAATATTTGTTTGCTTTATCAATTTTATTTATTTTCTTTATTAAAACTCTGAATGTAATAATAATAATAATAATAATAATAATAATATATATACCATATAATAAAGGATCTGCCTCTCCACATCAGACAGGCCTCCTCTCTGTCTGTTTTTAAATCCCATCTTAAAACCCATCTTTTCTCCCTGGCTTTTTAACATCATGTGAGATGTTGAATGTATTGTTATTTTTTATTTTATTGCTCATTTTCTTTATTTATATGTATGTATACATGTATATATAATGTATGTATATGTATGTGTATGTATGTGCACGTGTGTATATATATATATTTGTTCTTGTTTTATGTCTTTTAATCTGTCTTGTATTTTACTTCTGTACTGCACTTTGGCCAACTGTGGTTGTTTTAAAGTGCTTTACAAATAAAGTTGGTATGGTATGGCAATATAATATAATATAATATAATAATATAACATTATGTTATATATGTACAGAGGTGTTAAGTAAAGGTCATGGGAATACTCTGTTTCAAATAGAAGTCATGCAACATGTAGTAAAATTATAATTAGGATCAAAATATACTTAAGTACATAAGTGCTCATTCCCAGAATGGTCCATTTCAAAATAATGTGTATCATGTTAGTGGATGATAATGTTGCAGCTGTTAAAGGTGGGGCTAAATTTAATCACCCTATATACTGCTTGTGAATTTCCCCCAGGATCGATAAAGTTTTATCTTCTCTCAGCTTGTGGTAATACATCACAATGTACTTGTTGATTATATCTTCTCTTACTAACACCAGTCTGCAAAGTAACTTAAGTAATCAAATTAATGTAGTGGGTATAAAAAAAGCAGAAAATTGAAATGAAAGAATGTTAGAAAGTAGCCCAGCTTTGCCTATGACTGCCTGGAACCTTACTGCCAAACTCTGAGGTTTTAACAGCATTTGAATAACACTTCCTTAATTGCAACAGCAAAAAGACATTAATGCTGGCTTCATGAAAAACACACATTGCCATATGCAAACACACCTACACACACATAAACAGAGTGAGACAATTTCGTGCCAGCCCAGTCCAGGTCTATTAGGCAGGCATCAGGCATTCACTGTGGGCCAGGTCTGGCTGGGCTCCCAGGTTAGAGGACGTCTCCTCCTGGCCCTCTCTTACCATCTGCTCCGTCCAGAAGGTTTGCACCACTGGGGGGAAGAGGGGGGCCCACCAGATACAGCCCAGAGGAGAGCAAGGGAGAGAGGGGTTGGAGGGGTGGGGTGCAGGAGCTGGTGGAGTAGCAGAGAGGGCAGGAGGTGCTCAAAGGGCTGGGCGATAGGAAAGGAGAGGGCTGGTAGAGGGACCAGGAGGGGGACGGAGTAGGGACAGGTGGAGCAGGACAGGGCTCAGGTGCCCAGAGGGGAGTTACAGGGTCGTCTGTTACCTGTCCACCTCTGACCACAGCCATCTGCTGCAGAGAGGGGGAGGAGGTGGGGGTGGGGGGCAAGGAGTATGTAATAAAGTATAAGTATAACTGTAAAAAAAAGGTCCTGATGTGAGAAATTTGTGTTCTGCAGTTTGGTTTTAATTACTATTTCATATTATGCTCAGGCGTTCCTCTAACAAGGCAGGGTAATTGAGAAAGAGAAGGGTAATTGAGAACGGGAGGAAATAATATTAACGATGGATTGAGTGGGTGAAGAGTGAGGGAGCGAAAGCGAGAGAAACGATTCTTTTCTGCATGGATGTGAGACTTTAATTGGACACTGTGCTTTCAACTGGGCGGATGCAGGGGCTGCTGGTGCTGCTGACGCAGGGAGTTTTAGGAAAATTGGGTTTGAAACAAGAGGGAAATTTCCTCGCTGAAATGAGAGATGGAGCGATATGGCAGAGCTAACACAGGACAAAGAAACAGGTCAGGTCTTCATCTGAACATTACTTTCTCCCCTCTGCCAAATCCCATTCCAGATGAAATATGCCACAGAGTTGGCAAAAGAAATTTATCAGGGCATTGCATGCATGCTTCTGATCTCTCATCCACTGGCATTATAATTGACACTTCAGGAAAAATGCAGCGAGGGCGCCCAAGGATATCGACTGTATATACCAAAGCTACGTCCTCATTCTGTCCTGCTTCCTGTGGTGAAGGTGAGAGAGATTCAGCAGGCAACACTACGCTGGGACTGACGGATGGACAGAGCTTAAGAGTGGATTTACACAGAGGGCAAGTCCCCCATCAACCCTTAAATGAGGTGAAACTTGCCTGCTTTCCCCGGACAGATCACTGCTTCTTCACAAGAACAGAGTCCCTTTTAAAGGGAATTATGTGAATCAACAATTGATTGTCAAAGTTAATAAAAATGAATATCAACCAGTGAAACAAACACATCTCTGGTGAGATCGGAGATCTTCAAAACTAATGTGGCATGACCAGCAGCATCAATAACCACATAACGACAGAGGCGTTCGAAAGCACCTTTATCTTTCACCGACAATTCAAAACGCAAACACAGACTTATTGAGTACAATTTATCATAGCGCGGCTACACACACCATTAAAATGAGCTGGAAGCTGGCAGGGGTGTGTACTACAGAGGGATAACAGGACTTTCACTCATTTCCAAGAACTCCTCTGAGTACATGTACGGACACTGATGGCACTTTTTGAAAGAAGGTCTGACAATTGTCCATCATATTGTTCTTCATCATATTAGGACAAACACAAATATCCCTCATTACACAAATCTATACATTTCTTCACAGTAATGATCATTTTCAAACAAATAATGCCTCTTTTAGTGATGATTGAAGCATGTCGGCAGCTCTTGAAAGTTTCTGTATTTTCCTCTCTACACACTCAGTGCCTTTTAGTTATTCCTGAGAAATATTGATGCATTTCTTTATCCTGGCAGCAGCATCAGTAGTTTGTTTGAAACTTTTGACTAGTGCTTTAAGGGGCTGAAAACATGTTGTTTGCCACAGAAAATTGCTTCAAAAGTTGCATCTTTTCAAAAAGCCACAGAGGCTGTAACTGCTCAGTATTTGAAGCTTCTCAGTGTTAGAGAACAGTGATGGATTCCCAGCTACAATGTCTTTTTCTCATGAAACAAAGTACTGGTAATTGGATTTTGCATAATGGCATTTGTTCTTCCCTCATCAGACTTTTCTCTGCTTTAATCTCTAATATGAAAACAGTTACTCAAATTAAATCAGTTGACTCAAATTAAAGGGGAATGAGGGTGGGGCATGCAAACAGACATATATGTATATAACTGGGAATTTCCACTGAATGCGGAACTGCGCCGACGTCCTTCGCTATCCATCAGCCACTGTCCGTCTGTACCCACCAGATCTGTCTGTTGCAGATCCGCCGGACAGCTGAAATAACAAGGACTAAAAAGATCATAGATACTATTAAGATTCTGTACCTTCACAATCAACATCTTCTCATCCATGCTGACATTTGACATTTGACCAAAAAGGTATAGAGAGAGCTACCAAGATTTGAAAGTAGCACCCCCTCCTCCCCCTCCCTTCAGTGCTCGTCCAAAGCCACACCCACTCAAACTTGAACATCTGACAGTAAGATTCAGCAGGGAGAAGAGAGCTGATATGCTACATCACCACAGTTGTAAAACTCAACTCCAACTCAAAGCTAATATATCAACATCATTTTGTCGCCTTTATACCCAGCCGGTAGTGCAGTGGATGACTGTGCATGCCATCGGCCTGGGGAACACGGGTTCGACTCCCTCCCAGTCCCCGCTACCAAAATGGGCGAGGGTTGTGTCAGGAAGGGCATCTGGTGTAAAATAAAAAAATAACGCCAAGTCTACAAGCGGATCATCTGCTGTGGCGACCCCAGAAGGGAGCAGCCAAAAAGGACAACAACATTTTGTCACCTTTATAATGCAGAAACTGGAGACTATGGCTGTGCAGTATGTTCAAAATGTCATATCCTATAACCGGCTTACACCCACAGAGAAGCTAACGTTAGCATCGGACTAATAAAATACAAAAGTAGCTTGGTTAGCAAACATTACATATTTCATGAAAATTATAACTCCTCCTAAAGCTAAACAAATCGTCAGAAGTAACACTGGAAGTTGTATTTTTGGCTGCATTTTCTCTGACATTGTTCGTTACAGAACAGATTCTCCTGTTAACTCTGTATTTCTGCAGAGGAATATGCTGGCTATTTCCAGCAACAGTGGGGAGGAGGGAGGGATGTGAGCAGGACGAGACATGAAGGCTGATCTGATTGGTTCTCCCATCTCGCTCCGAGTGTCAGTTGATTGGTCAGTTTTTACGGTCCTGTAGCTTCCACAGAGGTCTGATTATTTTCCTTCCTTTTTCTGAACACATATTGACTGCTCTCAGGGTGGAAGGACTAACAAAAAGTGTAACAAAAAGTTTCTGAACAGAATGACAGACTATAGCTTTAACTGAACTGAAACACACAATGACAGGGTTAAATTTCTAAGACAAAAACAACTCCCAGACTGAACAACACTGTGGCAGTCCTGCACAAAAACATCCCCTGCGTTATGTTTATTTGACTCAAAATGGAACCATAATTTACAAAATGATGATGAAAACATGATTGCTTTACTAAATATGCAGAAGTTGAGTTGACATCCTGATGGATGGAGCTGACAGATGAGGGGCCACTAGCCTCCCAGCCGGTGGGCAGTCGCAATGCCAGGCATGGCTGGCGAGATCCGTTTTTGATCATCACTCCCCTGCCGTGCCACAATTAGCAGTCATTACCAGCTCTGGGAAGGGGCGATGAGGAGTCTGGGGAGCGTTGGGGTGGCAGACTGACTCCAACAGCAAGACGAGAGCTTATATTGCTAATCAGGTCTGCTTCTCCGTCCCTTGACTCTGCTCATCCACGCCTGCACAGCAAATACAGTGTGTGTGTGTGTGTGTGTGTGTGTGTGTGTGTGTGTGTGTGTGTGTGTGGTCATGGTGCGGCACCGCCACAGAATAACCACTTACACACAGTGCCTGTCATGTAAAGATTGAAGCCGATGAGATGGAGTACTTAACGCAGTCCAGAAATCCCACAGGATCAATACTTAGTCAGAGTTATTACCTAGTGTATTACATTTATATTGGCACCACAGCTCTGGAGGGCCACCCCTGGTGAACCGCACAAAATTGATGTCAAAGGTGATTCCACACGAAAAGAGCATAAAAGATAATGTGGAAGCAAAACCAAATAAGAGTGGGATCCAGGCGGCAGGTTAGCATCATAACTATGCTGGAGCAAACTTAGAGGCCATCCTCACAGATAAAGACTAACTGAATGGCCATATACAGCAAAGTGGGCCTCTGCAAAATGACAGTGATGCATAGAGATATGCTACAAAATATTCTCTCTTTTTTTTCGCGTGGAAGACGACTGACAGCTTGTCCTCTCCCGTGCCCCTCCCCTGCTCCATGTGCAGGACGGCACCATCTCATCTCCTGCTGTGATTTGTGCGTCCAATCACAGAGGCAACCACTTTACAGCTCCTACACTGTCAGGGCAAAGCAGGACATGGCATGTGGAGCCAGTGCAGTGTGTGTGTGTGTGTGTGTGTGTGTGTGTGTGTGGGGGGTTAGCTCCCTATGAAAAGAAGACATTAATTTGCTGTATCACTTCCTGGTGGGACAGTCCCCCCAACACACACACATTTTTCTTTTGCTCTACAGCTATAGCTCTATAGCCTGTCTGCTGTAATAAACAGCTCGTGTTGGAGAACTGAATTTAAACCAGGGCCATATCGCATATTTCTACACATGAGGGGGGCTGAGAGAGAAACACATCAATAAAGATGACACCGTTTAAGAGGCAGACAACCTTTACAAAAGAGCGCCGGGTTTAATGGGCTGGCCGCCTGGCTCATAAAACACAACCACATCCTACTGCAACGGAAAATCAAGAGCCAGCTTGACTCAAGGCTGCCGCAGAGGAATGTTACCGCTGTGGAAGCAACGCCTGCCTGTTTTTTTGCATGAGTCAGTCAGGATATCAGGCAATCCTCAATCCAAGGACTGCAGAGCGATCAGCCAGGTTGAGGAAGATGTATGTAAAAACCACAGCTGATGACTGTGCTGGAGTAGCACATATTTTAGCACACAGTGTTGGTTGCGGCAAACATTTTTAGCATTTCTGTGCTTTTGCAGCTACAAGCATGATGTTGCCTAATGATGAGCAATCAGAAAGACCCTGGCAACAAAGTCCAGCACTGCACAAAAGCACAATCCTGCAGTATTTATTCCTTACATGGCTTTTTGGCAGTAACTTCACACTTTCCCTGCATATGTGTCCAGGACATATTGCACTATAATTACTTTATACACACCACATCTATCTGACATTCAGTACAAACTCATAAAATAGGATGCAATGCATGCACCTGCAGCATTAGGAATGCATGTAACATTTCAAATGTAAATGCTGTGATCTGGGCGGCACGGTGGTGTAGTGGTTAGCACTGTCGCCTCACAGCAAAAAGGTACCGAATCGAATCCTGGGCCCGGGTCCTTTCTGTGTGGAGTTTGCATGTTCTCCCTGTGTCTGCGTGGGTTCTCTCCAGATACTCTGGCTTCCTCCCACCATCCAAAAACATGCATGGGGATTAGTGAATGTGAGTGTGAGTGGTTGTCTGTCTCTATGTGTCCTGTGATGAACTGGAGACTTGTCCAGGGTGTACCCTGCCTACCACCCTAAGACAGCTGGGATAGGCTCCAGCCCCCCCCCGCGACCCTATGAGGATAAGCAGTAGATGATTGATGGATGGATGGATGGATGGATGGATTGTGATCTGCACTAGTACTCAAAATAAATCATGTGAGCTTAAACAATATTTGAGTCACATTAGAGAGTTTGTCATGACTGAATACCTGGCAGGTCAGTAGGGTTCGAGAGCGAAATGCAGCAGCACTGGCAACGCGTCACTTTTTTTTTCAAAAACATTATAGTTACCCATGGTGTCACTTCAGGTTCAGCAAAAAAAAAAAAAACAACAACAACACTTAATTAGGTTCAGGAAAAAAATGAATTAAAAGAAAAGAAAACTGAACACTGAACATGGGACACAAACAAACAGCTAATGACAACATGCTGCACCGTGGTTGATCGATCCAATCACCTCCCCTCCTGCCTGCCACTGGATGTCTTTTCAGGCTAAACTGTCACCACACTCACTCTGGCACAAGTTCGCTGAGCCTTTATTATTAACACTGTAAGGAAAAGCCTGATGCGTCTCATACCAGCACTAAGGTGCCTTGTGTGTCTGCATCACATGTCAATGACTGTGACAAAGTGCTGGTTTGACTCCCTGGGAATGAAGATGGCTGGTAAAAAATCAGGAAACCTCAAACTAGTTCAGGTGAATGGTTTCTCTTGTTTGAAATAAATGCAGAAGTCATATTAAACTACAAATATTCAGAGCGGTAATACTGATGCTTCTCAGTATTCTCTGATGAGAAAATTATGGCATACTTTTCTTCTATATCCTGTCCACTATGTTTGTATTTCTTTGTAATATCACTTAACTTTATGTATCAACAATATAACTGCAGTGTTTCACTGCTCAGAAGTCCTAATAATGTTGTTTTTCAGTCATTGTGGTTATTATGGTCTTTTTCATGTTCTTCATCACACTCAGGAAGAAAGAAAATGAGATACTATTTTTACTAAAATAACCACCAATGTATCAAGCATTTCAGAAGACAATATACTCAGAAACGCAGCATCATATCACTGGTTATTGCTGTAACCAAATGAGTTGGGAGATTGTTAGCTTTCTCACCTACCTTGGCCCTCGTTTATGAAACTTCTGTGAAACAGACTCCGCTCAGCAATGTTACAAAGAGAGATAGGTGAATAAACTAAAATAATTGAACAGGAGACGGTGGCAAGGGAAGAGGCGCAAAGCCACCAGAATAGCTACAAGTATATCAAATCATTGCAGTGTAAATATATGCAAATACATGCAAAACCAGAGCCTGACCTCAACTTGCCAGACACAAGAGCAGCAAATACCCAAATTTCAAAGTTTTAACCATTTTTTTTGTTTTGCCACCTGCCAAAAACACTCAACATTTTTTCTTATTAATATGCAAATGTGGGGAATCAGATTTGTGTGTTGGATTGAATTAATCCCTGCCACCTCTTCTGCTTGTGCTGTAATCACAAATTACAGACAGGCGTCTGACGGTAGGCTAAAGCCTTGAATCCTGTCAGAGGGTCTTTTACCTCGGGGGAGAAATCCCAATCAACACGACTGGTCAGACACACAGACACAGCAGCAGCATAGCAATGTGGTACATCCGCTGTCAGTTTCAAAGGGATATTAATTCTCCCTTTTCTCTTTCTCTTATCTCTGTGCTCTTGTAGCGTCATTGTGGAGCAGCTACAGCAGGCCTACGCTGTGGACAGTTTCCTGACATGTTAATCAGCGGACAATTTGTTCACATTTAACAAAGGGGATGTTTGAGGAGATAAAATGGCTCCTTCCGCAAAGATTCACAGTTAATGAGGAGGGTGCATGTTAAAAACAGATCAGAGGGATGCCAATGCTCACTGCTGCTCCTTTAAATTGATTCTATATCATGATGATGTGATTGTCAAAGACAAGCTGGGGAAGGTCAAATAGTTTTGACAACCTTAGTAAATAATGTGTTTTTTCCAGAAAGCAGAAACCAGAGCTGTAATGTTATACTGTAATTGATGAACGTATGCCTCAGTCTGCATACATGCACATTTCCAGTGGCAAACTGTTTACGTGTGCACTATCCAATCTTGGGTAAATCCTAATTCAATTGAACATGTGTATTGTGTCTCCTCAGCAGTCTCTCCCAGACCCAGATGGTTCCATGATGAAATAATAAAATGATGCGAACATCCACCTGTAAGACGAGTGTGTGGTGGGCTGGACTCACTGCTCAGATATTCATAAGCAGAGTCACGCTGAGGAGCGAAAGTGCGACATCCCCCGTGAGCAGCATCGGTAGTTACATCTGTGAGAGAGGAGAGGCGACATGGGGGACAATATAACGGGCCTCACTCTGATGACAAAGGGGGACAGACAATGGGCGTAGCGGCATTATTTCAAGTCCCCTCTGACAGTACTCTAATTTAATGAGGCACACTGAGCGCTCGGGTGAGTCTCTGTCTCACTTTGTCTGGAGCAAGGTCAATCTGCAAACACAAGGGCACGCACAGAAAACAACAACAAAACAAAGCTAGGCCTTGTAAAGAAAAAAATGAGAAAGTCAGATTACAAACCACCAACAGGGCAAACACAAAAGGCCATGCTGGCAGCCCACAATATCCAAATAATGAAACTATAATAGCAGACATGTTGTACACAGTGTTTGCTGTGCAGAGATTGTTAATAGCATTTTACCGAAGAGAAGACCCGGCCAGAATATCAAATGGTGCTGCTCACCACCCTGATGTGTGCGACACTGCAAACACCACGATCATCGTCGCAGTGATGACAGCCAAGCGACAACAACAACAGCGATCTCTTCCAGACAAACACACACAGAGAGAGACTGTAACTCCAGCCTCTTGGCTTCACCACGTCCTTCCTCCCTCCATCTGTCTGTCACCACAGACACGCACGCCATCCCAGGCAGCAGTCGCCTGGCAACATGGCTCAGCCTCTGAACATATTTCCCAGTTCGGGTAAGATATACACTTTCAGCTACACTGTTATTTCATTAGAACAGAGCGTGTGGGTTTGTGTTTCTGCATCTCTGTCTCCAGCCACCTGCTTTTATTGGAGCCTGCCCCCGGAGTGTTTGCTGGGGGAATATTAAAAAGACGACTGCCGTTGAAGGGGATATTATAACATAATTAGCAGGGGTTCCGGGCTGGCACTCCGCACGAAAACAGATGGCCTGCTAATTCTATTAGCAGGGCAAAAATGGCCACATAGCTTTTAATGCTGGTAGACATGCTGTGACCTTCAAGCTCCTGGAAGTGGCCCGGTGCACACAACCGCCAAAGTAGTACAAGACACTTTCACTGACCCACACACTTTTTATTAGAGTTTTTATGAATTAGAAAGACCTGTACGGGAAACCTTTCAGACACGCAGTGGTCCCATATTATTCAGTTTTCATACTTTGTTCTCAAATATACGGAGGCTCAGATAAGAATAACCTTTTATTATGTTTCACAAAAGGCTGAAAAGCTGTCTGTTAGATTTGAGCACTTCAAAGTGATAGAAAGACTCCTTCTGTGTTGCTCATGCCTATAATGTATGCATAAAAAATAATTGTAATGCTTTATAATGTGCTTATGGCACAGTTGAATTACCGTTCACTCACATTAAATATTAAATACTAATGACATTTTATAACAGTGGGCGCTATAATACTTAATTCAATTGCTGGTCACTCACCGACATTTTTCTTTTTGTAGAGAATAGTAATAATTCCAATAGTTGTGATACATTTATAATGCATTATAATCACTGTTAATAATAATAACAACAACAACAGCAGTTCAATTCTATGTAAGTGTCCCAGTAATAGAAGAGCCAGCATGACCAATACCAGCATCCTGAAACAGAATCAGCTGAGTGAAATTCAGCATTAGTTAGATTATTTACACCTGTGCTTTCCCTGCTGTGGCATGTCAAAATGTCTTGTGTGTAAAAAGCCTATCTCAGCTGCTGTGTAACTCAAATGAGTTGCTTAATGGAGACTTTCCAGGCCACCTTTTTCTCAGGAGACAGTCTAACTTCTCACGGCAGCCAAAACACAAGTGTAACCGATGATGTTTGTCACGGCTCTCTCACAGCACAGATTATATAACTAGTTCACACCAGAAAGTGGCTAAGTGAAATGTAACTGCACAGAATTTAGGAGGGAGGTGGTGCATAAAGTTTGGTGATATAGTAACTGATCACAGGTCGTGTGGCAGCTCCTGTTAATGCCAAAATGAATGCAAGGAAGAAAGTTTGTGTGACATGGTTGGCTGATGACTTCTCCTTCTTAAAGTGGACACGTCAATGTTATAACAACAACACTAGCCTGACGTGTTGTACGCGATCAGGCTGTATCACTCTCACTACCTGTGTCAACATGTTTTCATTTAGACAGTGTGAATATCTGCCTTTCTTCTTTCATCAATATGGGACAATCCACATTCTTACATTGTGATATCTTTACAACAGTAGAAGCCAATTACTTTTGATCATATACTGCATGTGAATAAAATGTGGGACATTTGAATTATTCATTTATAAGACGGGAGATAAGCTCTAACCACATGGCTTCATCTATTTAGCATCAAAATGGAGGTGTGGAATGAAGCATTATGCCAGTGTCACTCCTGGTTCTTAATATATTTTATTATCTCTCCTTTTTGGTTTAACATCGTCACTTTGGCCACAGAGGCACTAAAATCACTGCGGCTCTGAAATGTTATCAGAACATAAACCATTACAGATATTACATTTTGAAATATTAAAACTGTGCTCTTTTATGTTTTTTATTACAAAACCACATTCAAGACCGTGTTTTTTTCATCAGGACGGTCTGTGATTTTGATCAGCTGGGTGGAATCTTGAGAGTTTGTGTGTTTCGGAGCCGTCTGACTGGCCACATCCACACCTCTGCTCTGTCCTGAATACTGAGTGAAGCCTCAGCCTCCGACTGTCATTCTCACACCCACTCACTTTTCATCTTTACCTCGGCCCCAGCGTTCTCCCTCCCAGGTTTCAATATGCCGTCCTTCATCCTTCATTTCTCAGAAGATTCCATTTACCTTCTCTATATATTTCACTGACACATTTTCCAGCCATTTTTCGCTTTCTTTCAGCACCCCACTCCCCCTTCCTCTCCATCCCTTTGCTGTCCCTCTCCCTCTAAAGCAATCATCCTTCTTCCTTTTTCTTTTTATTTACATGACACAGAGGTTCTTTTAGAGGCAGGTGCGGGCGGCAAAAGGCAGGCTTTTACAAAACGGTTCAGGTTTTAATATCTTCCCCTTGCTTTTCATCACAACCCAAGAGCTTCATAGCAGAACTAACAGTCGTCTCGTAATCTCATTGTCCTTCTGTAAATATCACGGGCCCAGTCTCAGCTTTATTTTATTACCACCTCTATCACTAAAGACCCCCAGTGTGGACCAATATCATTTAGGCTCGAGGGCCAGCCAACGCCTGTCTCATATCCTAAGCCCTGCCCTGCACAAAATCCTGCATGTGAAACACAAAGCACTTCTTCAGTATGGCATTAAACCAAAGCTATAGTTTACATTTAATAGAATATTACATACAGTACATGGGCTCTCACATAATAGAACAAAAAACTAATTAGATTGACAGGTTTTATACAAACCTTGTGTTATGTGTTTAAATGCTGCCTACATTTTGTTAGAGATGGTCCATTGTACAAATATACAATTTTGGGTTGAATTTGTTCATTTCAAAATTGGCTTTATGCCTTAACAGTTGGCCACTTCAAAAAATCCATCCTTCCCTTTTTCTACGCACGGTGGAAAAATCCCTCAAAACTATTACAGAAGAGAATTCTGCTCCACTTTCTGCTCAATTTATAAAGAACTGCAGAAACACAAACACCAGACGGGAAGTTTAATCTTTCTGTCTTGGAACACACAATTATTTGGATGAATTGACGGCACAGACTGACTGGTTGAGGCTCAGCAGGTAGACTCAGACACCTGTTATTAGTTGAGAGTTTGATTCCCGGCTCCCTGAGTATTCTTGAGCAAACTAGAGAGGCACAGTCGCTCTCATGGAAAGATGTTAGGATGAATATACGAGAGGCAAAATGTAAAGCACTTAGGATGGAAGTCAGTCATCCAAAAGTAGAACTGGTAAATCAGACAGGCCAATATTATCTCACTGTAAATCTTATGTATCAGTTTATGTGCTGTGCCAATAAGTAGAAATGTTAAAATAGATTTGAGGTCATTATTAATCAATAATTAAATAAATATTAGAAAGATAGTATACCTTCAAAGCTACCTGCACATATAAATACTGTATACTCCTTATTCAAATATTCAAAAGATTATTATACTTTAGTTCAGTAGCAATTTTAAAGAACAGAAATATTATAAGACAATGCTAAAAACATTTACTTCAGTATTAACTGCATTTTCAAGCTCGTAATATGATTAATATAAAGAATATACTCTCTACAAGGACACATACCAAACCTCCAAAACTATTCCAATCAAAAGAGACATTCAATAAAGGACATAAGGAGTTATTAATAGCAAATAAATGTTTTGATAGAGTGTGTGCAATAAAAACAAGTTGAAGAGATTTATGAGGAGTCATTGGATCCCATCGTGACATCATCATTTTTTTTTTACAGGGATAAGCCTGATGGAGTCTAGACATTGGTGGGGGAGAAAGAGTGAAGGAAATCATCTGTGAGCATCTGGATGGGAGAGAGGAAGGAACATATCATTGAAGTTTGACAGCAAGGAGATATTCAGCAAAATATGGTATAATAAACATGGAAGTGAGAAAAGGAAAAGTGCACATTCACTACAAACTATAAACATTCAGACTTCATAAGCAATACAACAATACTGACTCGTCTGCATAGAGAGCAGCACATACAACAAACATGCACACAGAAGTTTCACGTCACACTCTGCTTGAACTTCCTCAGAGGCTGAACAGATGTTTTGTCCAACAGAGATCTGAGCTGACTCCTTTTTTTCCTGAGCACAGAGGGGAACAGGGAGGAGAAACTAGTTGGAAGAAAGCACAAAATCCCCATCAGACTCCGATCAGCAGCCTCTAACATACTACTGGCTATCTTAAACAATGTGTGTTCAACATGAGTGCAGTCAGGAGAGGGGTGTCTGAAGTTTCCTTCATTAGAATCAACTGGCACAGTCTCGCCTCCCCATTGTCTCTGTTTTATAGTGTGCGTCGTGTCGTCAGCTGTTTATTAATGGATTCCCACTGGAGCATCACATGCAACTCAGTGTTTGCTGCAGCACAGGAGTGATTCAACCTACTTATCGTGCAGCCAGTTTAAGAGAAGTTAAATTTCATGCTGTTGTTCTCTCTTTTCTGGGGAAAATCCTTTCTGCATGTGCACAGGCAGTTATGTGTTTTATGTGGGGTTTGGAGTAAATGATGAGCTTGCATGGCTGCACCGAAAAGAAGTAATAACACAGAAATTACAAGTCATGAAGCGTTATGTTATGTAGCTTTAATCTATAGTGAACTATTTATTCAAGCTCTAGACGAACTGCAATTACATACTCCAAATTAGCAGCAATGGAGCACTGCTGCTATTGTACAAGGCGTCATGCTCATAGTCATTAGCTGGAGAGACAGCACGCTGATGATTATTATTCCCATCATTGCACACGCACCTTTGTGCAGCTACTGTAATGAATTTATTTATTTACTTTGGACTTCATGACAACGTGGTTCATTAACAAAACACATATCATGTTGTGTCGTTTTTTTAGGATCCCACAATATCACACACACACACACACACACACACACACACACACACACACACACACACAGAAAAGCCTTAATTCAAATAACAATAATAGTGTTCTGTCACATTCTGCATACTGGCACTCTGAATATTGTTTTTCACATAAAGTTTAATTTCAGTGTCTTAATATAAATCACACCTCATGCACCCTGTCAAATATATGTGTATGTATATATATATATATATATGTATATATATATTTTCAAATGCAAGCATCAGTAAACACACCAAACAACCCACTGAGTGATATGGTGGTTTGTTTATTAACATTTAATTGTTATATTTTTTTGTCTTAATCATAATCCTAAAATGAAAAATTAAATATTAGCCGTTCTTGCCACAGATGGTCATAAGGAGATCTATGGATCTTCAGAAAATAAATGACTGGCTGCTCTAATGCTGAGATGTAAAACGCAAAGTACACAGAAACAGTCAGGGCGAGTAATTGGCCCACTGCAGCAGAGATTTAGTATTTCCCCAGCTGAGAAATAAACCGGACCTCAGCAGCACCCGAGAGAGAAAGAGAGAGAATGAGGGAGAAAGACAAAGTTGCAAAGCCTTACAAGTAAAGATAATTGTCAAGTGCTGGGGGGGAAATTGGCAGATTGGGGAAGAATAAGTAAGAGAGGAAAAAATCCTTTGCATTTTAATGAAACTTTGAATTGAACGTAAATAAAGAAAGGAACACAGGAGCACATAAACAATAAAAAAGCAAGCAAAACAGCCTCGGATTTGGGGGTTTGATGGAATTCTTAGCCTGTGTGTGTGTGTGTGTGTGTGTGTGTGTCATACTGACTGACACACACACTCACCTCACTCAGGTGTGAGGAGAATGTGTGATGACTTGAGCTCGGACCCATCAGCTCACTTCAGTGGAGGAAGACAATAAGCTGTTTGAAGAATTCATGAGGATCTCAAAGAAACGTCTCACAAGCAGCCACTGTTTCACAGAGTCAGCTGGACACAGAGCTTTTACGACTAATGAAGGGTAATAGCCAGACTGATGGACCAACATTCCTCACAGTGACCTTTCAGGTATGAACAGGCGTGTGTGTGTGTGTGTGTGTGTGTGTGTGTGTGTGTGTGTGTGTTGAGGGAACAGTTTGCCTGATAAAAGCAGATAGAGCAAAGCTTCTTGAAGGACGAGTGACCTCATACATCATGCTGACATTCCTCTGCCCAGTGGTGAAATTAGGGATTTTCTACCTTCTCTCCTCACAAGTACACACACACACACACACACACACACACATGCACACACACCCTTGTTGACGCAATGTATTCTCTAATCCAACCACTTGTACCCTTCTTTGAAATAGTCATCAAACTCACTACTATAACCACAAGTTGCATGAATCATCATTTTCCATGTCAACAGTGAGTAAAATTACAATACATGGAAAGAGCTGCTGGCAGCTACAGAGAATTATCATTCAGTGCATACAGTATCTTGCAATTCATTGTTGACAAAAAAGCAAAAGCAAAAAAAAAGACAGAAAAACTACATGCCAATGTTTAGGATTTTAATCCAAAAACCCACAGGTGGCAACTAGCTGGTGCACATAGAGAGCATTTAGCTGCTGAAGAGGCAGGTGTTTCCCTCAGCAGAGAGCAGAAGTAAGGTGACTATTGGACTTCTGTGACCAGAAACATGACTCCAGATGAACGCTAACCATGCTCTCTGTCTGCTGGATGTGTAAGTACCAGCAACTGTTAACTGTTAACTGCTAACAGAAGCTAAAATGCAGGCATCTGCATTGTTCCAAAGCAAATCCCAAAGCAAATGGTTTAATTATGTTGCGGTTATGACAGTATTAGCCTTGCTTGTGTTATCTTAGCATAAAGAAGTTAGCTGGTGCTTTTGACTGAGGAACTGTCAAATGGTCACATTAATAAGATCCAAAACCAAAACAACACTGCTAAAATGTTTAATCTTACACATATATCTGACAGATATGTATATATATATATATATATATATATATATATATATATATATATATATATATATATGAATTTAACAGATATATTTAACAGATGAAATTTCAGTGAGGGCGGCACGGTGGTGTAGTAGTTAGCACTGTCGCCTCACAGCAAGAAGGTATCGGGTTCGAATCCCAGGCCCGGGGCCTTTCTGTGTGGAGTTTGCATGTTCTCTCTGTGTCTGTGTGGGTTCTCTCTGGGTACTCCGACTTCCTTCCACCATCCAAAAACATGCATGGGGATTAGGTTAATTGGCTAATTTAAATTGTCCGTAGGTGTGAATGTGAGTGTGAGTGGTTGTCTGTTTCTATGTGTCCTGTGATGAACTGGAGACTTGTCCAGGGTGTACCCTGCCTTTCACCCTAAGACAGCTGGGATAGACTCCAGCCCCCCTGCAATGATGGATGGATGAATGAAAATTTAAGTGAATTATTTTTAGACAATGCATCTTGAATGTCTTGTTAAGTGAGAAAACACTTACTTTTTAGCATAATAGCTTTTTTTTTGGACTGAATATGACAGTGGTAGGTTTGCGGCTGGTTTGTCTGTCCCCAAAACTGTTCAAAAAATATGTGTATGATGCTTTAAAGACAGAAAAAAATAGCTTTCCCTCGGATGTCTCTGCACTAATTGCTCTGCTCTCTTGGTGTATGTAAAATAATAATTTAAAAAACATATATTATGATCTCTTTTCTTGTCCACTAAAATGCCTGAATATTGGATTCTGCATTCATGGGCATAAATACACATGTGAACTGGTCACCTTTGAGGCTGTCAGCTAACCTGTCCTATTATCAGCCCGTGGGTCCTTGCAGCTGCAGAGCTCTGTCATGGGTCTGGCAAAAAGTTTGATTTACATTTTCCAGACATGACGTGGTTCACTTTCAAAGTGATACCTTGTTCTCATATTCCATCCACAGCAAAATCTGTCAGTTTAGCATGCCATTGACATTAAACTGCACGATGAAAAAGACTTTATTGATGTCCTCACAAAGCTAGAAGTATGAAGACACACACATGCATTCACGTGGCTACGCATGCATCCCTAAAGCTCAGAAAGTCATGGTTTCTGCCTGTTTCCATGGCACTGCCCAGGCTCTGCATTAAACCTCAGACAGCAGACAAACAGTAGCCAGGCCCAGGCTATTGTATAGGTGAGTGGACGCACACACTTGCACACACAGAGATGAATAGCTTTTCTTCTCCCTCTGCTGTGTAATATTAGCGTGCAGTACGGCTATCTGTCAGTAATCTGGAGATGTAGCGGGAAGCTCAGCAGCACCTCATCTGAGCAAAAACTTGCTGATTAGAGCCAGAATCATCCTATTAACAGAAATGATTTCACAAGCATCAGCATACAAATGAGTCATTACAGAAGTTTCATCTGATACTGGTGCGAAACTTATTAAATCATTTAATTGTGAGATTAAAGTGGGATAATTTGACAAACCAGCACTAATCAAAAATGACAATAGGAGAATAGGAGACTGGAGGGCCGAGTGCAGATTGTTTATTTATATATTTCTAGTGAGAGTGACTGAAGGGACAGTGTCAAAAAACAAACTGCTGAAGGTGCAATGAGGAAGAGAGTGTAGATCTGTGTGGGTTCTCCATGTCAGGTCAGCGCTAAGCACTGAGACGATCAGAAAAAAAGCACAATCAGTGTCCGGTGAAGCAAACACACATGGTCAAAACAACCTGAGACCAGAGATGATAAGACTGGAAGTAGTGGACTGTGATTAATCAGTGACAGCTAACCACTAATTACAACCCCCAATCAATTACCTCAACGCTCATTATCTAGTCAACACACCACCTGGAGAGCACTAATGTGCTTTACTTGCTGTGGGCAGAATCAGCATATACACTTGTCTTTAGAAAGCACTGGCGCTGAATGGTCGGTGTGGGAGCTGCTCAGGAAACGTGACTGGTGTGTAGTTTGTGTGTGTAATTCTTTGTGTTTGGAAAGAAAAATCAAGTGCATAATCCTCCACATGTATTAATGTATTGTGTCTTTATAAAGGAGAGGGGATATGCAAACATGTGTGTGGTGAGGGGGAAAATCTCCCTCTAGCCTTCACTTTACATTTTGAGCGAGACTAAAGATTAAAGCTCCTCTCCTAGCAGCTCTCTAACAGAGCACAACCCAATTACACCTCGCTGGACCTGCACCACGAACCGAGGGGGAACAAAGACAGAAATGGTGAAAAGAGAAAGAGAAAGAGAGAAATGAAAAGGAATGAAGACAAGGGAGGCTGGAGGGAGGAATGACTGGGTTGCACAAAAAAAAGAAAAGGAAGCTGACTATGGAAGGGGAGAGGACGCTGAAGGAGAGAGGAGTTGGAGGGATGAATGCCATGCAGAGGAGGGTGTTAAGAACAGAGGGTGAGGGGGAAATTGGATTGAGAATATCAGAGGTGAGAGGAAAGCAATGTCAGATGTCTCCTCAGGGGATCAAATATGGTATTCAGTTAAAAGGCACAACTCCAAACGGCAGAAAGAGTTAACCTTCTGAAACTTCAGAAAGGTGATGTTTGCTGCACGTCGTGTAAAATAAGACACTATCATGCTTTGAATTACAGCAGAGACAAGAGGCACAAAAGACTTGACACAAGTCCAGTCGTCTGAGAATGGAAGTGTCTGTTGATTGTTAATTATGGCTGTAATTCTGTAATCTGAAATTGTCACACTAAATTGAGACAGTCTCTAACTGTCAATGAAGATTTAGCAACAGTTACTGTACTACCGTTGAGATCTTTTTCATTTTTCTGCACCCGTCAAAAACCAAAAGAGGGTTGTTTGACCACTTGATGCTACCGTCCGTCCAAATACCTTGATCCAAAATGTATTCTGATAAAATGATTCACATCTCCCAGTAAAAACATGTTAACATAAAGAAACAAAAGCAAAGAGAAGCAGAATTTTAACAAAGCTTGTGATTGTAACAGCTTGGAGTCACGGATGGTTACAGAACAGTGGTGACTGTTCTCTAAGCAGCTAAATGATAGCTCATTTTTTTATTGAAAAGTTTCAACACAAAGAACAATAAAACACAACTGAATGAGTGTGAAAGGTCTCTGTGCAAAATCATCAGATGACAGATCAAAAAAGTTGATGTGCAAAGGCTTTTACTCCTCAAGATGACATGGTGGATATTTGTTATCACCAGATGGACTCTGAGAAGTGATGCTGCCAGTGACCATACCCAAACACCCGGATTCAATGTCGGCAGATGCCAGTATAATCTTGCAGCATGTTGCAGGCTGACTAGACAAATGTGTTATTTTATAAAGTCACCAAAGCTTATGTAGCTTCCTCCCCTGCAACACAAACACCCACATATCTGTGAATCCTCAGCAACAAATGACAGACACATCTTCACAGCCTCACAAAATGCTCAGAGTAATTATTATACAGTTGTTGCTGGTACCTATCAAAGAGTTTGATGTAAGAAACCGGTAAGCAGAGAAGACGAGGAGTAGAGGAGATGAAATGTGCGAGAGATTAAAAGTGTACGTCTGCTGTCTATCTCAACTCCTTCTGGTAGCAGACACTCTTTACACAGTGTGAGCAGAGTTTATCAGGTCTGTGCTGTGGGTGACTGATGAGGTGGGGTCTTGGAAGCCAATACCAATTCATCCCAAAAGTTGCAAGCTTGCTTCCTTGTGGAATTTGTTCTTGGCAAGATGGAACCTCATCTGGACGAACATTTAGTTAAGTCTGTACCCAGGTTAGTTTCTTCTGATTATTGTTTTTAGCACAAGAATCCAAACATTAATTTTTCGATATATTCACGGCACCATAAATCCTCTACATCATACCATGAGTGTGAAAGTTCAACTGTTATTTCCAGGAGAAATAAAACCTAGTTATTAATATTATTAATATAGATTTAATTTCAGCCGATGCCTCTTAAAGCTGCACTAGGGGAAATTGTACCATCATAATGTTCAGCATTGGGTCCTGGAACATTTGTACCATCATGGTCATGGCAATCCATCTGACAGTAGATAGAAGAAAGTTGTGGCTCAAAGTGAAGGACCACCAACCAACAGACAGACTGTTGCATCCCTTGAGCCATGCTGTCGGCTCTGATGTCATGACTAGCGTCTGCTCAAACACTCCCTGACTGCTGTTTTGCTGTGGATCTGAGATGGATTTTCTCAACTGCACTCATGTTTGAAGACAGTTTTCACACTTGACAAATGTAACGGTCGTTGTTCTGGGAAAAAAAACTCCATTTGTACTAAAAAGCCCAAAGATGCTCCACTAAATCTAAATCAGTTGAATATCACTCCAACACTGGGATCAGATTAAAGCCTTAAAATAGATGACCAGTGTAGCACTGGTCATTTAGGAGCAGGAACAGATTATGTTGTTAGATAGTATACAGCCAGTATATGCGCATGAATGAAAGATCTCCTTTCCTCCCTGCATCCCAGAGGCAAGCGAGGTAAAAGGCTAGATAAATAAGATATGTGGCTGTGGGGGTCGCCGAGCCGTGACCTTTCGGCCCATTTACTTTGGGAGTACAGGAGTGCAGCTTCAGCTAGCTGCTCCCACAAACTCCAGAGGGTGAATTTTAATCAGCACTGTGCCACTGGCCGAGGCCGTGCATCATGCTTAACGAGGCTAAGAGAGGGCTTTCATTTACCCATGTGCAGGTAACAAATGGACCACAGTGCTCATAAGACAACCCTTGTTTCCCCTTTTGCTGTGGTGTCCTTCAGTGTCCCTCTCTTTCTCTCCTCATCCAGACCTCAGCCCGCCTCACACAGCATCTCATTTAGTAGGTTTATATTGGTTGTTTTTTTTTTACTCATACTCTGTTGTTTTAACTCTTTAGATTACATTTTTGTCGACCTTTGTGTGCATCAATTTCAGCTTCTGCCACTGCAAACATTTATCCGGTTCTGTCAACTGGCTCTAGAGCTCCATCACGTTTGTTTACGACGTCATACTGGCAGGAAAATCCATCTCAAATGAGCGGCGCTGGCAGCCGTCAAAATCTCGTTTTGATTTCAACTCTTGCATGCTTGGATTGTGACTTCAACTGATGGGGCTCTATACAGACTGTTTTACATTCCAGTTTTGTAGGTACAAACCAACCACTTCCACTCCTTTTTGCCCCTAGCACTCGGTTTTGCGTGTTCACGTGTAGGGGTAGTGTGTCCCATTGCTTTCAAGAGCGAGGGGAAGTGCTTATCATCCCTTAAAACCACCCCTTCAATGGGAGGGAGGTCAGATGCAGACTCAAAACATGGTGGAGGAAGAAATTACCCACGAGTTTTTCCTAACTCAACCAAAGTTAAGAAAAATGGCTCCACAAAAGACCAACACAAATGTAAGTATATTTTTTCAATTAAACATGCATTTAAAAAGAAAATAATGCAGGATATATTTGTTTGCTATAAGTACAGGTGATTTACATACCGTTGTGTTTAAAACATGAGTATAATAAAATCGCTATTTTTCGCGGTGCACAAATCTACCGGCAGAGCTACGAGAGCCTCTCATGTTGTTAAACGCTCTGTGTGCACCAACGTCGGCGCACGACATGACGTCAGTGAACAATGTTGCTACGCTAAATGCTGTCCCACTTTGAAGGGTAAGATTTCTACCCTTACACTTCTCACTTAATCCTGTAGGGGTGTCTTTGGAGGGCACTTGAAACCAAGTGCTAGTGTTAAGGGAAGACAAATGGGATTGGGCCTTATACTTGCTTTATTATTGCTAAACTTACACATGTTAACATCATGTTATTGTGAGCATGTTAGCATGCTGATGTTAGCATGTAGCTCAAAGCTCTGCTGTGCCTATGTACAGCCTCATAGAGCCACCAGCATGGCCGTACACTCATAGTCTCGTTTGTTTTAATGTGTTGTCTGTGGATTACTGTATTTTACTGTTACATTCACTACTATCTGGAATCCAAACTGCACCTTGGGGACAGTAAAGCTCTCTTCTACTTTACTTGTACCTCCCTTACTCTTCCCTAATGCATGCTTGAATAGACTCATGCCCCCATTTATTTTTCATTCAGCCCTCCTTCCATGATATATCTTCAGTCCTATTTGGACAGGATTAATACTCCAGAGGGAGTTGGGTAGTAAAATGTTTCCCCTGCGACTTGGTAAGTAGGGTAATAATTCCAGATGGAATTGTCGCCATTGCTTAAGTACAGAAAGTGTTTTTAAGATACATGTGATCCTCACAATGAGCATGATTTTAGCTATTTCACCTTAAATACATGGTGTCTCTTATATTCCAGTAAAAAAGCTTTAGATATCATTGTGAAAAATTACTCATGTCATGGATTGCTGTGATTCTTGTGGCCATGGCACTCTTTACACCATCTGACTTTCTCTTTATTTTCTACCCTTCCCTCTCGCCCTCTGTTGTGATGAGTCTTGTCCTGATGAGTTCAACTCCATCACGCCTTGGCTCCACAGGTCTCATTATAGCCGGGCCAAAAGGGAACATTCTAATAAACAGATGAAGATGACACTCATACACCCTCTGCATACACACACAAACACACACAACCTTGAGGAAAAATTACACCAGGGGCGAGTACAAAATAAAAACCTTTCACTTGATTATTTCAGGCAAAATAAATCACAGCCCTCAGACACACACTCACAACCTCAGAGCAAGAAAACTAGTGATCCAATAACAACCAAGTGAGAGTGAACAAACGTGGCCATAGATAACAACGCTCCCTGTTAAGGGAAAAAATGGACACAGGAGCACACGCATGCACATTCAAACACACACTCAAATAATGAAACACATGCACCTTCCTCTGTTGCACTGTGCACAATAAGTCTTGCTTCATTAAAGCCAAATCTCATCCACTATCAGTTTACAACCACAGAAGTCGTTTGAACCACCGGGGAAATACAATTCCATTCCGTTTCGGGGTTATCTTAATATACGAGCTTGTCTCCGCCACATTGGTCTGCGGTTATGAGCCGAGCAAACACACACAGCACCGCAATATTGCACCGGCACATTCACAGAACAGATTGCATACAAAGCAATTAGCAGCTCATTAGGGGTGTGGAAAAATATCGATATGGCGATATATCGCGATACTTTGTCTTCCGGTATCGTATCGATTTTTTATTTCTTAATATTGATATTTTCCAACCCCAACATAATCATATTTTGGGCCGATTGTAAATCCAGAACGACTTGATTTTATACACCTCTGGCCATGGAAGTGATTGGAACACCTGATTGTGAATATTTGGATGGGTGAGCAAATAGTTTTGGCAATATATATATATATATATATATATATATATATATATATATATATATATATATATATATTTGTGTCTGTGTTCACGCGAGTATGACTCAACTCCCATGTCTGGTTGTCTAATTTCTACATCATCGTGGATTGCAGTATGTTTGTTTGTCCATGTCTCTTAATCCTTAAGACAACCCTCTCAGGATGGAGGATTCTCCTGAAATGTTCATAAAGCAGGTACATTATCGCTGCTGCGTTGTCAGAGTAAATAGTTTTTATGAGATTAAACTCAGAGGAGAAAGACAAAGGAGACAAAGTGAGCAGAAAGAAGACAAATCTCTCAACGCTGTCAATGTCTGAGGTGCTCCAGCCATCCATCCTCCACCGTTCCTTCATTCACCATGTCTGGCTCTATCCCACCTGTATGACACCCGATCACTCTTCATCCCTCTATCCATCCATTACCCCTGTCACTTCATCCTTCCATTTCTCTGCCCCAAGGCCTGAGCGCCCCTCGCCTGTCACACACAATACCATCTGAGTGGATCACTTGGGATATCATGAGGGATATACGGTCAAACGTCTCTTCACAGAGGTTATGATGCGTTCTCATTAATGTGCCGTTCGACAGTGCTGGTGGCTCTGCATGGTTGGGCACCACCGTTTTAATGAAGCATACTTTATAAAGGGTTTATAGGTTGTAGCTAATGGCTTTATTAATGTCACCAAATCTGTTCTGTTGATCCCTTATTAGTAAATTTATTCATCATCAAAAAGATTATGGGTTTCTTACTATTAATAAGCCATCAGATAAAAATGAGGAAATGATTAATATGCTTTCCCCCCTAAAATGAGATATTAAGTATGTTTTTATTAATTAAATTGTTTGCCATCAAACTAATTTAGGAGCTGTTAAGAGAAAGAGAGATTAAAAACACAAAACAAATTTAGTTTTGTTAAAAGATTTATGCACTAGCTAGATGGATTTTCACCACAACCAAGGATTGTCCTTAATAACACTTCATTACTGATCTCTGATATTAATACAATTAAACCATTACTAACATTTTTTTAAAAAAAGTATGCCTTGCAACTTTTTTCCTTGAAATATCTATTCCAACACAGAGATAATAGCTAATATAAATCGAGACCTCTTTGTCAGATGTGACAAAGTCGCCATAGCAACTTTTAACAGGATGAATGTCAGTGTCTTCACAGTTTGTTGTGCTCCTCACACCTGGACTAACTAACTTAACGACTGCAAGTTTAATACATCCAGACGCTTCGTTCCATTTCCAGAGGAAAAACTGTAAAACTGTCCATTAAATTCTTCATGAAGAATTTACAAGACGGTGAAAAATACAAAACAAATGACATTCATGGCTATATACCAGCCCACTGGAATTTTCAAAACCTGGCAACCCAATAGCTGTCCTTATTTCTTTTTCTCAAGATCTATAAAGGCTCAAGTGAAATTACTACAGGATTTACATTAATGGAGAGGTTTGAGTTTGTGACATGTATGGTAAAGACATACTAATGGGGCTTTAGTTTGAGCTTCAAGCCCCTGAACTCAAACCCCAGAGGAAATCCTACCCCCACCCTACAATCAGTACAGTACAGACCAGCAGGCATCAGTGTGGGCGTGGCTCTTCCTCCTCTTTAGCAATGGTGTGCTGACATGGAGGCAGAGCTTGTCACAGCATTGACCAGCCACTCTCACTCTCCATCCTCTCATAAAAGGAGGAGTGAATGATGGAGAGGTAAGGCAAAGGCACAAGGAGGAAGAGTGAGGAGGAGGGCAGGGAGTGACAGGCTCATACAGCATGCATAACAATGGAGTACGCCTCTATACATGCACCGCGACATCCATCTCCTCCCCCCCGACGGTCTCATCTAAGGCCAGTGGAGACACACACCCTTCTTTACAAAGACACAGAAGGTTGGCTGCAAGCTGCTACACAGGCTGACTATCAAAGCTTGAAAAAAGAAAAAAAATCACACCCTGACGCCTCAAATTCCAGCTCCAGCATACAAGGAAGGTCACAGTAGCAGGCCAACTCCAGTTAACAAAGCCTCCTCCAATCTCAGGGACATTCCCAAAAAAGCACATTGTGCTGACATGCAAGCCCACTCATTGAGCACCATATGTCTGCCATAATATTCACACACCACTCTTTCTGTCAAACACACACACACACACACACACACACACACGCCTTGACTTTTACAGAGAAACACTCAACACTCTCTGAAAGGCATATATATATATATATATATATATATATATATATATATATATGTATATATATATATATATATATACATATATATATATATATATATATATATATATATATATATATATACGTATATATATATGACACCTAAAACATCTGAATTATGTTACACAAAGTTTAATAAGGCCATGACCAAAAAGTCAACAACAATAAAAAAATAAACACACCAGAGTAATAAATATTGTGCATGATATTAACAGAGTATTATTGGAAGTGATATTGAAAAAGTACTGTGAATTAATATTAATTAATATTTAATTTAATTAATATTAATTTAATATTAATTAATATTAATATTAATATACCAGAACATTCTGTAATTTTGTTATTCCTTTTTTCAAACCCCACATTAGTCTGTTCACTTCATCATATACAGTATGTTGCAGCATCCTCATGCTGACATGAGTTCATTCAGACAGACAACCTGAAAACTAAATCCCTAATTTCAGACAAAAATATCAAAAAGAGTTTTTGAGGAACTGAAAAAAAATCTGTTCATCAAGGTATCATCAAGGGAAATTTTTAGTCAGCAAATTACTGGCAATGAGAGGTGGTCATCAATAAAATAGTCAAACATGCAAAATTAAACTGCAACCTTAATCACCAAACAAGCAGTTAACTGCTACCTACCTGCATGTATATAAGAACACACATAAATGATGTCATTGGATCATGTGGTCTGTCGTGAAGCTTCAGTCTACTGACTGTATCATAAATAATGGCCTTCCCTTTGTTTGATGAGTGCCAGGACAACGCCAGACATCCCTAAAGACTGCTGGTCAGGGCTGAGTGTTTGAGGAGGAGTGATTTACAGGGCTTGGGAATGAGCTTCCTTAAAGCCTGCTTGATCAACACAGAGAAATCCCTGTTAAGATACTGTCCAAGAGAGAGGTCCAGCTCTCTCTGATGCAGCACAGTCAAAGCAGGACCACAGAGACCAAGTCCAGCAGGCCTGTGACCATGAGTGAGATCAGCTGGATGTGAGCCCTGATCAATGTGTTCCAGGACTGAACTTTGATCAGGACAGGACTTAGTTAAATGCTACTCTCACACACACTGATCAGGCAGCAAGATGAAAGTCACCACGTTCATGATTCAGTAACTGGTAGATGTGTCCTAACTGCAGAAATATTGAAAAAGGCTTAGCGGACAAATTTCAAAACCTTTGTATTTCATGGGTTCAGTCAAAGGGAATATTCTGTGTTAAAATGTGAACAAACAGCTTTTCTTTTTTCTTTTTATATTTTTGCAAGCTGGGAGTTTTTTTATTCACTTTCCACATTGTGTTAACTCACTGAATATCAGACTGGAACCAGATTTTGTCCAGTGACAAGTTCAACAAACTTTATTTTAACACTTAAAAAGAGGGGGAAACAGTGTAATTCTACTATGAGTGAAAAGTAAGAAGGAAAAACAAAAATATGGAGCTGCAGATGGCTGGAAGATGCAGACAATATGTTTTTTTCTGCAGCAAAGTTCAGTTTTATATCACAGCGGTCCCAGGAAAGACTACAATATTAGTCACAACGTTTCATTTCTCTAATAATTTTCAAACAAACTGGCAGTGGACTTTAAATATGTTCTCATTCTGACCCTGAACAACTTTAGAGGCATCTTAAAAACTCAACAATGGGCACAATGGACTTTCACTTAGTGGTTGGTTGATCTTCTTCATTTCTCAAGCACGGTTTTGGCTTTAACACTTGAGACACAACATTTTATTTACAGGGACTCAGCCCTGACTTGCTAGACGATAGGATATATGGTATATGTGAGGTTTGAGCTCATAATCCATACATATCCAGACTTGAATCTTACAGGAGTCACCCCTCCCCGTCAACAGAGATGTGTCGTACCTCCTCTGTGGCTTCAGTCTTGTAATTCTCCGGTCACCCCGAAGCTCTGAGAAGCTCCTCCTAGTCATATCTAGCTGATCCGTGGGTTTCAGTCTTGGCCTTTGGGGTTTGGGGTTAGCGTTAGGGAGCCTGTCAGGAACGCTTGCACAGGTTTGAGCTGTTTTCTTGGTGGACCCAAGACTGAGCCGAGGCCAGGTGTGGGTGAGAGTTCACCATGGACTACCAGATCAATGTTTCCATCACATCCGCTGCATGACGGAGAGAAAGAAGGCAAAGACAGGAGGAGCAGAGGAAAATGATAGAACTTTTTTTTCACAATGGTCTTTTTATTAATAAAAGGTAAAACATGTATAAGACATTAACAATGTAGTCAAATTATTTTCAATTTATATCAAACAAACATCCAAAACACAAACCCCTTGCCCGTCCCCCTCCCACATACCAGAGTTAACAGAGAAATAATCAGTCAAAAAAGGTAAATAAATAAGTGCACACAATAGGAATAAGGAAGTATTACAGAGATGACCAACCAATCTCAAAGACAGAAAGTAAAAGAGATAAAAAATAAATAAATAAATAAAGGGAAAGAGAAAAAAAAAGAAACAAAAATAAATAAAAAAAAGAGTGAAAGAAAGGCAAAGAGGAGGAAAGGATAGATAGAGAGGAAAAGAGAGCTACTCTGTGATTGCTGTCGAAGGTTTCTCATAAAATGCCAGAAAAGGGCGCCAAATATTGAAGAATTTTTTCACCAATCCACGAACAGCATACCTAATCTTCTCTAGATTCATGCAGGATATCATGTCCCTGAACCAGTGTGAGTAGGAAGGAGGAGAAGCGCCTTTCCACTTGAACAGGACAGTTCGCCGAGCCAGAAATGAGGCAAAGGCCAGAAATTTAAGCTTGCATTTAGGCAAGTCCAAATCTGGAACAATGCCAAAAATACCTGTCAGAGGATTCGGCTCAATTTGGTAGTGAAGGATTTCTGATATTGCTCGGAAGACTGATGACCAGAAATTGCTTAACGAGGGACAACTCCAATACATGTGGAGGAGTGAGGCAGGTTCACCTTTTTGTCACATGTAGGGTTGACATCGGGATACATACGTACATAGTTTGGTCTTGGAAATGTGAACGCGGTGCACTATTTTGAATTGCAAAAGTGCATGCCGAGAGCATATAGAAGAGGAGTGTATCCGATCTAATACCGAGTCCCATACGTCCTCTGTAAAAGTGTAGTCTAAGTCTTGTTCCCATGCAGTTTGTGTGGCTGACATTGAGGAGCCATGGAGTTTGGAGATAAGGTTATATAGATTAGACATGACACCTCTGGAGGTGGGAGTAATAGCGAGAAATAAATCTATAGGGTTGTCTGGGGGTTTATAAGGAAACTGTGACATATGATGTTTTGCGAAATCCCTAATCTGTAAAAATCAAGTTTTAGGAATATTAAACGTTTCAGTTAGTTGAGAAAAGCTAGCAAAACAGTTGTCCAAGAATAGGTCATCACAGCACTTCAAGCCTTGTCTGTGCCAGATCTTAAATGCACATCAGCCACAGAAGGAACAAATAGATGGTTGGTAGCAATTGGGCTTTTGAGTGAAAAAAGCTGTAGTCCAAGAGTTTTCCTGATTTGACGCCATATTAGCAGAGAATGTTTAACTACTGGGTTGCCCTTGGGGAAATCTGAGGCAAGGGGAAGTGCAGCACCTAAGAGGGCAGGTAGAGAAGCAGGGTTGCTGGAGCCCACCTCCATGGTCACCCAAGTCGGAGAAGAGGGTTCAAGATGGAAATGTTTCCAATATAGCGTGCACCTAATATTCACTGCCCAGTAATAGTGCTGAAAATTAGGCAAAGCCATACCACCTGCCTGCCTAGGTCTTTGGAGAGATGTTTTATGCAAAATGATAGAAATTTTTAAGGAGAGAAACCAAAGGACAAATGCACAAACAAACCAGTTTCTCCAGATCTGTCTATGACTCCATCTGTGTGGAGTGCAGCTCTGAGACATTAAGGATTTGTCATACCAGCTGGCAGGGCTGTTATTTACTTTATATTTTTAAATATTTAACCCCAAAGGTTATTTTCAGAGAAATAACATCGCACTAATAAAGGCAACAATCATAAATATGCAGGCATGTAATGTGATGTTGAGTCATATCATATTTGTTAAAGCATTGGAGCTTCACGGTGTGTAACATTTCCTAACGTTACATACCAAAAAACCATGTCCCCTCCACACACTGTCTCATTTCAATAGTTTAGAGTCCAGAGGAGTTAAAGCTCTACATTTCACACCATTCAAGAACAACAGTGTGAGAGAAAGGAATGAAACATCATTTTGTGTAGCAGTATTTTTCAGTCTCTTCTGTATCCTTTGTTATGTCAACAGCAAAACAAACGTATACATTTAATGCTGAATTTTCAAATTTACTGTTTTACAAAAAAAGCTGAAAAAACAGCAAATCACATTGTTATTAGCCTATTTTTTTCAGAGAATTCCAGTGTTATGTCTCTGAAATGTGGGTCTAAAAAGGTGAATTCAGTTTAAATTTCTCATTCTCTTGCCACACGTACACTCGGATTTCTGGGAAAATACAATTAAATCCTGAGCTCGGTTATTGCCAATAGCTTGTCTTAGATGTGCATGTAAACGTACTGAGTGAGAAAGAAAGTGTCCAGCTGAAGTGAATGAAATGATGCTGGACGCTCTCTGACACAAACAGGGAAGATGATCTAATACATTTGCTAAGCACTGTATGTTTTTTCTTCTTTTTATTTACGTACTGTATACAGACTGAAAGCTTCAATCTGACCAGCATGTTTCAGTGTCAGGTGTGGAGGTGTACTGTACTCTAGAGTGTATGAGGACAGCACAGGGCTGAGAGCTGGAAGATCTACACATCAGTTCATTCATGATTCCTAATTTATTCCTTTTTTGTGTGCCATTAAGAATAGCTGGTATTTTTCAAGACATTTGGATTCTCTGAGTTTCACCTATAATTAACTAACAGGAGCCTGGAAGCCGAAACAGTAATTTCTGACCACTATTTTACTCATGGTCATCATCACCCACAGATGTGTTTCCATCAGCAGACCCTGTGGCGGTCTTAAGCCTCCTGACACCCTCAGGGTGCTGGGCTGCACTGTTATGCACACCGCTGTGTGGCCTTTAATGACATTTTTATATAAACAACAGTGTGTGTGTGTGTGTGTGTGTGTGTTGTCTTGGCATGGCGACTCTTGCCACTCCAGTGTGTTTATGTGTGTCCAGTCAAATGCTGTCCACGCAGCAGCTCTAGACCTCCAGCTGACCTCTGACCCTATCCTCTGTGGAGGAGGCACACCCCTGCTTACAGTAATGGCCAATGTGCTGAGGTCGAGGCAACAGGCCAGCAAAGGGCACGGAGAGCAGTCACAGCAGGAGAGGAGGAAGGAGGGAGGGACAGAGACTGAGAGAGAAATAAAGAAATAATTTAAAAAAAGCAGGAGGTGAAGGAGAGTAATGACAGTCTGCAGAGAGGGACAGGAGGGGACAGAAGAAGGGAGATGAGCAGCGATGTGAAGACAAATTAAAAAGAGGCCAAACTATCATCTCCAGTCAGCAGTAATCATACCACAAACCTCCACTGTTAACTAAAAACACTTTCAGAAAAGCACTATTTTTCTGCATTAAATAAACCTTTAGTTTATATTACTGATGTTGCCTTTGCACTACCTACCGTGATTTATTCCATGAATTTACTCTGGCCTAAAGATTCATGTTTGGAGACAAAATTCCTTTCTCTAAACAAAGTGGTTAAAGAGTGTCTGGGTGGTTTACTCTCTGCTACATCCCTGAGGAGGATGAATAAATGAGACTGAGGTGGGATAAAGACGACTCCTATTGTCTGCACTAAATGACCGTAAGCTGCTTGTAAAGACTGGTCTGGAAAGAGGTCAAGGTGCTGCAGCACTGGAGGCAGGATTATTGGTTCCACTGTGTCGTCTGTTTGCTGTACTCGTCCTCTAAATTGATTTTTGTTTTGTTGCTGTCCATTGTGTCCACAGGAGGAGGGTTGATAATGCTTCGCTGGCCAGGAGTCCCCTGTGGCCAATTTTCCCACAACCACAACACCGCTTTGGCAAATTAAACTGTCATAACGCCCATAACCACAATTAATGACTGGGATTAGGGGCAGAAATCTGCATTACTGAACACCTTTAGGCATACATGAGCTCTTAAGCACAGAACAAGAGAAAGGGAGAAGAGGGAAGATGGAGTGAATGAAAGAGGGAGGGAGATGGACCACATGCAGGAACAAAGCCAAAAGAGATGGAGTAACGCTGTAAAGAGGACAGAGGAGCTAACAAAGGGACGGAGAATGTGTCTGGCTCAGAGATAGAGGATTCAGAAAACAAAGGGAAGGTGATGAGTTTAGGTAGTGACTGAGAGAGAGAGCGTTTGGTTTCAACTGGGCATTCAAATACTGGATCAATCACCTCTCTGTAGACATAAATAGCAGTCATTGATGCTAATAGGCCCCATCTTACCTAAACAGGCTGCCTGTAACATGATTAACATCTACAGCTGAGCTTTACTGCTAAATGGTCCAATAAGATACAGCAGCAAAACGGCCCGATCTGGGGATTAAATTAAATTTCCTCGGGAGACAAAAATTGCTCCCACTGAAAATGAATGACTTCTTTTGACGAAAAGCTAAGTGTGTGAGTGTGTGAAACCGAACCGAATGGGGAAAAAAATGTTTGCATAAGTGTGGAAGCAGTTCTGGAGAAGATTGATCTCAGTGCAGGCGTGTAATTCACCAGTTCATTAAGTCCACGGCCTGCGTCTTCAGAGGGTCTGTGCTGTGCCAGTCGGCGGCGATGAAGATCTCTGCGGCGTTCTCCATGCTCAGCGTCCTCTCACATCACCTTCAGCCTCTCTCCAGAGCATACCGCCGCTGACACACAGAGAGAGAGATATAGAGAGGGAACAGCAGGTAAACTAAATTACTTAAACAGTGCTGCCACAAACAACTGTTGTTGCACTGTGTAATGATACGGAAATGCAGAATTACTCCACCGCAGCGGCAACAAGACTTAAATTAAATAAGAGAAAGATACGGCCAAGAGAAGGAAAAGTGACAGTTAGTTGAGAGGGGAGTGGTGGCAGGTAAAAATGATTTCCACAGAGTTTGACTGAGAAAATTACAAGGAACAATAATCTTCTCTCATGTTCATACATATTTCAGGATGAGTCAGCATAGACTACTGGGGGATTTTATGTTTAGTGATGTATTTAATAACACTAAGGAGCTCATTTAAATAGACTTCCATTGAATAAAACCAGGGCTGGGATGTTTGAGACACTTCTCACGTCTAGAAAGCATAACAATGCTGACTGAGAAAACTCTCATTTGGACCTTTCACACTGAAACGTGTACACCATCTTAGCATGCCAGTGTTTACTAATCAATGCTGATTAGTTTGGTCAACTGCATATGTCACAAGATTTGGTACGAAAAGCATATATAGTGTCAAGAAAGGGGAGACCCATGAGTACCCATTTTTATTCTCATATGTTGAGAACAGAGCTCAAGACACCCCTCTGAATATCGTTGTCCTCACCAAAATTGAGCAAAACTTGAGACACGCCACAATCAAAGTTGGCAAAATAAAAATCATGCTTTACAGTGGGCAGAATACTAATTTTAATAAAGCAGACTGGAAAACAGTGAGGGCAAAGCTGTAGGAAAGCCAAGAGTAGAGGAGTGGAAAATACAAATTCAGCACACAGGTATGGGTTCATAGGAAGTGTGTGTATCTTCATGATTAATATATTCCATGTTTTTTTCTGACAAAAGTGTGTTTGTGTGTGTGCATTCTGGGATTGAGGAGAATTTGGTTGTTATTTTTGGGGACATATTTATGCATACCAGCTCTCGTATAGCTGTACCTTGTCAGCTGCAGCCAGCAGGTCATCAGCCATCTTGTCCAGGTTGGGGGCCCTGCCTGTGTAGATGAAGCACATCATCTCTTTGAAGACATCTGGCTCAACATCATTTATCTCCACATGGTTCTGAGCGAGTGGAAAGGACAGGAGAGGAGAATACACACAAGGTTTAACAGAACAAAAGGCAAAACAGAAGAAAAAGAGAGATGCTTTGACAGTCGTTTAAAACCCTGTGCAGCAGCAGAGTGTTTTGTTTATGTCGAGCGAATATGTTGTCGTTGCACACACAGAGGGACAGTGAGCCATGCAGCCATACAAAACAAGCTCCAAGTGGCAAACAAGAAAAGCACAAGAACCCTCTGAACAGTCTGACCACGTTTTTAACTGCATTTATTTAATACTTTTCAGCTGATTCCTGAAAATTAATCCTGAGCATTCATTCCTTGACAGTGCCTGCAGCCAGCAGAGTGGTCTTTATCACTTGCTGGCACAGTGACAGTAACCTGAATCTTTCCCTGCTCGCTCAGAGGCAGAACAAAGCAGTAAACCAATTATAACAGTGCTTTATCGTCGCCACGGTGACCAGCGGCGTTCTAGCGGGGTCAGGCTGGGTGTACCAACAGCTTAGTGCGTGTGAGTCAACTCTGACCACTCACCAGCAACACAAACACACTGACAAATAATGCAGCAGCACAGTGTGCTATGGTATGGTGCCCTTTAACAGAGCACAGATAAAATGCAGGAACACATAAAGGCATGTAAGCAAAAACAAACACCATACTGCCACATCATGCACACTGAATCTTTATGTACACAGTTATTAAATTAGCCTCAGACTCCTATATTTGCCATCATCCAGCAATAAAGAGGAGCTTTGACAAAGATGGAAACTTGACTAATTTTGTTCTGTTTATTTGTGTAAGTGTGTTGGCGTGTTAATTAAATAAAAAAGGCACCGAATTGGGAATCACATGAGGCAGGCAAACAGAGCTTCCTTCAGTATTGTGAAGGCAATGTCTCATAAATAGATGACGCTCCTGTAGTTACAGTGTCTGAAGCTCTCCTCTATTCACAGAGCAGTCCTCTATTAGAGTGCTTCTTTATGAGCTCATTTGTCTCTCCTATATAGAGTGCTGCAGAGGAGTGTTAACACATCTATCTGTTTTCTCTGGAATCGTATGGGGACGTGGCCCACCATCTCTGCCTCTTCCTGATGAAGACGCCCACTTAAACAGCAATTAAGATGCATTTCCTGGCTCTGTGCTTTATAATTTCCCCATTCGAGGCGCGCAGGCATCAATATTCTGCTGACATGACGGCTAAATCACCGAGGTTCAATCTCACAACCTCCTACCAGATGAACACAACCAACTGTGGCAAAAGAGCACAAACAACTGACATGGCAACACGCACACACATACAAATATACACACACATATATATGCAGTGGTTTGGTATAAAGCACAGGTTTCAGAAAACATATGTTGCAGTAACTGACATTAAGGTTAGGAAACAACATTCAGTATATTACTGTGGGTACAAACAAGGCATTAAATAAATGTGTTGTGCCTCTTTGCCATTCTGTCAGGAATCACCAATGACACCAAATTAACAATGACTGTGTCCATACAGTAAAGCGCACACAACGGATGAATTATTTGCATGTTGTTCTCTTTTAAAACAAAAATCCAACTGCTGCACAGAGACAAAATATGTTTCTTCTTCAAATAACAATAATTATAATATAACTTCAAAGCAGTATGTGTAAAATAGTGCCCAATTGATACATATTATAATATTGGCTTATCACAGAAATATCTGGCTTCTTCACACAGTATCTGGTAATAAGAGCCTGCTGATTGACTGTAGTTGAACAGCAGGAGAGCCGAGTGCTAACAGGCCAACCAGACAGGAACCAGGGGCGTATTTACCATCAGGCAAACAGGCGATTGCTTGGGGCTCCAAGATTTCCAGGGACCCCCATATGTCTCATAGCAACTGATTAATAAAGTTTTCTTTAATTTAAAGCAATTATTGTTGTTTTAGTCTTGATTCACAACCTTAAAAAGGCATCAAATCTGTTACGATCGCTTTGACTGCTCCCCCCTCCCTTCTCATGTTACTGCGTCTGTGCAGACTGATTCAGGAAGACGGGAGCAAAACAAACTTGTTGGCATGGATTTGAGGACAATAAAGCAGAGTTAACTCAGTGGAACAGAGAAGAGGAGAAGGCGAGAGGAAAATGAACAGTTTTTATCAGCCTTTATTTAGCCTGATGCTCCTGTCAGTGTGAGCTGAGGAAGATGCAGCAGGGCTAGAGATGAAGTGGAGAATCACAAAAATGTGAGTATTAAAGCGGTCAACATGGTGAACTACATTAAATGTTGATTTATGTTCTTGGGTTTGCCTTGGGCCCCCAAATGGCTAAATACGCCCCTGCCAGGAACACGTTAGCTGGCAGCATTACATGAGACTCATTGAACTCCACATACAAACAAGACAAGATTCTTACCCACTGGAGATAGCCCCTTCCGAATCATTTCAAAGACATTTTAATCACATGAAGATTCAACACAGTGGATTTAAAGATACTAGGTAAGGTGCAGGTGCAGTCAACAAGACATAAAGCAAACACAGCACATCCACCTGGATGTTTTGAGAGGTGATACTCCCTGGCACAACACAGAGAAAGATAAGAATCAAGACATTCACCACTGAGGAAGCAGGAACAAGAGACCGAAGCGCTCGGCTCACCTTCTTCTTCTCTTCCCTCTCGTGCTCAAACAATGAACACCGATGAGCGAGCTGAGACAGACAGGGAAACAAATGACAGACAGATAGAGAGAGAGAGAGGGACGTTTGTTATTGTGTGTAATGTCGATGCATGGTGAGGTCTCTGATATCCACTAACAGCCTGCCACAGGGTGGAGCAGAGCGAGGGCGATGACTGACAGCAGTAGAAGCATCAGGAGGAAAAAGCTGACTGCAGCCCCGTCCTGCTGACTGCAGACTCATGACGACCTCTGAGGTGTTTTTAGACACTTTAACACTGATAGACAGACTTGACTGGAGCTTGTTTGATTCTGTCTTCCTGTTTTGATAACATGGTCATCCACTGCCACTCAACATAGATTATTCTACTGCACAAAGGTTGCTAATGTTTATTTTAACTCTTTGAGGGCCGTTGACGTATTTCGACGCTTGAGTGTCATCGACCTGTGAGTAATTTTGGGGCTTCTGGGAGATGTAGTAGGACATAAAGAGATGGTATACGCCACAAAGCAGGAAGTGGAGATGATCATGATTAGAGAGCAAAAGGGACGGACAGGGACTAAAAGTGGTGATTTTGGTGAAAGTGGCTTCTATTCTACCTCTGATAAAACAAGAATGGAACAAGGTAAAAACAAACTTATTTCATGATGAAATAGAGTCTCTTCTTTAATTTGAGCTATTCAGTGTTTTCAGAGACATAGTACAAAATATTCTGTGGGTCTTAAAATAAAACTAATAAATATTTATTTTTTAGAGAAGCAGTTATAAGTGATTTCCACCCAGCTTACATGTCTCTGCAAATCCAAATTTCTTCAGTCTCTTCCTGCAAAAGGACACTGTTTACTAGTCTATAAATCCTTGTGAGGCAAGGACATTTCAGTGACAGAAAATGAAGAGTAAAGTGGAGAAATGCAAAAGAGCTGCTGATTATGAGCCAAAGCTCCTCAAAGTAACATAAACAGCTAAACAGTGTTTGCAATGCAGCTGATATTTTATAATACAAGTTTCATCCAGATTTCATATTAATGATTTTCTCTGGAAATATGGATTTTTACACACTTTTTCAACACAAATATATTCAAACTACTCAACCTATTAGGGTTATGGACAGGTGGATCATTTTGGTAAACAGGTGAGAGGACCAATAACTGACTGCACAGTATTTCCTTCTCACCTCTCCAGACACCACCTGAGCTGGAGGGGTTATGTTTAATCTTTAGCACAAACCAGCCATGCTAACTGCCTGATCCAACCACAGCACCTCAAATCAGCCCCACTGCTTTTACTCGAAATCTCAGCTCTATGATAATTCTGCATGCTTTAAATAATCACCACATCTTGTCTCTGTAATTCCGCTTAAGGCAACGACACAGCATGTTTCCTTTTTTATCGTTGCAGCCGTGACAGCGGTTCGTTTTGGCTTAAACTGTCTGAGTCTGTGTCTGAACTTCATTACCAGCTAGGTGTTTAACAGCAGAGAGAGGAAGTGTCTGGACAAAGGTTAGACCTAAAAATCCACGTATCAACCGGTGTTGTCCTCTTTTGACATAGTTCACTTTGTCTGATCATGTGCCCATTGGCTAAGACTTTACATTACTGTTCATTAATGAATGCCTAATTAACTAGTGATTAAAATTTAACAAATGTTTTAAAACATTATTAAGTATGTGTCAAAGTCAGTGATATGCTAATTAATATAAGTGCTTAATAATGAGTTATCAACCCCAGAGCTAGCTACCCATTTAATTACTCATCTGGAAAGGTGGTGTCATCCATCAACTCTGCACCAGCCACAAATAAGCAGAATAGTCATAATATCAGTAAAACTGGCTAATGAAGCGTATGAATAAGTTAACAATGGGACACAGTGGTTATAAGGTCAGCACATGCTGCTTCGGTCATAACAGTAATTAAAAACTAAATAAATAACAGGAACTAACATCAGGTCCCACAGCATTCTACTTTCATAAGTGTGCTTCATGCTGTGGCTCAGGGTCAGAATGACTATCAAGGTCAAGCAGAAACAAAAACTGCCCCCACTTAAGAGAACGAAACACTGTTCAAGCCAATTAG
>CM056563.1:11318453-11605953 GCA_029721515.1 Synanceia verrucosa
GCATCCCCCGCAGCTCAGTTGTTCACATGTAGGAGAGAAGAATTAAGATAATGTGATTGCTCCTTTACACTCTTCTCACCTACCATCACTCCTTCACACGCCTTCAATTCCCTGCATCTGATTCAAGTGGTATTCAGCTGAAACAGGTCAGCCATTGTTAGACTGTTTCTGTAAATTATTTTTCTTTATAAGGTGCCCCCGTCTGATGGACAGAGGAGGATTAAGATGCCATAATTGAAGCTCCAAAGCAGGTTTTAAGATGGTCCTGACCCTCTTTTGTGATCCCCTGCTATGTGACTCGTGTTTTCTTCCACAAAAAAAACCCTTTCTTCCCTCTTTCTTTGTGCAAAATTCTTTAATCTCGTTAGCCCCCAGGTCCTTGCCGCAGCCACATGCACTACCTTTTAAATGATATACTGTATCTCAGTCAGACAGCAGAGCAGAGCGTGGTTGTGTTTCCTCAGACCTGTGGAGACTGTTGATTGTGCTGAAGAGGCACAGAGAGAGCAGGGACACGGCCGACAGCTCTCTAAATGGACACAATGCTTTACCGTACATACCCATGCCAGCACTGCTCTGATGTCTGCTCTCTGCACATACAGCAACTCCTAAAAGCCCAGAGGAGTCTGCAAATCAGTAATAGTATGAATAATGACTACTATGCAGCCACGCTACCACAATATTCCTCATGTGTGAAAGCTGTTCCCAAATTTATGTTTATTTCAGTTATGATTCCACAGTAGTTTCTCTACTGTGAAAGATGAAGGCAAAGGGACGCAGAAATGTGTTTTCATGGGAGGAATGTGAGAGCTGCTGAGGAAAGCACCTCAGTAGGTTGTTAGTATGAGTTTTGTATATAAATCAATAGAGAAAGAAGGTTTCAGATACTCAAGAAATAGCAATACAGCAGAATACTCCATTAATTAAAAGCCATGTGGTCAGTTATTGATAAAAAAAAAGTTTTCAGCACAATGTAATAACAGTAAAAGTACTGACTATACAATATGATTTTAGTAATTGTTAAATATTAACCCTTATTACTGCATTTGCATTAAAGTATGAGCAGCATCGTAACGTTGCAGCTGTTGAAGGAGAAGCAAATGTTCAATCTGTCCAGGAGATCATGGCGACCATGTCATGTCGATGTTGAAAATAAAACGACAAGGTTGGACACAAGTGATACACTTTTGTCTCAAAGCCTGTCATAATAACCAATATCAGACAAGTGCTTTAAGTAACAGCTTGCAGGCATAGCCTATCTTCATCTATCGCAGGGGACGAATACACTGTGATTAACCCAAACCTCTCTGCTTCACTTGAAAAAATCAGCCACTGGATGCATCTGTAAAGCAGCACAAAACAAAAATTCTCAAAAATACAACTACCTCAAAAATGATTTAAATACAGTAGGAAACTGACTTGAAACAAGCAATGTTAAGACTTTATTTGGACTCTTTTTTTTGGTCCCACAGCTCCTCTCCTGCACTGTATTCCCCAAACGTTTTCAACTACACTGCTTTCATTAGGGTGGTGAAATCAATGTACTGCAGCTGAAAATATTTGGAGGAATAAACAGTACATTACATCAGCAATGATTATTCTCACAATGTTCTGCAAATTCATACAACCAGAAAGGATATTCTCCAACTAAACAACTAAGGTTACTACACATCATGAGAGATTCCTCTGTTGCAGCCCAGGTAAACCTGGTGCTTCTGAGGAGGCATGTTTTTCAGTGTCAGCCCTCTGCTCATTAACACATTTTAGCTGGAGATTCAGACAGTTCACACTGCATGGCAAATTAGACTGAGCAACCAGCCCCCACTCCCACAGTCACTCACATATTTGTACTGTATGTAACGTTTACAATATGCAAATAGGATTGCGAGTACATGTTTGGACTCTGCTTGTGCATTTGTGGATGAATGGTCAGAAGCAAATGTCAATTCACTGAATGTGAGAGAGATGTGCAATAAAGAGACATATTGATAATATGACAAAGACCCTCCATTTATCTTTTCCCAACCGTCACATCCTCATTAGTTTTATTGTCCGTTTCACTGCCCACAAACAGAAACCCCTCTTTCTCTTTCTCTGAGCTTCCCTCAGCCTCCTACCTGCCGCCTCCCTCCCTCACTTTCTGCTCTCTAGCATGCCCTTGCTCTCCATCTACTTTCCTCCCTCCTTCCTTCTTTCCCTCCCTCTCTCCTCCTCCTCCTGCTGCGCTCTCGACTCGCTCTCATTCCCCCTCGCTCACACTCTCAGGCAGCATCCTCCCCTCTCCACTTCTACCTTCATACTCACCTCTTCACGCCTCCCTCTCGCCTCCTTCCTCTCCATCACCTACTAACACATATCATCCCTGGCATTTCCCCCCATCTGTCGTGTCCCTCCACTCTCTCCTCCATTTCTCACACACTCAACCTTGTTGCCTCGCGCATGCACACAAACACACACTCATGCTGATTGGCACCCAAGGACAGAGCACCCTCTCTCCTGCACTGGCAACCAGGCGGTTTGCTTGTGTGGCCAAGCTTCTTGACACTGAGCTCAGCTGAGGAAGAGGACGAGGAAGAGGCCATGGAGCACAGCCACATCTTCCCTGTTTTTTCCCCAAATGGGAGCAGTTGGAGCCCGGGGCAGCATCCCTCTGAGTTTGCCCAGGGATGCCCTCTCGGACCACTGCCTGTCATCTACTACAGCGTCCTGCTCTGCCTCGGCCTGCCGGGTAAGAAGCGTGTCTTTTATATGTGTGTCTAATCACACTCTGTGATAATTTGCTCATTGGTGCAGGAGTCCCACTTTGCATCTTGATTTGTTGTGCGCTTGTCTGCAGGTTTGAGTGTGTCGTGCACAGCTGCTCAAGAGTGTCACTCTTCTCGCACACACACACACTTACACACTGTTGATTTGTCATCCTGACCTTGTGGCAGACACACACACTGTGCATGCATACTTATTTTGTATGTATTTCTTTGTGCTTTTTGTTGTATGTAAATGTGTCTCTTTAGTTGTAAATGTACAAGCACCATATAAATAAAGGAAAAACAGCAACTGTACGTGCAGCGCATCATTAAATCAGACTATCAACCCTTGAAACAGCACCTTCTTCCTTATTCTGGAGTTGACCCTGCTGATGTGTGCATGACAGATAATGACTCAGGGTTGACCTCAGGGACAAGAGTGTGTTACGTGGCTCCACTTGATGACCCAAATTAATGACACTTCCTTGTTGCGTCTTTACCATTGACTGATTAGTCCATTCACAGTCACTGTTGGACCCATTTACCACCTCTCTCCCACTGCGTGATCTATGAGTGCTGACCTAGTCTCTCACTGGTAAGCAAAGTGTGTGCATATATATATGTGTGTGTGTGTGTGTGTGTGTGTGTGTGTGTGTGTGTGAAAGAGCGAGACATAGACAGGAAATATGGAGGTCAGATGAAAGTGAAAAGAGAGCGAGATAGGGGTTCAGATGTTGAAAACCCTCTGGATGGTCGGAAACAGATCCACTCTGCTTCACCAAAACGCTGGCCTAAAGGACAAGTGAATGCTGTTACAATTTCACACTGAATTTGATTAATACACTGTGTCTTCTCGTCTTATTCGTCCTAATACATAGGATTAACAATTCCTTTTGCTCTGCACCCCTTCTCGTTGATAAAGATGTGCAAGTGAGATCTTATTAACAACCTAAGCTGCTCTGGTTCAAAACAAATCTGCATTGCAAAGTGAAAAGAGTTCGTACGCCAAGACTGCAGTTGCTCCACAAGATTTGCAGCCTTGTAAAAGTGAAAGTCTTTCTGATCAAATTTTACCTAATTATTTCTCCTGGACAGAAAATCAAGTCTTGCACAAGCAATTCTCTCTGCTGTCACTGAAAGTTTCTCCTGCCTCAGAAGTTTTATTCGATTCTGCTGCCGAGTCGTCTTTACAAATACGATTGAGGCTGTTTGTTTAATCACTGAGTAACAGTAACCCGGGAGTGTAATGCCATCTTACAATGGTTGTCTGAATTAATGGCAGAGCTGATGGTGCGGGCTGCTACTTTGCGGCAGCAGTGTTCGACTTATTCAATCATCATGACGTTCCGCTCAAGCTGAATCATGAATGTTTCATGAGTGCAGTATGTGTGAGTAGAGCGGCATGACCTACAGACCCCACTAATTTAACACTCTTGACGTGATTGAGGCGGTTGCCTGGATTGCCAGTCGGTGTTTCTGTAGTTATAACAGCAACACGGCCTCTGGGAGATGTCTTCATGCCCATATGTCTCTCCCACACTTTGACCTTTAAGCTGCAGACAGAGCAGGGCCACATCAAGAGCACAGACTGGAGGATGAAAAGTGAGATGATGGAAGGTGATGAGAAAAGGGATTACACAAGTCAAGTGGTAGGGAATGATTATTGCGTGACCTAGGGAGATGATGAACTGAAATCTCTGGATGAACAGGAAAGAGGAAGACAAGGACGCCCAGAAGAAGAGGGTAGTTAAGAGAAATAGATTAACAGCAGCAGAGCCAGTGAAGTAACACCTCTGAGCCCTGAGTGGAGGATCTACAGAGGACGGGGCTGCGACGAATTGCCACATTTTTAATTAATCGCTAACTCACTCGCTCTCTCTCTGCTCACCACACTGCTTGAGACAGAACAGACGTGTGCTGGCATAGCAAACAGCAAAATGAAGGAGTCGAAGCTTCGCTTCAGTCTTTGACATGCTGGTATTACAGAAGCGAGGCCTGCTCTTTGAGGTGAACATTTCTCTACACAACCAGCTCTTCACAATGACTTATACTTATGAATTATAGACTTTTTACCTGCACATACACTTTATTTTAAATCACACCTGTTCCAGATCATAGCCTGAATATAGCCAAAGAAACCTGCATTTAAATTACCTGCAAAGGATAATAGGACTAAAAAGATTAAATTTAATTCTACTGTATTATATTCTTTTTACTAATTCTACATTTTTATTGTTATTCAATTAGTCATCAGGCTCCCATAAAAGACCTACTTACCAAAACTTGATTAAGTTCATTAACACAATAGCAACGTTTTCTTTGAACATGCATTTATGGCCTTCACCTACAAAATGAGACACATATCAAACTGAATTGTCAAAATAAAGGACACAAACTGGCCATAAAGAGACACATAGCACCTAAACATCTGTGAAGTCTGTGTGTCTTGCTCTAGTGTAGAGAGGTAGCGGGGTCTTCTGCAGGGGCCCATTATCTCATAATGTGCACCTGACATGTTGTATCGCATGCAGATCTGTGAGCATGTGTCCCTCCTCCACCTGTGCACACACATACTCCATGTAGGTGCGTTCCTTCCCTCTTCCTGATAGCCTCTCACAGTTTGTCTGATAGTTCAGTCAGCGGTGTGTCTGGGAAAACATCTCTCAATCCCACATATCAACCCACCCAAAGGGGAAAAGGTCAGAGATGGTCATCGCTAACATTTCACTGTTGCAGGTCGCAGAGTTGACCTGTTGTCAGTCGCTACTGAAAGAAGAGCTGGGTCCCAGCGAGTTTCAATCTCTACCAGCGACAGGGAGGATGTGTTGGAATGGAGACTCGCTAACAGATCCTGTCACTTTAAAAGTGGAGTGTGAGTTTAGGTGGTGTAATCTGGACGAAGAGGAAAGTTGGAAGGATGTGTTGAAACATTGACACCGGGGGAATTTAGTGAATATTCAGTTTATCAAATTTAAGAGATTTTGAGCTCTGGTTTGTCTCCAGTCGGCAGTCTGAGGAAGGAGAGGAAGGGAAGGAGAGAGTGTCAGCTTGTCATGGGGAAGACAAGCCAGAGAGGGTGAGGCAGGACGGAGGAGGCCAGAGAGGACGGAGGTGTTGTTTGAGGCAATAAATCAGAGATGTTGTTGAGCTGACTTTGTTTAACCAGCTGACCATAAAATGCTGTCACTGCTGTTGAAAACACAAATTCCTGTCATTTGACATTTTTTGGATGACAGTAACATCAATCTGAGAATATTTATAGTGTCGCTATCTAGACGTCGACTTAATGTTTCAGTTTCTTCCTCATCTTCCATCCTTTTACTCTTCTTCTTGTCTATTTTCTGCTATTAATTCCCTCCTCTACTCTCCGTCTCTCTCTAACTTTCACCTCTCATGTTTCTTCGAAGTTGAAACCTCATAAAACATTTGGAGAAGACCCCAGAGCTCGTTGTAATTGCTAGCATTGTTTCTAAACTTCTTAAACAGTGTCTCATTATTGGGTTAGCCCTGATGTAAGGACAGTCATGTCTAGCAAACTTTGACTCACTGTGGCCTCTCTGTAAAACAAATGGCTGTTCGAGGTGAGCAGAGGCAGAGCACTGCAGCAGCATCAATATCATTAGCAGCAACCAGGGCCCCCCTCTCTCTCTCTCTCTCTCTTAATATGCCCATTTCTTTATTGCATCTTTCTTTTCCTTATGAGCTCCCTCTACCCTTCTTCATTAACTCTCAGATCACATGCATTAAGCTGGTGTTCACAATAAAATGTGTTAGACTGATATTATTAGGGCATTACAAGCCAGCTTTTCAATGAAAATTTATAGCAATAAGAAGCATTTCACTTCATTACAACAGCAGGTGGGTTCTCATCATTTTAACCTGTTTTATTGCGATGAGCAAAATCAAAATTGTATTTTCAATGTATGTTTTTTGTGGCTTTCCAGCAGGGTTGTGGTTCTGGTTTTCTTTCAGGGGAATTAAGGAATCGCCCTGCTTTATGTCCGGTCTGACACTTAGAGAAGACAAAAGGGAAATGGTTGTCATCAGGAACAAAGTGCTTGTGACCTTTGAAGCAAGCTTTGATATTCACCCCTCTCTGTCTGTCGCCTCTCTTCATTTCCTCCCACCACTCACTGCTCTCGCTCTCCTCCATACCTCACTCTGCCTCATTCGGTCTTTCCATCTCATCCTCCTCTCCATGTTTAACTCTATGTGACCTTCCTCAGATCACACTTTACCTCTTACCTTTCACCTCCCATTTATTTCCTCATCTTTCTCTTCCTTTACACCTCATCTTATTATCCACCACATAACACATCAAAGCCGAACCTTAATTTCCTCCAAATGACAAAAGAAATCTTTGACGGCAACACTCACTTTCATTCTCTTTCTTTGGGTGTAATTTCCTTTTTACAATATTCCGTCAGGAATATGAGGCCCATTAGAAAGCCTAACGACAACTGTAGTGTGCAGCTTTGCCGCCGGTTGCGAGGGTTTAAGATGCGCAGTGTCTTTCGACGACAGCCCGTCTGAACATGTCCCTTTAGTGGTGGGATGAGTCAGCCTCGTTACACACCTCGGAGAGCACGCTGTGCCTTCTCTTTTCCTGCTAAACACCGTCAATGGCCCTGTCCCTCGTCATATTAGGAGAGCAGCAGGGGGAGTGCAGACACAAAAGCACTCCCTCACAGAAGGGGTCACCCATGCACACACACAGAAAAGTAAATGTAGACATTATCAGTCCTACCACTCATTCAGCTGGAGACACTTATTTTTCCCTGCAAAGAGAAAACATTGGGACACTTTGCATGTGTCTCCATCTAAACGTCCAGGCATGTCTCTGTGTATGCGTCATCCTCATGTCTCAGTTCTGTATGCAGCCCTCCAACTCATCTGTCCCCCACCGACCCTCGAGACAATGTAAAGAGCAGGAGTCAATTGAAATGAATGGGCAAACCTGTGCAAGCCAGCTAGGGCTAAATGGAAATGTCAAGCTCGCTACAGATCCCTTTTGTTGGTCTGTAGGAGGCCTCGTCTCACCAGGGAGCCCCAGCAGAATAATGCCCAGTGACAGTCGACGCCTCACTGTTTCCATTTCTGATCCTCTCTCTGTTCAGCAGTATGTGGACAGAGAACGAGTGCAAGCGTGAGAGGTAAGAGGGAGGAAGTGGGCCGATGGATTAATGGCGACGTACACTGTGCAGAGTTTGTCATGGACTTCTGCCTTTGTGGAGTTTAGGAGCAGCTCAGAGTTTAGCCGAAACTTTTTTCTGGTACACAAAACACAAACACAGATAAGATCATTTGGATAAACCAAATGAGAGGCGGCAGGTGTGTGAACAGTACACACCGACAGTATGGCAGGTGCAATGTCATATGACCAGACAGAGAGAAAATAGACTGAAACGTGCAGCAATAAACATAAAATCAAGAGGCTTAACAGATGAGCAGCAGATCAGAGTTTTTAGCCCTTTGTTTATTCTATAATGATCCCCAGAAGCAGTTTCATGGCAATAACAGACAAAACAGCAATAGGGCTGACTTATTTCTCAGAAAATGGTCATTTTTAGTTCAGATTTAGCTTTGCACTTCTACTACTCAAGAGTCAGGTGAGTTATGCTAGTAGTGCCTCATGTAGTCATGACCTACGAGCGTCAATCAGAGATGAGAAGCAGGCTGCAGGTCTGGTAAACTCACTTCTTTCTAACTGCACACCTCTAGATCTTTTTTTTCAAATTTGTAGTTTTCAGGTCAGCTTACACTACCTCCAGCATCTCCTAATGCCATGTCCTATCAACCACTTCATTAGACCTCATATGAGCAAATGCATCGATAAGGCGACAAAGAGGGGGAACATTCATATGATGTTTAACAAGATTAACATGAATAATGAAAATGGTATTACTTTTCGATGTCTTTCCTTCACTTAAATAAAAACACTGCTCTTGCACCAACACTGTATTTAACTGGGGATTGGAGGAGAGCTGTTACTGTTGTCCCTGTGTTTGTAACAAGCAGAGTAAGCGTACTATAAATTCACCTAGGAAGGAGCAGCTGAATAATGTACCAATTAACTCATTGAGTCCCAGTCGTTTCGTAAAACAGAAAGTGCGTTGTGCCAGTGTTTTTGCCCATTTTGAGTCATATTTCAAGACCCACAGAATATTTTGTACCATGTCTCTGAAAACACTGAATAGCTCAAATGAAAGAAGAGATGCTCTATTTCATCATGTAAAATGTTTGTTTTTACCTTGTTCCATTCTTGTTTTATCAGAGGTAGAGTAGAGGCCAGTTTTACCAAAAACGTCACTTTTTCGCCAGGATCTGTCCGTTTTGCTCTCTAATCCCAATCGTCTCCACTTCCTGCTTTGATCTCCATGGCATATACTGTTATGCTCTGTCTGTTTCTGTTAAGTTCACCATTTTTGTCTTGTGTCTGCACGTTGTCCTGTCTCTTCCTGTTTTATTTTGAAAGTAACCCTGTCTCCCTCTCGTTTCAGATCCCTTGTCCCCTGCCTCCTGTGTCTTCCCACGTCTGTGATTGTGAAACCCCACCCTAATTGTCTCCACCTGTGTTCCCCTACCTCGTGTATAAATAGTCCTCTCATTTGTTTATTTGTTGTGAGATCGTCTTGTTCATGTCTGTCTCAAGTCTCCAGCGATTCCTGAAGTTCCCAGCTTCATATTTGTCTCAGTTTCCTAGTTTAGTTTCAGTTTCCTAGTGGTTGTATATAGCCTGTCTCTGTATTTCTTCCTTGTTGCTAATTCCCTCCTCTAGTGTAGAGTTGTAGGTGATCATTTGTTTCCTTTGTAGTTTCCTTCCTAGAGTACCTGACCCTAGCACTCTTAGTTCATTCCCCTTTATATTCCCGTTTTTCCCACTTCCTTAGTTAAAGTTTTATAGCCGCTTCTTCTGACTACATTTCCCAGAAGCCCCAAAATTACTCACAAGCTGTAGGAGACCATGATCAGCGACCTGCTGCTGAAAAACTATTTTGATGTATTTTTACGTCAATGGCACTCAAGTGTCAGATTTTAAATGACATTGAAATATGTCAATGGCACTCAAAGAGTTAAGTAGCAGGAATATACTACGCCAGATTTTAACGTTTTTTTTGTTAGTCATTGGTGCAATTTTTTTTTCTGCTGCCTCAGGGCCTCAAATAGCAATGTGCCTGACCACACCTTAGTTTTAGACCAACTCACCAATCCTAGATGGACACATGTATATTTGTTCCTGACACAATGAGGGCGCTGGGCATGAAAATGCCATCTGTCTGAAACTAGCAATGACAGTTGCTCTGCGGGTGTAAGACAGGGTCCAATTCATCAGACATTGCACAGCTCCTTCTGTGAGTTTTTTTTTTTTTTTTAAGCTGTGTAATTTTGTAAAACGTGTAAAATTGGCAGCATTTCCCTTTATGTTTCTTTAATTGCCAAACTTTCATCAAGGCAACACACAATGATACTCGTTATCTTAATCCTGAAACACAAAGTACACATTGTTGGAACGTGCTGACATTAATATCTCTTTGAAATGATCACATAATGACCTCACATCTGTATTTAGATGGATTTGCTCTGTGCACAGACTGAGATAAAAAAAAATACATTTCAAATTAAAAGTCAATCATAAAGAACCTGCAGCTATAAAACTGAAGGTTACTCATAATGCTTATTGTGAAGATCCATATCACTGAGTCCAAGGTCAACCTAAAATCAAATGTATTCTGGATCAATTTGCTGAACAAACTGACCACCAAAAGTAGAAACAGACAGAAAGTGCAAGGCCAGTAGCTGAAAGCAAAGAATCAATAACACAGACAACCAAGATTCAACATGAAATCAATTTAATGTGCCTGAGCAGATGTTGGTGTGGTGTACAAGCAGGGATGGCTTGTTGAGTTGTGTAAACTGCTTTGACGTCTCATTTCTGTTTATTGATAGATTGCACGTTAGCATATCGGCACATCTCTAATGATGTGTGTGTTTTATGCGTGTAATGTGCGTGTCTTTTTCTGTACATCTTCCAGTCTGGCAAGGACATCTTTAGTCATAGTAATAGTCATTAACTGGAGCCGGCTTTGTAATTTGTAATCCGCTGATAGTGGCTGAGGCTGTGAAGTGTGATGTACCAGACTCCTGGCTGCCATATTTAATCCAATCTCAGATCTATTACTGCAGAGAGGGACAGGACCACAGAGCATGCAAACACACACACACAGTGACAGCTGCTAAGTGCATTGATGTCTCAGTGATGCTGCCATGCAAATAAATGTCAGAGGCATCTTCGTCTGAGGAAACAGATCAGACATGTTTTCATGCTGCATCAGCAAGTTTCACTAAATGGGATTGGTTAGCAACAGTAAAGGGCGGATACATGATTATGTGTGTTTGTCAGTTTTGATAATTGAACCAGTACAGCATGAAATAGGAATCTTTGGACACATTGGAAAAGTATTGATTGTCACCTCTCAAGTTTACACTTAATGTCTCACATGCATTCAATTTTCTTCTTAACGTGCAATGCACTAGTGTACCCTTTAAGAAAAAGAAATATCCTAATACTTTATGAGTGGCTTTTCCTGGATTAATATCATACAAATAGTCTTTAAAGAATACACCTGAAAAAAGCAATCCAGTGCTTTATTTATTTCCAAAATGTCAAGATCAGCTTTTAAGAAACTAAGAAAAATGATTTTGCACATCAAGAAATAATCTTAATTTCCATTAAAGGTCCATTAAAGGTACCATGTGCAGTTTCTGGCCCCTAGTAGAGCTATGCATAATAATGATAATGCTTTTAAGAGTGAGTCCATAGTATGCGCTGCATGCTGATGATGTGAGAAACTGTTCCACTGGTTGAATGTTGCTAACTGTAACGTGCCAAAAGGGGGAAAAAGGAAGAACACTGTGAATTAGCATCGACAACAATGCAGGTTTTTTTTTTTTTTTTTTTAAAGACACGGGGAGAACATGCAAATCCACACAGCCATCTTAATCAATCAATCAGCAACCTTAATATTTTATAAATTATCTAAAAACATAAAGACCACTTCCTCCTCCAAAGGTAGGGGAACATGTTTTTTGCAGTACAACAGTATCTTGTTTACTGTCTCTTCCTAGTTTGAGCAAGCTCACAACCCATAAAGGGTCGGATGATGGGAAACACCTGGGAATAATATGCACACGTGGTGATGGGGGAAGCAGGGAACAGCTTAGGACAACAAAGAAAGCAGACATGTAATGAGCCTGTCCAACACAATCACCAAACTGCAGTTCCATGTGAGGGAAAGAAAGCTGTGCTCCTCCTGTCTGATGCAGGCGCTCAGAGGTCACACTTTGGTAGAAGCAGCAGTGGAATAAATCACATCCAAGCCTTCATGGCCACGTTCCTTTTAGCAAAAAAATAAGAGCGCAGTGGTCCCCCCTCCTGGGCTACTCAGCTCTCCTGTTTGTCAAAGAAAGTGATACTGTTGGAATAAACAAACAAGAAAGTGGCGTTTAATTTGGCAAAGAGAAGGTATGACAGGTAAAGCGAGGCGGACAGGCAGCGATGGGGTGTCCTTGTGGTTTGTTTTAGGAGCTGAATTGCTGGCGGCAGAGTGGCAGGCAGTGGTGAACTCAGCAGATTGCCATGGCTGTGATGCTGCACGTTGCCCTCCTGTTTTTGTTGTGACTTCAGCCTTTATTAGAGATAACAGTGTGGCCAAAGGCAGAGGCAGATGCTGCTGGAATTACACAGCAGGTGCAGATAAAGAGGCAAAGGGAAGGTAGCAATAAAGAGAGGAGGGATTACCCAGCAAGAGAGCTGCTTTAACGTGGCACATGCTGTCTGGAGATGAGAGCAGGTGTGATTTTTGTTTGTTTTGTCTACATATAGCAGGCTGAAACTAAAAGAAAACGTGTTTGGTGCTGTTGATGGTGCTGAACATCTTCCACAAAAGAAGTCCTATTCTTTGTGTTTTTGTGCAGTTAAGGCCTTTACACATGGGAGTGTTATTTTTTTTGTATCGCAAGAAAATGTGGTGTCATTTCTGCCAGAACAAGGGAGATTTTCATCGATCCATCTTTTCATAGCGTGCAACAACATGGAGGCTCCATAGTCCGAGTCATGAAAAAAACTGTATTACTCCTATCAAAGGCAGAGTGGACCAGATCCACTCCTTCTTACCTTTCATAATAAAAGCCTTTGAAATATACACTGATTAACAGTTGAGTTCAATCAGAGCAGTTCACTAAAAAGAAACAGTAGGTTACGTGACAATTCACCTCAGTCAGACTGCCAGATGAGCTGGTCTTCTGCCTGTGTGAATCAATTCAAACACTTATATTGAAAAAGTGTTGCAGATTGACATCACGGCTGGTATGAATAGTTGTGAAGCAAAATATTTGCAGGTGAGTGTTGTTTGTTCCTCACACCGTGTGGAAGGCCTTTACACTTGTCTGCTGCTTCTCTATTGCTGTCATGTTTGTTGTTGCCTTTTTTTCAATTGCCTGCCAACTAACACTCAGTTTTTCTGTTTCCTTCCCCTGCCCTAATCTGTGCCCATTCCATTTTCAATCTCTTCATCCTATTTTCTTTCAATCACCTTCCCTCCTCCTCTACGTCCTCCCCTCCTTCCTCCTCCTAGCTAACATCCTTACAGTGGTCATCCTGTCCCAGCTGGTGCTGCGTCGTCAGAAGTCCTCCTACAACTATCTCCTGGCTTTGGCAGCCGCTGACATCCTGGTCCTGCTCCTCATTGTTTTTGTCGACTTCATATTAGAAGATTTTATTTTGGCCACGGCGCTGCCTCCATCGCTAAATAATGCCGTGCAGGTTCTGGAGTTCTCCTCCATCCACACCTCCATCTGGATCACTGTACCTCTCACCATCGACCGTTACATCGCCGTTTGCCACCCACTGCGCTACCACACAGTCTCCTACCCGGCCCGTACACGAAGGGTGATATTTGCTGTGTATGTTGGGTGCTTGCTCTCTGCAGCTCCTTATTACTGGTGGCCTGAGCTGTGGCACAGCCTGTCTGAGGCGGGTAGTGGAGGAGGAGGGGAGGGCAACAGGCGGACCGTGGCCCAGCATGTCCTGGTGTGGGCCCACTGCACCACCGTCTACCTCCTCCCCTGCACTGTCTTCTTCTCCCTCAACGCCGCTATCGTACGTAAGCTGCGCCGACGCCGAAGCTGCTTCCGTCTACGCGGCTACTCTACCGGCAAAACCACCGCCATTCTCCTCGCCATCACCTCTATTTTTGCTGTGTTGTGGGCGCCGCGCACCCTTATGATCCTTTATCACTTCTACTCCCCTCCTCCGGCCTCACAAGGCGCCGGCCGACTGCTCCACATGCTCACCGATCTGGCCAACATGCTAGCGTTGCTCAACACAGGCGTCAACTTCTTCCTCTACTGCTTCATCAGCAAGCGTTTCCGGGGCATGGCGGCAAACGTGCTGCGAGCCCTGGTCCACTGCCGGAAGCAGCCGCCGCCATTCTACGCCAGCCACAACTTTTCCATTACGAGCAGCCCTTGGATCTCACCAGCCAACTCCCACTGCATCAAGATGTTGGTGTACCAGTATGACAAAAATGGGAAGCCCATCTGTATTTCCTCTTGAGTCCTCAGCCATCAGCAGCCGCCCCCACACTCAGTTGTTGGGGAACATATTCAGGCATTGTCTCCTTGGTGACCAGCTTTGTCCACATGGGACTCTTTGAGGCTTGAAAATGTCAACACGCCTGGTGAGCACATAGGTGGCAGTTTAGCTAGCTTTGAGCGATAACAAAGTGGTTGGCTATCATGGTGGAAAAGTAAACAGCAGATGCGTGGCCTCAATTGTTCAATAAAGCATTCACAAAGCAGCCACCAGCATCAAATAGATGTTGATTGTGTCCTCCATGCAAAAAAAAGTCCAGCTACTGTAAGTGACTGACTCCTGACTCACACACTGATAAGTGATGTCACCACCATCTATCACTGGTGTTTAAGAGGCACAGTGCTGAAGAATATACTGGCAACTTGATGAATCCCTCAAATGTCTGACATTGATTTCTTTATGGACACTCTCCTTTGCACACTGCCGCCGACAGTGAGAAGTTTGAACAGCTGCGTCTTCGTCCGCTGGGAGTCATTTCCAGAAAGCAAAGGTATCCAGTCAGAGTCTGGGCAATGAACATCTCACCTGGAGGGGCGATTCACTCAGGCAGAGCTACCGACGGTTCTGGCTGTCTCTCAAGCAATGTTAAAACAGCGCTGTCATTTCCAATTTAATATGCAGGAGACTCTCGAAGGCATGTTAATTTGGGCTTTTATACAATGAACAGCCCTCTCTGACTTTGTGTGTACGTGAGTTCATCCTAGCAGTCACGCTATGGAAGTTACAGATTGCCATAGGATGACTGGACTCTAATTATTGTTGGTTAAATATTTATTAATGGTAGACTTGACTGTTATTTTAGCCTCACAAAAAAACAAGACAAAAAATATGGGGTTGGCTCCAAGGTGTCATTAATCTAGTTATCATATTTCCAATATTAGGAAGAGGAAATTTCTGCTATTAGTAGATAGTCCTTTATTAACTATTAATGGTCCTTGATGACTTGCTGTTAGCCATTATCTGGATGAATATAATGAATGTAAGATCTCTTTAACCCTTTAGCTTTCTGAGCGACAAAGACAGAGAGAGAGATGGAGAGGACAGGAAAAGCTGCACTCCTTCACCTAGAGGCTTGTTTTCCCTCATCCAAGGTTTTCTGTCCAATGATGCCGCAGTGAATTTGGTCTCAGGGCCACAGTGACACATTTCAGCGCTGCTCGTTCTGCTACTGGCTGATGGGAATTCAGTAACATTTTACACTGAAACAGTCACATGTACACAGGTATATCAACGTGTCAGTCCTGCCCAGTAACAAACCATAAATGTTAACACACACACACACACACACACACACACACCATGCTCTGTACTGCCTGCAGTAAGAGCCCATTGAGATCAATGCACATTCATTCTGCAGACACCTTGCAGCATTAACAGTGTCCATCTATCTAGCAGGAATGGAGCTGTGCCGAAGGGCAGATTTCTGCTAATACCTGCCTGGAGCTGTCAGACCCATCAGGCCTTGTTTTAATGGATGAGGCTTTAAATCTGATAAATGTTAGGTTTGTCTGTCATAGCTGGCGTCATGCCCTCTAAACTCCTGCTCGACACTCATCTGAGACACTTTAGGGGCTGACTGCAGGTGTGTTGCTCTTCCTCTCACCATGGCAACGATTTAAACAACATTAAAAAAGAAACGTCTGCAGCTGAAAGTCAGGACAAGGGTTTCATAGTTTCGGCCATTTTTCAAGTCAGTTGTAATAACATTTATCTGAGATATGGGGATGTCCTTAGGGAGGCAGTGTAAGTGATAAGCCTGTTAAACAACTTTCAGAACATTATCTAAACCAGTTTTAAAATACAGTTGATGATTATTACGATAGTAGTTACTCATCTTCATCATCACCATGACTGTGTGTTTATTTGCTTGGTCAACGCAGCATCTTCCCAGCTTGATTCAAATGAGAGGGCTGCTTTGCTGTCCTGCTTGGTGCTTCATGTCTGTCAAAGTCTACGTTCAAGGTAACTGAATTCAGATTGAACAAAAGAGCTATATGTTTTTCAAAACATAAAAATAGGAATTAGGGAGAAAACTACAAAAACCCAGGTGCTATTTGTGTCGATTCCAACTGTTGGCATATGTGATGATCTTTCGGATTTCTTTTCCCATCAAATGTTACTTTAATTGGAGGGAACCAATTTCTCCAACTTCCAAACTGCCCCCTTCTCAGTTCTTTTTCAGTCCACTCATCCCTCTTTCTTCCCACTTTGTGTCAAATGCACTCGCTCAAGTTATTTTCACAAGTGTCCTTGTTACCCCAGCAGATTACCTCAAAGTCTTCTGTGCTACACGTGCACACTGACCGCATCGCTCCATCTGTATTTGTATCTGTATCATTTCTTATCTGAAAATGGATCTATGCGGTTAGGGACCTTGAGATGAAGCTGGGCGTTATTTGATGTAAATGAACGGTCGAAGGGTCGATAACCAGTAATCACTCAACAAGCTCTTTGATTCCAAGTCCATCAGTCATCCTAAGCAGGACGCTGCATTTCATTTAGTGTAAAGGCATTAAAATATGTGCTTTAATCCTTAATCAATACTGCCTAATGATCCCACTATGATCATTAAAAAAGTAAGACTGCATAAAAAAAATGATTTGGGCTTCAGCCCGAGGAGCTCATGCCAGATCAATGTTGCCATGACATTCAATTCACGTGTTAACCTCATCCAGTGTTTCAGGCGATGCTAATGTGACATTTCTGGGAGAACCGGTGCTCCTGGGAATGAGGTAGGCATGCTGGGAAATCAAAGCGAATAGACGAGTGGGGGGGTTGAACGAGTGTCACATGCAGGTGTCTCTTCGTCTCCCACGTGAGGCACTCGGGAGCAGCTGAGTGTGTGTGAGAGAGGGTTGATGCCAAGAAATCCTCCCTGTTATGATAATATCTATATTTTCTTCAGCCAGATATTAAAAAGATAACCCAACATAAATCAGGGTGAAATTGTATTTTCTCTCTCACACTGTTCCCTCGGTTCCCCTCCGTCTCTCTCTACTGGCTCTACAGTGTGTGTGTGTGTGTGTGTGTGTACATAATGTCCGTCTTAGACAGAAAGAAGCTTTAAAAAGTGTTTGTGCCATAAGACTTGTAATGTATGAAATCAAATATGTGTTTATACTCAGTCATGATGAATATAATTACGTGCAGCACATTATTATAAGGATATATCATGAATGTACAACAGACGCTTCTGGCATTTTTGTTGGTATTTTTCTGACAGTGATTTTCTACACAATGGCCTTTTTTGAGTATTATACCTTTCTCCATGGCAGTGTTTCAAGACTGTGTTTTTTGATTGTACTGGAGTAATTATAGGCTTGCATAATTCTGTTTTTGCCCTCCTAATGAATGTATTGACTGTATCAAGAGTATGTATTACTGTGCCGTGAGAAGGTATGCAGAAACGTATTGGCTAATATCAATATTTTTGATTAATGAAATAAAGTGTATCTCTGAGGAGTGAGATGTAGTGTTGCTGATGACCTGTGTCTTTTTTTGCATGTGAGATCAGTCAGTCAGATATAATTCTTAGATATACATTTTGTTATTTTGCACGACATATGGCACACTGTCACCTGATTTTAGTATTACTGTTGAATATCTGAATAGTCTACATGTCAAAAAAAATACTAACGTTAAATCACAATTTCTGTTAATTCGCTCATTTAAGGGAGCAATATTTCTGAACAATTTATGTGATTATTTATGGGAATAATTTATGGAAAGAACCATGTAATTTGGTACAAATGTTACAGAGGAAAACTGTATTTTGAATTACTAATGTGCAGTGTGCAGCAGGAGAGCTGGACAAGGTGTGACATATTGACTTCAAGTAACATACATAATTCAAGAATTTTAAATACCGGTACTAATTTGATGACGCAATAGTTACTCAGGATTAAATTGAGATTTATTTCTGTACAATTATTCCAGTTTTAAATAAAATAATTTATATTAATTATAGTTAACAACACAGCGATTAAATATGAGGACATACTGACTTCTTGGGCAGGACTTCTCCCATGCTTACATTTGCATGACAATTCAAAAACTGACAAATTGACAAATCCAACTGTTTGCAGATTCACATTCGCCTCCATCTTTGAGTTTTCTAACAGAAGATGAGTTTCGATAGACGATCACGGTGCACCATGACCTGACTTTCAAGCATCCTAAGCTCACTGGAAAACACTTTCCAGCAGCGCTGGCTATGTCCATCAGTTTGCTGCTGTGTTGTCATGGAGTGTGTTTGTGCGATAACGGTTTTGTTATAATTCAGTGTGCACTGCAGTGACAAACAGGGCTTTGTTTTATCCACAGCACCAGCAGCTCAACTGTTACAACACAGGTGATAATAACAAGCTCAGAGAGAAAGGAGAGATTCAGCCGTGTGTGTGTGTGTGTGTGTGTGTGTGTGTGACCAATTAAAGAACTGACAGTGACAATGACTAAGCTGATACTTTGTGCCTGTCAAGACAAGTGAGAAACACAACATAGTTCACAACAGAACAAACACACACACACACACACAAAGATGTTATTCACCTATAATCACCTGTGGTCGATGTGTGTGTCAGCTTTCAAACTCCCCCCAGTTACATCCATTGGTGCAATCAGCCAATCACTGCCTTGCTCATATTCACAGTCCACCAATCAGCAAGAGCTCAAGACAAGACAATTAACACCAAAAACACTCCTGCTAAATAGAGCTCCCTGTTAACTGACATCTCTCTGCATAAACAGTCAAGTCGCCTGAAGCTGTAACAAAAAGCATCAGTGTGTCTCCTTCAGATACAGACAATCTCTACCTGGCCTCTTCCAATAAATCACCACGTTGTATATAAGTGGAGGTCACTGCACTTTTTTATCCATATCATAATATGAAGTAGGTCTGTCTGATAAATGTCCCATCAGCCCTACAGCACCTCTCAGGTGAAGCACATGCAGCAGACGAGGAAAGATAAGGAGAAAATGAGAGAATGAAGACAGAAAGACGGAAGGACAAGGAGGAAAAAAAGTGTGTGTGTGTGTGTGCGTGTGTGTGTTGCTGCAGTGATAAAGATGGATGAGTCTGTCGGTTGCCGCTGTGATTGGGCTGCTGTTGATTGTGAGTGTGTGCACATGCAAAGATTTATTTATTTATTTGGACCACAGGCTGTTGAGTGCATTAGCAGAGTCAAGGAAAAGCTGAAAAAAAGGTGAGAAAAACACATCGCATCCTCTGAGCACAGCAAGACAAGGACACTTCTGAATCCATGTCAAGGCAATTTATTATAAATGCCTGCCAATATCAAACACATGAATCATGCAATGTAGGGACAAGAGTCTGCAGAGTTGTACCCCAACCGAACTGTTCTTGTCCTGTTATGTGTTTTCACTGAGCAGCTTGCTCACTTATTATAACACTGGCGTTTAAATTTATCTATTCAATCAGTAACTGAGGACATAGGAGGACACTACATGAAATAATCACATCCAGCCACCCTATTTCCCCTGTCACATTTTAACCAATCCAATATTACTGTCATTAGTGAAGCTTATGGATTTCCTACCATAAGTGAACATTTCTGCTGTGAAATAAAAGTTAGTTTTTTTTAAAAGATATTTTCTTTAAATGTAAGGTGATAGTTAAGTCTTCTTCGCCCCAACGCCAAAAGAACAATCCTGCAGAATTTGAATGAGATGTGAGCGATCGATGGCATCACAGGCAGCAGTGGGATCAAGGAGGACCGGGTTGGAGCGCTGCCCAGTGGCAGGCTATCAGGATGTCATTTCAGCAAAGACGTTTCATGAAAGAGCTCTCGTCTGCCTTTTACCTCTGAGGCTTACCCTCATGAAGCCGCAAACCTGGCCCATAAAGACCTCAAGATCTTCTCAGTATGATAACAAAAAAGGTGGTAGACTCTCCCGCTACACTGAGTCATCTGATCTGATGCTGCTGTAAAGCCATAAATTTGCTTAATGGAGCTTGAACACAGAACTTTTAAAGCTCAGAGTACAAGGCAGCAGGTTTCTTAATCAATTTATGGATTCAAATAAAGCCCTAGGATTATTATGGTGATCGTTTATGTACCAGGCAAAATTATTCACTCCTGCTGTCTTTACTGCATTAAAGATCCGTCAGTTCCAGATGAAACACTTTGTTATTTTTCCATTTAAAGTCCCAGTGAAAAGGAAAGTAGTTTTTAGTTTCTGTACTGGGAGTATTGAAACCATACATTTCAATAATACACATTTGGGAGAGGGATTTAAATCATATCTTTTGCATTTGCAAAAGTGGACATATGGAGCTAGAGCACACACCTTCCTTATTGCTAAAAATTGCATGTCATGATATTATTGGTTGAAATAGGTTGGTACTATCTTACGTATGCACATGACAAATGTAGGAAGAAACTGCTCCATATGTGGACACTACGAAGACTGAGGGGATTATACACTGATGAAAACATATTTTTTTTAGTCCATTTCTCTTGGTGGAATTCCCAAAATGTTACACACTGTTGCTTTTTTTTTAAGCACTTAAATCATAAACTACAAATATAAAATATAATTTATCTCTCGATGTGTTGCAAGAGACTGGACACAATAACAGCAATACAATAAAATTACTCTGCAAAAACTGACTACTGTTAATGTTCACATTTACAGAGACGTTGTACTGGACTTTGTTGTACACATAGGCAGGACACTGGTGTTACTGATATTTTCTACACAAAGTTTGAATTCATTGCAGAGCTGTTGTATTGGACTGCATTACGTTGTTATTGCTTCCGCCCCTTATCAGTTTGTGATGTAGGTGTCTGTGTCTACGACCGCCTCAGGCTCCCTTCTCAAACACTCAACTCATCGTCTTCACTGGGCAATAACTGCTATCATTTTGAGTGTAGTCGGGCCAAGTGTTTGAGGTTTGGGAAAATTAATAAATAAAAGAGATAGCGAGTGGAGAGACGGCAGCGCTCCGTCTTGTGACCCAACTAACGTGGTTCAAACTCTTCATGCAGAAAAGGGCAGAGAAATTACCAGCAATTGATTTTCAAGCCTCGCCGTGCACAGATAATTGACTGACACGCCAAAAGACATCAGTAACAATTTGGATCTGCAGAATTACTGTCACAAGTGTGTCACACCTGAGCCTCTTTCTGACTGCAGCTGGTGGAAAATCACATAATTATGCTCTGGAGTGATGATGCTTCAAAGTGGTTCTTTAAGTGGAGGTGTATATTCAGGGATACTGTGGGTTAAAGTGACACAAGCAAACATGCATCGCTCAGTATTATATAGCATAGGGAGCATATTTGTGAAAAGAACAACATGACAGTTACTTGGTAAGGGAAGCACTGAATGAATAAATCTATAGTTTTCTTCAGAAATATGAGCTAACATGGGGAGAAAAGTGAGCTAGCTTCTAAACTATGGACAAAGCTAGGAATAGCCAACAAGCTAATGCTCCAGAACTTTCCATCACATGAACCACTAAGTACAGCAGCCCAGACGTGTCAACTCAAATGCAAAAGACACAACGGAAGTGACACACAGCGGATGTTGACAATGGGGTGGGTTGTCGCTGGTGGACTACTCCATGGAGGAAGACAGCACTTGCTCCTGTGATAAGTAAGTTATGCAACAACCCACCTCACTGTCATTTTGGCTTTTGCATTTGTGTTGACACCTCTGGGCCACTGTAATGAACACACCCACCTTGCTTATGAAATAACTGGGTGACATATTGTCAACCCTTCACTTCTTTCTCCTGTCTGAACTCTTTTCTTTTCTTTTTCCACTCCCTGACTTTTGAGACATCCTGCCGTCTCCTCCACTCCTTAAGTCTGTCTGTTGCACTGTGTAGGATGTCTGACAAGGCAGCTGGACTGAACCATTTTACGTAAATACAGGGGGGAGGTCATTGAAAAATGTTTCCACAACAGTCAAACACTGACAACCAGGGGAGGGGGGCACATGCTAATACACACAGAAGGAAAACTTGACATTATCATCAATTAATAAAAAAAAAAAAAACCCGGGACGCCCTGGATGAGACGTAAAAAGTGGACATGTCCGGGGAAAAGAGGGCGTTTGGGCAGCCTAATATAGCATTTCACACAGACTGTATATACAACCAGTGGTGAAATTATCCCTGGTTCTTTAAGGAAGAATAGCAAATTCTGACCAGTGGTCCAGGACACTGATTGCAGTCCAAACAGCTTCTTTTTTGGAAAGATTTCCCTTTGCTGCAGCTGCACTGCATCATATGTTAACTTCAGTGTTAAAATCACTGAAGCATGCCACACAACAGGTCTATTGCTGAGCATTTGAGATTTTGTAACTGGTGCTTTGTTGCCACTTTGTGCTGCTTCAGCAAACAAACGTGCTGAGCTCCTCTCCTGACAATCACAGAGTTGCTTCCAGTAGCACTTGTGGTTTTTCTGTGACAAAGAGAGATGATGAATCCTTGCTAATCCCCCTTTCATCACACATAGTCCTTCTCCCCAGCTGCCTCGCCTGTGGTTCTGAATACTGGCTGCCTGTTTAATGTATTGCAGCCCCCTCAGCTTTCATCTAGCTAACACACCACCTTGATCTTGGAGTAGCACTTAATTCAGGGTGTTTAGAGCATCAAACAATCTGCAAGTCCAAACAACTACAGTCACAAAAGGTCACCTGTGAAGTTGGCGCCGGCAGTATTGTATGGGCCAGATATGATGCGAATGCACTGGACAAATTCGATGATATTTGCATCGTAAAAGATTTGTTCAGTAGACAGCATACCAAACAGACTGATCAGAGGGTAATCCACCTTGTGTGTACAGTGCAGTGACCCAGGATACATGATCGATCCAGATCTCTTTTTCCTGTACAAAACAAACACTGCATGAATTCCTCCCCTTGGTTTGAAATAATCAAGGTTTAATGAGTCCGGTAGCTGAGACTGTCCTCTGCGTGGACAGAATCGACACACTGTGAAGGCAAATACAAAAGGAGGTCACAGGTTTAATGAAATAGGGGAAGTCCTCTTGCATTCCACTGTTGACACCCTGATTCATCCTGTCTCCTCCTCTTCCTCTAGTCAAAAGGTCTCCTCCAGGTCAGCACAAAGGGGTGGCAAATAATGGATGAGGATGTATTAATGATGACCTCCCCTGCCTCCTTTCTTTCTAGCTATCCTCTCTCAAGAGCTGTCACTAATCCTACTCCAGCTTTCAGCCATCTCCCTCTCTAATCATAAATCAAACAGTGTATCAAAATGCATGAACCGATAGCAGCAACAGCCATCCATCAAAATACTGGAGCCGCATGCATATCTGATGAGGAATACAGTAGAGTCAACACAATGCTACAGCTTTTTGCTGATCAGGTCCATTTTTCTTTCAGGTATTGTGTTTCTCCCAAACTGTAAACCCACTGACCCAACTTTTGAAATTTTCCACACTACTTTGTCATTAAAAGTTTGTTTCCTGATAAACTGCAGAGGCAGTGTTGATTTATTAAAACTGAATGTAGGAAACACACAGACTGAATATTGTTCATTCAATCACTGCCCATAATGAAGTGGACTGTATGTATATGGGGCATTTATGGCTTAAAAAAAACTTCTGTCTAATCTGCTCAGGGTTGACAGAACTCATATGTGTAGGTAGATACAAAGCTAAAGCTAGTAGCTGCTAACTTAGCTTAGCATGAAGACTGTAAACAACCAACCCGTACAAAACCAAAAAGTAAAAAATGACAATTTGCTGTTTTCAGCGAGTTACAGCTGCATCTGAAATTCCATACTAACATGCTACTGAGTGTGCTCAAACAGTATGTGAGATTTTTTAGTATGTCTAAAACCTTAGTATGGACCCAAAAGTATGTGAGGTACTATTTCCGGTAAATATTACAGTATGCAAACACTTTGTTGCATCTGAAATGCCATACTCCAATCCAAACGGCAAGAGGCTCTCAGGAAGTGCGTATTTTCCGCACTACGCAGTGTGTCAGAAAAGATGCATACTACATTTATTCACTCAAAAGTATGTTGAATGATAGCACACACATTGAGTATGTAGTGTATGGTATGGAATTTTGGATGTAACCTATATCTAGGGTAGGACCAGTTGCTAAGCAACCAGTAAAGACTCCAGGAAGTAACAAGTCCCAGCCAAGGAATAGTCCAGTAGCTCGTACATAAAACACTGATTCATTGTTTTTACCCCACATTTTCTGAGCTAAATTAAACAAATCAGATATAAATTGTGAATTATCACTCTTTAGAGGTGGTGGTCGGTTGGTTAAGTATGCCTTCAGGCTGACTGTTTTCTATCTCTCCGCTGAGCTGTTAGCTACAAACTTCTCCTTTAAAACACATTTCTTATTTTTTCTTATTTTAAGTAATGCACACCCTCCTCTGTGTACTCTGTGCCACAGTGGTGCTGCTTTTGTACGAGGGCTCGCACTCTGTCCTCCACAAATGTCCTTCAGCCTCCAGGGAGCTCCCTTTGGGCCTCGTGGCCTCCCCATGAGGAGGAGGACAGCAACCAAAAGCCCCCACCCCCATTCATCTGGCAAAATGACCATTGACAATAAGGACTATTTTATTTGACACAAAGACGTTTTGTTTCTCCTGGGACCAGCTGTTGTCCGAGCACAACTGTGCAACTTCAAAGAGTGGTGAACAAAGTCAGGTAAAGGGGACAGATGTGATGCAGAGGTGTGGGTATCGAGTGTGACAAAGGAAAAAAAACACCATGTCCCTCTCATTTCCCCATGAAACACAGCAGGCGTTGTGTTAAAATACGTATGTTGAGGCCGTTGGTTATCTCGGGGGTCGTGCAGCCTGTGAGACTGATAGACCAGTGAGGGACAGGCACCAATGATGTAATGTATGATATCGTTTTGAAGGCCAAATAGAAATGGACATGCATCCCTTGACACGGAACCACAGGAGATTACAGACTACTTTCGGCTCCTCCTCGGTCAATGATTAGTTTTTACAATCAACCGATGCAAATTGGAAATCACTGACAGCCCATCAATCACATCCTGGCTGCAATGTGTTGAGAGTCTTTTGGCCCGTGCCAGGAAACACACCGTACTGTTGATTGGCTCTCAGGCACTAACATATATCTCTGCACTACAGGTATGAGGGACACATTAAGAACATTCAATTCTCATCTATCCGCAAGTAGACTTTTTGAGTGTCGTCTTGTGGGACATTATCGTCCCATGAGACAATGCACAGGAAATGGAGGACTTACTCATAGTTGTTACAACTCTCGCAGGAGCAGCAGTTACGTGGTGTCGGCTGTACGTTTTGGCCACCACAGAGGCGATGCAAGAGGCAGCCTCCATCTCCACTAGTACTCTGATGTTTGATGTGTCTGGTCCAAGAGGAAATATTTATATTAAACATTTATATAACATTTACATTGCTCTTTTTGCTTGCAAATCACTGAATATTTTAAATTAAAACTAAAAACAGTCGACTAAAATTAGGGAACTGCTTACAACTGTAAGACCTGTACGCAACCAGTTAGTTAAACATTTAGTAAGTGTTATAAAGCAGATCTGCACAACTATTGCCTGTCTGGCCACAGGGAGTTTACTCTCACAGATGTTTTCCCTTAAAACCTAAAAAATAAGGTCTAGTGTTGAACATTCAGGCTTCATCATCAAGTGAAGCAGTGGGCCAATGTGTGGTTCAGCACGATAGCAAGCAGGCTGCATGGACTCCAGAGTAAAGGGGAAATAAGTGGGGGAATGAGGGGTGAATGGATGTGAAAGAGTCAAGACAGACAAAGTTAAAAAAAAAAAAAATAATAATAATTAGGATTCCCTGCTTCAGTCTGCACAAACTGCACACTCACCAGCCTTGGTTCATGGAGTTCATTGTGTTTAGCAGCCTGGAGAGGTAGATGCAGTTTCTCTCTCACCGAATCATTCCTCTGTGGTCAATACAAAAAGAAAGTGATTAATTTGTACGGCCCGCAGCTACAAAGGGTACAAATACAGTAGGTTGTCATCACTGGTCCCAGGGGTGTCTCTCTTTGGTGGAGGTCAAAACAGACCACACTGTTTTTCTCTCGCAGTTACTTGCCCACGTATATCTAAAGCTATCCAAAACTCCAGGGGCTAAACTTAATTTGTGGGTGGCCGTGGCAACTCATATCTTTGATTGAAGATGTAATCAGTTGCTGTGGCGAAGTTCAGTCATTTAATATTCGGATCAGTCTGGTCATATCAGAAGGGATTAAAGTGTGGTCATTATTCTTGAGGAGCAGTTTCAATCTGACAGCTGTGAAGTAAATTGGGAACCACCTCTACTGGCTCAGTGGAGGAACACTGTTGTGATTTCCCTCACGTTTGTAATTTAAATAAGGTGCACTCTGTGACTTCTTATTTCATACAAACATTCAGTGAAGTCATCTTAATCCTCGACTAAAGTCACCCTCAATTTTAGTCACCAGGGAGAAATTAAAAGGCTTCCTTAACCTCACAAACAAATAATTTAGTAATTCATTTCCTGTCCAATAACGAGGACTGGTGGTTTATGGTGTAATTAGGCAGAGGCAGAGAAGGCTGTCCATGGCATCCTTCATCATTAGTGGACAGCAGCCTTTAATAACAATGAGTGATATGCCAGAGAAGTAGGAGAAAGATATGTGGATGCTATCATTGTGGCACTTTTATGATCTGTAGCAGGAAGTCTCCACTCTGCTTTTTACAATATCAATTATTACCAACACTGATGGTGCCCTTACCTGTTATAACCCCACTAATAATGGTTTGCACACATAAATAACGCGGTGTGTTGTCCATCAGTGACTGAAACCTCCAATTATCCTGCTAATGCCTCTTTTACACTTGAAGTAAACATTTGAATTTAGGGCTTTTGCTGTGTGGTATTGATACTGTTACACGTGCTTTTCGATTGCCGGAAGTAGCCTATTTTGCTGGTAGCGGTGTTGCAAGTTGGTACTGAAATACAACTGAGTTTATTTACCTCGGAAATCTTTGATGGGAATGATTAGCCAGTGTTAGCAAGAGTAGCTGATAGCAACGCCGGTACGTTGGGCCTTCGGGGACCAGTTTCACTGTGGACACACGCGGCAGCCATGTTGGATTTACAGGTGGGGGTGGTGAGGTTTGCTTTCTGACTTCAGGAGGCCTTTCATGTAAATTCCTACTTTCCATGTCAAAAGTCGCTCAAGCAGCGCTGACTGAGTGAAACACTCATCTGTACTTACAGTTATCTGCTCATGTTGACTGCAAATGAAGAAGTTACAGTGACCAGCAGCTAACAGCATGTCCAGATGTTACAGACACCTTGTACAGATGGTGGGTTCCCGCGATGTCACCAGATCACGAGCCCAAAAAAATCCCAGGTTAGGTGAGGTCAGATGTTGTAATCCTCCACGTGACCACTAGTGGGCGATAGAAACTGGTGATAAAAGGTAAGATGAGTGCTGTGCCCTAGGCAGTAGGAAAAGGAGCACAGTGCAGAATAGTGCAAAAATACAATCTAGTGCAAACGAAACAATATAAAACACTATAAGAACATTTTAAAAACACCCTAAGCTGCCAGTTTGGAGGTTAAGAGTGAAATGTTCTCATAAAATGACAAAAGTGAAGATAAATAAACAGAAATAAACTGTTCATTGATACATTTATATATATATATATATATATATATATATATATATATATATATATATATATATATATATATATATATTTATTTATTTATGTCTGATTTATTTATTGTTTGGCTACATGCATTAATTGTATTCATTTTGGCTATTTTAATTATGGTGCAGACAGATATTTTATGAAATGTAGATGCAATTTCCATCAATAATGTAGAAAATACTAAACATGAATATGACAATAAACACTGATGCACCTCTTTGGTAAAGTGACTCTCCCAGTCTTGTGCTGAGACATGTTTGGTGAACAGCAGATGGCAGCAACGATTTGAGGCTCTACCAGAAGAGGAAGAAGGAGGAGGAGGAGGAGGAAAAAGAAGGTGTGTTTTTAAAAAGGGTGTGTGTAGCTGCTGGTTTAGTCTGAGGAAACAGGGATAGTTTCAGAGGTTGTTGTGAGCTGAGGATCAACCTGGATTTACGGCCTTGTTCAGGTTTGTAGTTGGTAACTTCACTTTGTGATGTGTTTTTTTAGAAATGTTTTAAAGTAATTTATGCTGTTAGATAGTGATCTTAGATACACTCACTGGTGCTCACTTGAATCCTTGAGTCTGTATCTAAACCTTGAGTGAAGGAAGAAATGCAGATTGTGTTTTTTCCTCAGTCTGATCAGATAGCAGTGGAGATGCAGCAGAGCAACAGCAGCAACAGTGTGACTGAGTTTGAGCAGCCGTGGGGAGGCTGGACCACCCTGTTGAACCGCTTTTATGATGAGCCCAAGGTAACACCAAGCTAAGCACCTGCATTATTCTTTATTTTGTGAGTCAGAGGGGACTGTGCTTCTTCATTTTGTCTTTGTCTCTTTAACAGGCAGCACAGCTGATGAACACAAGGTTGGGGCAGTACCTGAGCAGCCATCCTTTCTTTGCTGTCACAGTGCTGCTGTTCAGCACCATGGCTGCCCTCCCTGTCGGACTGTTCCTCACTTTTGCCCTTGTGACCATTATTATTTCAGTAGTAGGTTTTGTTTTCTTTGAAGGTATGTGTGATAACGTCAAAAAACATTTGTCTGAAAATGTAGTCACAGACTATACTTTGTATTAACCAAAAACTTCTGTGTGTGTCTGCCAGTGTTTCTGCTGTTTGTAGGAGGGCTGACTCTGCTCAGTGTGCTCTCTGGTATTGCCTTCTTCTCTGTCATGGCTTCATTCATCTTCAAAGTGCTTTATGTCACCATCTCCAACATCCTCAACCACCGTTATCCACAGCTGATAAAGGTAATGTACTAAATAATTTGCTGGTGGTATTGGGGTGAATGCACACCAAGGTTTTAGACTGTATTTTGAGAAGAAACACATGACTGTTCAGTGCTCACATGATTTTATTTTGCCTTGAACTATACACCAGACCAGGTCTGACTTGAGAATGAGACTCAGTGTGGTTACCTGCTTAAATAAAGGTTAAGATTCAAGATTCTTTATTGTCATTATGCATGCATAACGGAATTTTGTAGCGTCTCTCAGCTTAAGGGCACACATAAATAAGGAATACAAATAAAGATATAAAAGACATAAATATAAAAAATAAAACACCCGTATGTAAACTTGCAGAGAAAATGTGGAGAAGGTGTAGATAAAGTGCATCTTTAGTGCAAGAACTGGTGTAGCTCTGGGGAAGAAGCTGTCTTTAAATTAAAATTTAAATTAGCCAATTAACCTAATCCCGATGCATGTTTTTTGGATGGTGGGAGGAAGCCAGAGTACCCACGCAGACACGGGGAGAACATGCAAACTCCACACAGAAAGGCCCCGGGCCGGGAATCAAACCCAGTACCTTCTTGCTGTGAGGCAACAGTGCTAACCACTACACCACCAGTGTGTTAAATCAAATACAATAAATACACCACATGAAGATAATCTATCTGCTTTTATATACAGAAATGTCAGTGATAAATTGATGGAGTTTAGTCATCTTCTCTTCTAAAACAGGAATATATTGTAGACACATTCATAGGTGAGGCAAGTTTATCTATAATACACAAAGGCAGCTCAAGGCGCTTCACATATTGAAGTTGAAAAGACAAGAGAAATGTTTATTTGTCTCCTCTGTTGTCTTTTGTTCCTACCAGAAAGGTGAAGTCCAGGAGAAGGAGAGTGAAAGAGCAACTTCAAAACAGGAGGAAATGCACTAGCTTTATTCTTCTTGCCGACTTTTATGTGGAAAAGCTCAAAACCGCCTTAAAGCTCAGTAGGTGGGAGTCAGAGGATTCACACCTCCAGATCTTTAAGCTTGTAGACTCCCTGGTGGTTACACAATGTCTAAAGCCTAAATACTACATATTTTTCCAAAATGTCTGTGTCATTATCTCTGTATATGTAGGTAGTTTATATAAGTATAAAGTGTTTACAGCAACCAAAGTATGATGAAGTATGAACTAGTCTTGTTTTATTTTACCACTACAGAAGACTTATTTTTTCCAAAGCCATATATATTTTAGGGATGCACCAATCCGATATCAGTATCGGTCTCGATATCTAAAACATTTCTAGATCGGGGCATAGGAGCAGATCTATTCAGGGTAATTCTATGTTGTGAGTGACGTCAGGCCCTGGTGATGTGTTGTGTGGAGGCTCGTATTTGTTCACAACAAGGAGCGAGCAAAGTTTTGTCAATTTTTTTGGAGGACAAAATTAGTGAGTTAACGCAGCGGTATACACGATGGAAACTCTACGTGGACAAACTGCATGAAATGCGCTGCCAGAGCCGTGCTGGCAGGTCATGTCAGTAAGAGGTTAGAAGTGTCATGTGCTGATAAAGTGACATGATGTAATGAATAGTGTTACAGTAAGTGATATCTGGATATATGTTGATATGTGGAGGCAGAGAAAGAGAGAGGCAGTGGCCGTCTTGTAACCAATCTTTTCCATACAATGACACATACTATAGTTTGTTAGTTAATTCAGCGCTGCTTTTCTGTATCGGTATCGGGCAATACTAAACCTCAGGTATCAGTATCGGTAGTGGAGGTGAAAAAAGTGGACCGGTGCATCCCTATTCTATGTATGCACATATCTTGAAATAGCAGCTCATTTCAAGTAATGGAGAAAAATGTGGACAAATAAGCTATGCACTATCTTCATATATAATCTTCCATATTATGGCTTTCAGTCTGAAAATGTCCGTTTATGTCTGCAGACATCTGATGCACGCACCCGAAATAAAAAAGCACCACAAAATAACTTACATTTTTATGATTGCTGAGCACATTGTTGTAAATGTAATTTTGAATAAATGTTCATCTGAATCTATCTATGCTGGTCTGTGTTTCTGTACAATCCAACCACAGATGGAGACTTTCCTTAGCTTTAAACTATAATGAATCCAAAATAATGTATTGTGATAAGACTGTCTGGTAAAAATGCTGATTTAAAAAGTACGCTGTATGGCACACGCCAAATGACTGTGGAACCAGACTGTATTACAGTTATGCTGCTATATTAATACTCTGGATATAGTTTAGAGCACCTTTATGTATATATTCCTGACTACAGTTACAAACTTTTAGTTCAGCAACAATTCCAGACATTAACTTGTATCCGAATATCTCCTCTACCACCATCCATAGTGCTACAAGCAGTCAGAATCTCTACGATGCAAAAAAACGGTGCCCATTCTCATCAATAATGAAACTGCAACACACCAGAGGGCGATTCTCATAAAATCTTTAATGGAGGTGATATCATGCAAAAAAAATACATAAAAAGTTGAATAATTCTTTAGGAACGACTAATTTGAAAGAAGAAATGTAAAAAGAGGCCTTTCAGTTGAATATAAATGCACCCACTGAACACTGAGCACCCCTTCTCAGATCTGTTGAATTTTCTACACTCCAGACAGAGTTAACATTTGAAATGTCACAACCATACAATGTGGTGGAGGATTTTCATGCCAAAAATCATTATTTAGCCTTTTCTTGTTGCTTGACTCTTGTCTTTATTGATTTTCAACCTTGAGACAACCAACAAGTCAATGTTTGAAGGTGTTTCTGAGTTTGTAGGGGTGCAGTGCTGGCACAAACAGTTTGTGCTCTATCTACATCCAAAATGTGATGTAACATTGTTTAAATATTGTGAGAAATCTCTATTAAAGCTATAAAACAATTGCTGCATTTTATTTTACTTCAATACAGTAAGCTGAGGATAAACACATGGAAGGTCGAATTAGCCACCATATGAAAATACTGACATCTATTTCCAAACGATTGCTGGCAGAACAGTAATTTATATCATGGGTTACTTCGTAAACTTAGGATGAGTTCTGTTTACAAAAAGATTCAGATTAACAAGAGTTAAAATTGTGTTTCTAACAATTTTAGAAATCAACATTTTTACAAAATCTGTTTGATATTTTGAAATGTCGGCATGAAACTGTTACTGTTGGCATTAGTAAATATTCCTATCATGTATTACCATATATGCAGACAAAGAAATAATCCAAAACAAAAACAAGAACTATGAGAAAGTGGACATAATCCCCATCAGGCACTCAGATACATCACTGCTTTATCTTACTCTTTAATAAGACTGTACATTTGTGCATTTCATCACCAAGTCAAACAAGGTACTTCTCAGAGTCGACCCTATTTGTGACATTATAAAAAAAAAAATAAAAAACAAGCGTATACACCTCACATGTAGAAAAAAAAGAGCCTTTTCTCCTATTTTGAACAGCAATGAAAGAAGTTTAAGGCAAGATGCTGAACACAGAAATCCAAAGGTTGACCTGATGTGGTTTTTGTTCAGCTGTGGTGTTTGTTGGCATTTACCAGATCAATCATCAAGAAGACTAGTGTTTTCCCCCGATGGCTCTCTGTCTCAGGCATCTTTTGCTGTAGGTCACGAGATCACATGATGTCATCTCCACACCCCCCTGAGTCTGCTGGGAGTCTCCGTCTCCTTCTTTGCATTTTACGCTGGCAGGCTCAGCTTCTTGCCTTTCAACACTGAGAGAAAGAAAGAGCATGAAAAACCATCACTGGGCCAGTACATGCTCATGCTGCCATAGATGATTTTTAAACAGGGAATTTGTTGATTTGGGTCCAGAAGTAACCCCCAGTAAACAAGAAGCCCTCTTCAACAAAATACATTCACGAACAGACTTGACAGAATTAAAACTAAAAGTTTCATGTGCATTTCCCACCTAAAAACCGTGAAGACGAGGCAATTAAGAGTAATAACGGATTAAAAGGAAAAAAAAAAAACAATGCAATGATTGAGACACAATTTTCACACCAACGACCTAACACACAGAGATTGTTGTTGTTCTTTGTGATTTACCACTTACATGGAAGAAGACACCGAAGGAAACTGAAGGTCTCCAAAGCAATCTGCTGAGTGCAAACGGGAACTTCATCTGCTTGACTGTTTTTATGTGAGGTTTATGTTGCTGTTTTGTTTTGATGCTGTCTCTAGTTTGTTCTTTTATTTGAAACTTTAACTGCTGCTGTCTTGGCCAGGACTCCATTGTAAAAGAAATGCTGAATATCAATGGGAAATTAAAGGTAAAATAAAAAGTTTTCTAGAGTTATTTAACATCAGGCTGAGGGATAAAAACAAAATATCCTTTCGGCTAACACATATTTACAGTGATGTTGATCAAAGCGTCCATTGCAATTTAAAAACAAACGCATACTCAAAAGAATAGTTGTAGTTTTGGAAGTACTGCGATGTGATCGAGGAATTATATATTCTCTCATCAACCGTCTTGACTTTACTCAAAAGCAACTTCTTTCTAATGTGACTATAAAAAAAAACATAAGGGGACACAGCCCTGGTTTCACGAGGAAAAAAGAAATATTCTGAAATTTAGCCGATACTAATATGAGGCTTCCACAGGCTGGATGAGCCGAATCAAGTGCGTATTTCAAAAGTTAAGATCTTGTTTAGCACAAAATCCCCCTTTGTGTGTTTCCTGGGACAGTGCTGAGCTGTGGTAACAGTGAAAAGACCATTTGATTCAGGAAAAGTCTAATTTGCTTCAGCTGAACCTTAGAATGAGGTTTTCCATGGAAAAGAGACTGTGGATCTCCTACAGGGCCAGAAGGAATTACACCAACCACTGACTCTTTCCATGACCATAAACGCATATATGTGCAAGACGAAAATGTGAAGCAATCCTTTATACAGTAAAAAATAATAACTAATATCTTTGTTCCCCATATGTTGTCTGATAATTATTCTTATTTCCTAATGCCATAATGAATGATACCAGTAAGAAAACCCACCTTTGGTGACATAAAGGTAGAAGAAGTCACAGTAGAGGACAGTCTGGACCAAACCGGCCACGATGGCGATCATGTCAAAGAAGCCTTCAAAGTAGAAACGCCAGATCCAGTTGAAAAGATAGAGGGCCCGATACAGGCCCAGGCAGAACAGGTAGTGAGTGGTGATTGTCTCCGCCTCGCCGGTCTTGCTGATCATAAAGAGCTGCGGCAGGATCGCCACCGACTCCAGGTAGATGGAGAACGTCCACAGGATCTGACGACAGATAGATTTATACTTCAGCGTGCAGGAATATAGTGACCTTTTAGGAAATGTATATGATTCATACTGTGGTAAGGCTAGACAGCATCGTGGTCAGCACTTATGTCACCTCCAGGAGAGAGAAGTCATGGTTGATGAGAACAGCAAGACCCCCAACAGGAACAACCAGGAACTCTACTCTGAAACTGTCATGGTTGCCATCGTAGGTGGCCCTGAACTTCACGTAGATCAGGTAGACTGTGGCATACGCACAACCGATGTAGATCACCTGGTAAACAACGCAGAGCAGCTTGTCACTGAAGGTACTGGGGAGAAATATGGGACTCATATGAAAGACTGCTGAAGGATGGCTGGTGGCTTACCTTCATGCATGTGTTATAGAGGGAGATGAAGGAGGTGAGCAGGTCCAAGTAGCGCGTGGTGAACACTATAGCAAACAGGATTTGGCTCTTTCCAGAGATACCTTTAAAAGGAATATCAAGCAGATTTTAACATTTACAATATGTTGAAACATTAGTGACTGCAGAAGAAGCAATTTGGGTAAAACATGAATCCTGAATGTTTTTCCTTGTTGAACGGTGACATCTACTGGAAACATGATGAATATATATCTCGGAAATCAGCAGTCCTCTAGTCCTTTTGATCTTGGTATAAATAACAACATTGCATGTGTAATGTCAAATCTTACTTCATTTACTATTGCTATCTAATTAACAATGCACAAACAAAAAAACAAAAAAAACAAAAAAAAAAAACAATGCACAAACAGATGGCCTCTCAGGTTAGATGACAAAAAGAGCAACTCAAAAGCATGGATAAGTGTTCTTGACCTTGACATGGTTAAGACATTGTTGCTTTGTCTGTATATGTCAGCCTTGATACATGGTGACTATGAAACCTGTTCCCACATTATGTGTTGTTTACTGTATCTGCTTGACCCCCTCTTAGCACCTCAGTCTCTTTTGCATCTGCAGTGTGAATGGTATCACTGCATTTTGCCTCTGCACATTATTTACCTGATATTGTCATTCTGCTTCTCTATGGTGTAACTATACTATTCGTATTTATTGCTACCATACACTGCAACTATTGCATGCACGTCAGTCCTGGAAGAGGGTTTTTCAGATGTTTTGTAAGTTCATTCCATTAAAGGCAAATGTATTATTTGTAATTGTTGGCCATAGAAATAAAGTTGACAAATTATTCACTGTCTTGGATAGCTCTCTCTGTAAAAAACATTTCAGACTTAAGATGTTATTATGTTATAGATAGAACTATGTAATATAGACTCATTAGCCCACAGCATTTATGAACACTCCCCACTCTTAGCTGTAACCTAACTTAACCTCCCATTATCTTTGAACCCACAGTCAACCCTTCAGCTCTGTGGGCCAATCACGACACTTCATCTCCTCATAACCAAAGTAGGATCCACCACTGTGTCCTCTTGACTGCACACGACAATTCACGGTTATCACAGTTGTGTAGCTTGCTATTAAATATTTAAACATGTATGATTTAAAATCTGGAGAAATGAAGCATGATTAAAGAAAAAATAACGCAAACTACGTTAGCATGTTAGCTGTTTCCGTAGCGCCTTCTGGAACGCCACGTCAGAAACCAGACCAAAAAAGTCGATCACCAAACTTCAAACGAACAGATCAATTAATGGATGGTTGAGGACCAAAAACAAACGATGAAACCACAGGAAGAAATACCCCTAAAATCTTACAAATGTTGTATTAAAGTCATTAAAGTGCACCAGGCACCTAGGTGTCAAACATTACCTGAATCCCTACACAATTAGCTAATGCTATGCTATATTCGGACATTGTTGTCACTAATTTCAATATGTAAATACATATATACGTGGCAAATATGGTAGTGGACTATTACCAGATGTGATGGAGGTGCAGACAGACGTTTATATGTTATCAGCTGTTAGCGCACTGACTGCTAAGGCTATTAGCCACAGGCTCAAATGAATGGGTGGGAGACGTTAGCGTGTAGCAAACAGTAGCTAACTTGTAGCTTTGCTCGGTAAGAAGAGCTAAAACGACCGTTTTTTGCAATCCAAAGAAAGACAAAGTTAATTAGTGACGTTAGAAAAACAATACTGTAGCATCAGTGATAAAATGATAGCCATAGCTCACCTGCGCATGACCTGCTTTTCCATACTTTGAGTAGCAGGATGATGATAGCAGCCAGATGAGAGAGGTCCCCGGTGAGTCTGAACACGTTCATCTTTGCAGACAAGCTAGGAAAGCTAACGCAGGTGTCCCTTAAACTCGTCCAAAAGTATGTAGTTTCACACTTTTCGATGTCTGGTGTTGAAGCTTATCCTCCTTTACTCAGCAGCTAGCCGGGTTGGGGCATTCACAGGGTTGGAAATATGGCGAGTGCAGGTCGACGTGGAAGGGGGCGTCAGAAAACACAGAGAGGGATTAGGATTGGCCTAAAATCTGATTGACTGCACGAGAAGATCCGCCTACATCGAGGAACACGGAAGGACTTGAGGCACCGTGGGTGGGACACATGGTGGGGACCAAACCAGCAGGATTGTCATGAAAGTAGCACAACTCACAACACAATGACCATGCACACGAGCTGGTGTAATGGGACACATTAGCATCGTTTCTGTCTGTGGCATATTATTAATATGTAAAGTAAGTATGACTTAAAACTATGTATGTCGTAAACTAGTACACTAGTTTGCTCTGAAAGGTAGATTATAAGTGTAAAGTAAAATTGTTTTAGGTCCAGTGTTCATTTGTTGTCTTTGTACAACATAGGATGCACAATGAAATGCAAATTGCAGTCCCTTTATTACAAACCAGAATCTTTAAAATTGGGCTGAAATAATGCTGAGATGAGGTCACCTAACTAAACATTACTCAGAATGATGACGTCCTGAAAGGGGCTTAAGCCATTGCTTCCTTACAGGACAGATTTCATGTATGCTCTTATATACGTAAATGACAATAAAGGCTGTTTAGTATTTTTCCCCACAAGGACACAGTCTTCCAGCATTCTGCTCATATCATACCCTCATCTGTAAATCTGTTTGTACTTGACATTATAAATGCCATTATTATCATGTCATATCACTATTAACACACTCAAATGCCTCTGTGAAAATCCACAGTGTTACCATTCAGTTACAAAGGACAGAAAACTTAGTGGGAACTAAGTGTTGAGTTATTGCAACATATACCACTTCCTATATCGTCACCCTTAGACAGCATCATGTGAGGAATAATGCGATCATTGGCTTGCCGTCAAGCCTCAGACATGGACTGGTTGTTTTGGATTTCTCTGCTGCTGACCTGCCTGCCAGTAACAGGTGAGAGATGTCTTTGTTAAACATTATATACATCAGTGCTTTAAGGAATAATACTTTCAAGGAATTAATTTTTTTCACATAACAATCAAGCAGAACAGCTTCTGTTCAACAGTGGTTTCTCTGGGCTAGAATATAGTGAATGTTACATCTGTTAGATTTATCTGTCTTTTCATTCCAGAGAGCATGAAACAAAGTGAGAACTGCTTACTGCAGCCAGACAAGTTGATGTGGCGGAAAACAGGACAACATGTTCTTCTCAAGTGTATCATCAATTCACATTGTTCAGCCAATGACCTGGATTATGTGTGGTTTACTTTCAAGAGACACGTCCACCTTCGTCTCAACCCGATGAGCAACCCTCTCAAGTACAGCATGCATAGAGCATGTTTAAATATCACGTCACTTAACGCTAATGACAGCGGGGTCTACTACTGTGCTGCAGAATCGAGTGGACACCCAGCTCCTGGTGTCCAGCATGTAGCGTTAGGGACAACTCTTGTAGTGATGGGTAAGAGTCTGATTTTAGAAACACAAGGAACAGATGTTTGGATGTGTTGATGGAGATGAATTGCAACAGATAAATTTTTCTTTTGTTTTTAGAAAAAAATCACATCCCAGTGGTGTGGCCCATTCTTCTGTGGGTATCATTTGTCCTCTTGGCCATCTACAGCTTGGCATTGGTGACACTTATTATAAAGAAGGTAAATTACACATTCATTGAAAACGTTGTGTATTGTTAAGATCAGTTATCAAACTCGTGTGGAAGCTGAAAATGTACTGATGTCAGATGTTCCTCTTGGTTCTAGCATGGCTGCAATATGGACATCTGCAGAAGGACGTACAAAGCCCAGGTTGTAGACAGGTTCTCTTTTAATTTATGTTTGTGTGTTTACTAAATGAAAAGTCAACAGAAGCAAAAAGAACCGAGGCCTCTGTAAATTACTGGTCAGAACAAGATATCACAGATATCAAAGCGGTAAACTGACTTTTTTCATCCTGCATAAAAAATGTAATCATCCAAATATGTTTTATAACTAATTTCTTCTTAACTTTCCAAACAGAATAACTCAACTAAAAAAGCACAATTCCGCGACGTGCTGCAAGAAATGCGCAGCAGAACGAGGTTGACCAGAGACAAAAAACCTGCGAACAGAAACCATGCTCAAGCAGAGGTAGATCCTGTTGCAGCATGTTATGCTTAGATTTAGTCAACAGGCAGATTGAGTAAGCATAGGACTTCTGCATAGCTTGTGTTACAGCGGTATGCAGTTCTGCCATCATTTTCATATAGAATTTAATCTCATTGCAGCCTGCAAGCACTGAGTTCAGCAGCTCAACTAATGACATCTATCAAAATGTCTAGATGACAGACCTCCATCATCCAGACTGAGGGGAAACTCCAAAAGCAACGAAACTCCTGACAGAGGATGTTGTGACAGGGGAAATGAACAAATCATCAAAAGCTGCAAGTTAGTTCTCATGAAGTGAGACAACAAACACTGTAACTTTTCTCTCCAGTTTCACCAGGGGTCAATCCTCTCTGAAGGCACTTGTAAATTTATTTATGTTCTGTTGATTAATATGAAAGCACCTTCAATCATTTCAAAAGCAGACAGTGTTTCAGTGGGAAAAGACAAAAGAGAGGGCAAGTCAATTCAGAAAGGTAGCAATGATAAATGATTTTAATTCCAGATATTTAGGATAACAAGTCAGTAACATGTAAATTGTATTTTCAGGAATAAAGAATAGAAAGTCCATTTTCAGGAAACACTTCTGAAAGTGGAACAGTTCAAATGAGGCAGTTAAATGAGAAGAACTCTCATATTCCCTTAGGAGGATTAATTCAACCTAATATTTTTTTTAGAATATCATCATCTAAATATTGACCCAAACTTTCTTAAAAAATAAGGAAATCATCAACTTGCATCAACATTCTGGGAATAGACACATTTTTAGTGAAAAACTCTTTTTCACATTCAGATGTCAGTCGATCAAAAATTGATCATTATTAAAAAATGTGACATGGTCTTACAAATAATGTTTACGGTGGCCAGTGTTACACTAGGGAAAGCAAAAGGTTGTATTTTTGGTGCTGGAGTTGCCTAAAAAACAATCATTAGCAGCAATATTTTCACATATTTCAGCATCATAATCTCTGCAATAATGTCTATATATTCACTGCAAAAATTATCAATTGATGTAAAAAATAAAAAAAAAATATATCAGTTTTATGTCAGTGAAACATAATTCATTTAGAGTCTGTTTTAATTCCTCCCTTTTTGAACAACAAGCACGTCAAAACATTTAAGCTGTAATGTTACTAAAGAACTAGTTGTCATTCACTGTGAAGATACGGTGTCTGCATGAGACCCCACAGAGCTGGAATTAAAGCTGCACTTGGTAATTTAGCCCAAGTTTACGGCAGAGATGATTGTTGCAGCCACTCATTCATAATGACTTGAAATATGCGATCGTAGGATTTGTTTTGTTTTGTTGTTTTTGTCAAATGTTTGTGACATGTTTATCTTGTTTCAGGTAAAAATAACTTGTTATTTACTTACATGATGAAATTATATTTCAATTAAGTGCCACTCCAACGTTTGGTCCATTTCACCAGATTAACAAATTACAAAAATTAAAGAGCAAAATTACAAAATTAAGAGCACTTAATATAGAGAGGGACCAGGGTAAATTTAGTGCTTTTCAGTTTTTCTCCATCATCCACCACATGGGTGCATATAACAAAACAAATCCTTCATCATCCCACCAAAAATCAACTCTGGAATGTGAAAATCCACATTAACACTCTTTGCATTTTTATTATGCTGAGCTTTAGGCTGCTGCTAGATGTCTTCTGCAGCTAATTTACATTCAGTATCAACGTAAAAAAAAATATTCCTCTATTAAGAACACAACTGTGTTTTTCACATTTCACATTGGTAAGTTTTTGCAGAGCACACCAGCTTCTTCTGTATATTAGCTGCTATAGATCACTATTGTTCAAAGATTTCTCTTTACAGTAGGTCACACACTTAAAGAGTGTTTTATTAATAAATAGCATCATAAAACCCTGGATTCGCTCAGATCTACAATAATAGAAAATAATGCCATACTTAGCAATAATCAAAGTCACCAAATCCCAGATGAGGAAATATCAACCAAAGCTGAAAAAATTTAAAGTTAGCTGTCAATGTACTTTGTGTCAACTGTGTGACTGTTGCGTATGGAAAACGGCCTCCAAGCGAGGGCTTTCAGAGCAGCGACACACATGGGAACCAGACACACCAAGTAGAACATGATGCTGTTGAGGCTCTCTGATGCTCTGCAAACAAGGAGAATTCATTACATAAAGTGTTTGTATGTTTGCTGTCATTTACCTCACTTATTGCACACAGTTATAGCAATGATACGGAACTGTATATTTAACAACCTGAACCTGTAAAATGAGAAATAAGAGTTTCTAAATGTTTTTATGTAAAGTGAATGTCACAGTGTTTGTTTTTTTTTTTTTACACATGCCTGTTATCAGATTTTGATTAACTTTTTCAGCCCAGATCCCAATAAATTGTGACTCCTAAGCAAACATTTATTTGGCTCTAAAACTTTTTTTTAACTCTGACCTCTGAGAAGCAGGAAGTGGAGACGATTGAGATTAGAGAGCAAAACAGAATCTGGATGAAAAATGGTGATTTTGGTGAAAGTGGCCTCTACTCTCCTCCAGATAAAACAAGAATGGAACAAGGTAAAACCAAACATTTTTACATGATGAAATAAGAGAGTCTCTTCTTTCATTTAAGCTACTCAGTGTTTTCAGAGACATAGTACAAAATATTCTGTGGGTCTTGAAATATGACTCAAAATGAACAAAAACTCTGGCACAAGGCACTTTTTTAAAAAGGGCTGGCACTCAATGAATTAATCATTGATCGAAAGGAAGTTGTTATCAACATTGACCTTAACCTCTGTACCTTGGATGTGAATCCTTCAGCTGTTCATATCCAAACTGGTTGAGGATATTAAGCACCATCATGGGGGCCAGAGACTGAGCCGGCTTTGTGAACAGAGCATTTGTCCCAAAGACCATGGAGGAAAGAGGGGTACTGGAGAAAGGGGGGAATAATGTATGATACAATATTATATCCCCAGTCAAATAACAATAATATGTTTAATTATATAAAAACATATCTGTTGCTTAATTACCTATTGTGTATGTGCACGCACTACTGCCAAAGGCTGTGCTTAATATTTGTATGTGAAGAATGACAGAGTTAGTGGTAGTGTGTTTGATTTACCTGCGCTTGTGCTTCAGCAGGTCTGCGTCAATGATGTCAGCCAAAGGCAAGCCAAAAATACTGAAGGCTGCTTGGATGATGACCCTGTGTAGAGGATAATGGAGAGGAAGTGCAGAGATTAGACCGTTAGGTCAGACTGTAATAATAAATGAATGTTAACCTCTTACATATTAACAGTGAGGAAAAATGCCAGGATATAGTAGTGCTGAGGGCCGAGAATGAGCATCATTGCCGCCATCCCAACTTCCATGTAGAAGGTGTAGAGGATGATCCTGTAGTAGCCAAGACTGTGGAGCAGACTCTGACAGCTCAATACTAACAGCTGGGATGGAGACAAGAGGTCAGGACAAAACATTACACCAAGTATGTTCATGTGTATAGTGCACTCAGGTGTGTTGACATCTGAATGACTTTGAGAGTGCCAAAAAGCTTTGTATTCTTGAGCTATGTTTAAAGTGACAGTGAGTATGTAGGTACTGGAAGGAACAACACCTGTGGACAGATGAATCCCGCTCCGTACATGATACTCTTGGCCAGCGGTGGAAGCACATCAGGAGGAATGAGGTGTTCCGCAAATATCATGGTAAAATTATTAAAGAAAGCTAACATGAAAACCTGGAAAAAGTTCATGAGAACAAAGAGCTGGAAGTCCTTGTGGCTCAGAATTTGCCACGTCAAGGTTTTTAACTTGGATAAGGAAAGTGCAGACTGATTCTGGTCAGTAGACCTCAGTGGATCTGATTCAGATCCTTTGTCATCGAATCGGCTCTCAGTGTAGAAGCCTGTGCAGAGCATGCAACCACAGCTCAGAATAGCGATCAGCACGGTGAAGGCCTGGAAGGATGCAAAGTCCTCCATGTTAGTGGACAACAGACCACAGAAGAGGACACTGGAGGAGCCAACAAGGGACGCCACCTGGGAGATAAAAGGGAGGGTACATGAGGAGGATAAACAATTACCCTGTTGGGTAAGAAAGACGTGTTTGGTGAGCAAAGCCCTCACCTGATTGTACTTGACAAGTCTTAGTCGGCTCTGATGGTGGCTAGAAATCTCTGCAAACAACGCACTGTGTGCCAGAAGCACAAAAGTCAGCATGCCGTCAAAAGCACACAACGCCACCATCAAGTGTACGCCGCTCAACCAGTCACCGGGGCTGTAGGTCCGCCACGGGAACCAGGCTAGAAGAAAAGCCAGCGAGTAGAGGGGAGCACCGAACAGGATGGAGAGACGTCGCAGAGAGCAGCAGGGCACCCTGGAGTTATCTTGCAGGTAGCCAAAGAGAGGGTCATTGACTGCATTCCACAACATGTACACCACCTGTGGAGAGAGAGCATTATTGATCACAACGTTTCACGTGGTGCTCAGCGACTGATTAGTCGTGTTGTTATCGAAGCTCGTTCCATCTTCTCAGATGTGAGGATTTGGTGCTTTTCTTCAATGTACACAATCTTCACCCATCTCGTTCCCCAAGAACAACTTTATCACAGGATTAAAAGACTACAGGTCCATCGCCCTTACAGCTGTAGTATTGAAATCCTTTGAGAGACTGTTGACCCACCTGAAGAACAACACAGGACCTGCTGGAACCCCTCTGTTTCCCTACAGGGATAACAGGTCAGTGGATGATGCAACTTGACTCTCCTTAATCAAGGATCGTGTTTGTGGACCTCAGCTCAGGATTCAATCTGCATACAACTAAGGTGATTCAACTTGCCTCCAGAGGTGCTGAAGCTCACAATGATCAGCCAGCACATGTCCATGACAAGCACCTATTCTCCTCCAGAGACAGGCTGGGAAGAGAAGAGCATCACCCTTCACACCCAACCTGGTCAAACTTCCCCTCTCTGAGAGGCTCTAAGAACACTGTACGCCAAAACTAATTGACAAACTAGTACACCACTCAGGTGTGTCCTGCAGACCTCTCCACACAGACACAGGATCATTGCCTTAAAATCTATTGTTCAGTTGTCCAGGTGAACTCCTCTTTGCTACTCTGATTTCCTTCATTGTGTGCTGCTGGCCTGGTTTTACAGGATTTTCTTCCACATTATGGTTGCCTCCTTCCTGGCATAACAAAGCTGCACTTTTTTTGACTGTAAACCAGATAATAAGTTGCAGCCCTCTTTCAAAGATACAGCTGCACTTTTCTGGTATTATTATCATCAACTGATATATATTTGCACACTAAAAAACAGCAATATATCAAGATAAAACGCTCACTTGTGATTGGTGGAAGGCTCCCTCTGATATCTTGTACTTATTGAGGAAGAGCTTGACATAGTAGAAGTAGAATATGTTGTTGATCATGCCAGCTCCCAGTGTGGTCATGACATAACTCGCAGCTACAGGATCGATACCGAAGTCGATCAGCTGTCTGAAGTGTCGGGCAGCATTCATCTTTCCAGAGGCAGGTTTCTTCTCCATGATCACAACTTAGGTAACTCAGGTACAACCAAGTCACCTGTCGACGTGGAGACGTTGTCGCTTTCAATAACTAACCTTATGTTATACTGCTGTCGCTATTTACCATTGCTTAAGAATGACTGCTGATAGCAAAAGAAGGTGAATTTGGTCAAAATCACCCAGGGTGCAGGACTGAGCTATTGTTCTAACTGTCTAGTTTTCAGGATGTCCACGATGATTTTTCCATGTTGCTTTCAAGGGTTTCTCTCCTTGAAACACTCCCTCGTTCTGCGTTACAGAAGCTATGCACTGTTAAACTTCACCAAATTGCCGTCAAACTCGATTTCTGTGGCTATGGGGCGGGGCGGGGCTTCAACATAAACTAAACACCTGATTGGCCAGAAGAGTTCTTTGATTCGACTTTCTGCTTCGTGATTCGTCGACAACGACGGCTCTTAACGGAAGCAGGAAGTTACGACGACGAGTATTTTTTTTTAAAATATATTTAACTTTCTTTAATGTATACATTAGTTTGCGAATAGTATGAAATTTTAATTTAACTATTCGGATAATATAGTTTTAAACATTTTTTTTTAACATGTCGTAGTCATATCTGCCACCTGCCGGATGCTGTGGTGTACTTGCCACGTTGCTGTAGACAACAGAGTTAACGCCTCACTCACATACCGGGAGGATGTAGTTTACATGTTTCCACACACGGTGGAGGACGGCGGACGACGTGAAGCTGCCTAATACACACACAGTCACACACACACACACACACACACCTGTCTGTCGTGTTTCTGTCATGAGGCGCCGCTGACAGACTCTCACCACGGCTCTACGATGTTAACTGACGTGATTTTGGAGGAAGAGTTTGACAAGAATGGAGATGTTTGGTACGACCCACAGGACCTTGAACACGGTAAGAGCTGCTCGGCTTTGTGGTCGCACCCTGAACTGTCTGACAGTGTGGGCTGATGTGTTATGACTCCACAGAGTTGCATACAGACAGCAGAGTGATGTATGTTATTGTCACATCAGCTGTGATGCAAGTTTCCTAACAATCAAACTTCAGGTTTCTTGTGAATTTGTGGTCATAGGGGGTTTTCAGGGATGAAATGCTGGTCATGGGGTGAAAACTGAGGGCAGAGTGGCTTGAGGCTGTCACAGGTTCTGTGTTCATTGTTTGCTTTACATGCATGAAACGTGGGGTTGAATTTAAGAGCCATATCTGTAGATGGAGTACTTTATTAATGAACAAGATACATAGTAGCTGCAAGAGGAAAGTGAGTCACACATATCATGAAAAGTAAATAAATATGATCAATCATAATAAGCAATAAGAAAGATTATGTGTTGTAAAATGTGTGAATCTCAAGCTCCTGTGTTGTGCTTCCAAGTGTAATATAATTATTTGAAAGTTAATATAGGAGATCACAAAGAGATGAATATAGCCAGGTGGTGGATGGCACTGGAAGATTAACAACAGATCAGTAATAATAATAATCATCAGCAACCGTTTTTAATGATAACTATTTTTTAAATACCTCTGCCAATTTTATTACGTTTCAGCCATTAGAAAAAAATCTAAATATCAAATCAAAATAATGGGCAGATTAATCAATACTATAAATCATTGTTAGCAGTCCCAATTAATTACTAGCATTAGCAAAACTGATTAAAGTACAAATAAATGACAGAATAAGCAGCGTGTCTTTAAGCTTTATGATACAGAGGCGGCTCATTGTCCTGAGTGATGGCAGCAGGAAGGAAAGACTTCCTGTAGCATTCCTCAATGGAGCTGAATAAAATGTGGTTTACTGGTTTGAGCCATATCCTCCTTTCTTCTTTCTAACAACCCATAGGATAAGAAGCAGAGTCCAAGGATGCAACATGACACGCTTGAGTGAAAAAATAATCTCTGGTTTCACTGCATTGTCATTAAAGCAGTCCCATGTTTAATAAGACATGCTTCACTAGTCAATAATGTTGCTGGTCAAGGTGCAGACTTTCAGAGAATTTGGTGGAAGAATGGTTCACGTGGAGATCCCAAGACTTGCCTTCAGATTCCTCTGAGTCACCAGTGCCAGATATTTAATATTATGAGACAATGAGGTGTTTACATTTCTAGTAGTTCTACCCGTTGTCTGTGTTTGGGCATTGAAACTGCCTTGTGTCTCGTGTTTACGTGTTCCGCTGCTTTTTCACAGATCTCCACTTGGCAGCGGCGCTTGGGAAAACCCTCCTGGACAGGAACCATGAGCTGGAGCAGGCTTTGCAGCAGATGTACTCCACCAACCAGGAGCAGCTGCAGGAGATAGAGGTGATAAATATTAGGAAGGAACTTGTCAGAGTTTTTGAGGCTCCAGCAGCAATAAACTCTCTCCCTGGTTCTCTGAGGTGGATCCATTTCACCATGCAGGGATTCATTTAGAAAAGAAAAGCTTTCTCACTGGAGGGGAGGTGTCATTGTGAATTCCTCTCAAATTTAAAAATAGATTGGAGTAAAAAGTTAATCATGCAGCCTCTTGGCTGGATTTTCGTTGACCTAGGCTAATTATAGGAAACATCTCATCAGCTTATTTTCCACCTTTTACATGGATGCTGTTCATGTAACTAAAAAAAAAGTTTTGCTTCTGCTACAAAATATTTGTTATTCATATATTTTATCAATCACTATCAGACCAAACTCTCTGTAACACAGTAGGGCATAAATTTGGCTTTACTTCAGGTGAAGTACAGTTAAATGAATAAACCCAGTTATACCTCATGTTTTGACGTTTTAAATGTTGGTACATGCAGACAGTGCTGATCAATTTGAGTTTGAGGACGTGGTATTCAGCAGGCTGACCAAGATAAGAGCCTTAATTTGTTTACGGCAGTTAGAGGGCCTGAGGATTTATTGAGGTTGATATGGTAATCCCCATCGTCATGCAGGTCCTACCAAAGACACTAATGACAGTCTCAAAGCTGTGTGTGTGTGTGTGATACAGGACAAATGGTTGTATTGATTTCTACCTGAGAAAAGTAATTTAGCTGAAAGAAGATAGAGGGCTATTGCAGAAGCATCTTTGTCTATAATGAGTACAGTCCGCCATGCTATAGAGTTCACACAAAACTTGAGCTACCTCCTCTGTTTTTTCTATGTGATGATTTAAAATAACTATGAATTTGCATTGTATCAAAATATAATAGAAAATGTCAAACACAATTTTGCAGGGCCCAAGATAATGCTTATGTCTTATTTTGTCCATCTATCAGTTCAAAATCTAAGAAATATTCACTTGTATAAAACATGGCAAACAGGCAATCCTCACATTGGAAAAGATATTGAATACAATTTACCTGACCTTTGTAGACAAATTGATTTATACACACAATTTAACTGAAGATACAGAATAGCAAACTCCAAAAACACAAAATTAAGTAAAATTTCGCACTCTTGTTCACCAGCACTTAACCAGGCAGGTGGACCTGCTGCGCCAGATGAACGACCAGCACGCCAGAGTGTACGAGCAGCTCGACGTGGCCGCCAGAGATCTGGAGCAAAGCAACCAGAGACTAGTGCAGGACAGCCGACTGGCCCAGCAGAAGATCCACAGGTCCGTCCAACACTGAATTTGGCTATTGTTGCATAAATACATATTGCATATTTGATGAAGTGGCACATTCCTCTACCCCCTTCAGTCTGACAGAGACCACTGAAGGGCTTCAGTCCTACATGGAGGAGCTGCAGACTCAGGTGGAGGAGCTAAAGACGACGCAGGCAGAGCAAAACAAAAGACAGCTGGCAGAGCAGCGACGCAACCTGGGAGCACAGAGCGTGTCCTGCCTCAAAGAGCTGTATGACTTACACCATGACAGGTATTACAGGATCCAGACGTAGCTAACAGAAGAATATTCAGGTGTATCTGCCTGAAATACCCAAGGCAATGTGGTTAGATGTTTACCTTTCCTGCACATTTCCATGGGTAGCTCATGTGAACAGCAGGAGCTCCTGTCAGTTATCTGCTCATCTCCTACCCTTCAGATGTAATCCAAAGGAGGTGGAGACTAATCCTCCACTATGGGCAGAAGTGTACTAATACATACACACTTAAGTGTTGCTTTAGCTCAATAGTGGCATGAGGGAGCAAAGGTTCTATTGTTTGGGTGTCAACAAAAAAAAATGGATTTTGATTGATGGAAAACTGTTCCCTTGAATGCATCTATTCATGCACTGTGATCTACGTGTTTGTTTTATGCTGAAATTTATTGGCGTTTTCCTGTCCCAACTCAGGCATCCAGCTCGCGATGGCTTACGTGTCGACGGACTCTGGTCACCTCAGGGCTCGTTCGATCACCAAGACACACGACAAGACCCGGAGGAGGAGAACGCTGCTCTCCAGCGCTCTGTCCGGACCCTTCAGAGTCAGATGGCCGTAGAGCAGAGCCGCAGAGAGGCCGCCGAGCGTGAGATCGAGCTGACATCCAGGGAGAACAGAGGCCTGGAGCAGCGGCTGGCCCTGCTGGCCGGCTGCCGAGCAAGGCAGAAGGAGCTGGAGGAGGAGGTGGAGCAGCTGCGGCTTCTGTGGCGTGCCGACTGCGCCAAAAGGTAAGCCTGACTTATATAGGAGCTAGATTCAAAAAGATAAAGTAACTGTTAACAGGTGTGATTTTTGCCCCTCTACTCTCAGCAGCGTCAGAAGGCCGGACCAGCTGCTGCTACCTGATACAGTATTCTTTGCATCAGAAGAAAGACCCACAGAGCAGGAAGAGATGGAGGAGAAGGTGGAGAAGGATGAGGAGCAGAGAAGATACATCCGCCAGAGGTGTAACAGCGACAGCGTTTTGAGAGTGACGAACACAGACGAGATTCGCCGCGGCCACGAGCAGCTGTGTATAAGGCGAACAGAGGCAGTGAAACAGAGGGGCATCTCTCTGCTCAACGAGGTGGATGCACAGTACAGCGCGCTGCAGGTGGCGTATCTATAGAACAGATGGTATAATAGTTTTTTGGGTCGATATGATGGTTTGTTGCAGAATTTTAATGTTAAGATTTCCTTTACTGGTACTATACAAACCAATTAAGAGAAACTGTATGCACTTACTTAAGATATGTTGATGATGTCTAGGTGAAATATGACGAGCTGCTGCGGCGGTGCCAGCAGGCGGACGGGCCCAGCCATAAAGCCGTCCAGACGTCCAACAGTCCCTTTGCGAGCAGCTGGACAAGCCGCCGCCGCCGGTCCTCAGCTGCTCCGTCCAATCTGACAGCGGCTCTTGATGACAGCCATCAACCGGAGTACAAGGCTCTCTTCAAGGAGATCTTCACCTGCATCCAAAAGACCAAAGAAGACCTGAGCGACAACAGAAGTCCAGTCACAGGCTCTGCCAGATGATTGATGGTACTCATAATCCTGGGATTTGCACATTTTTCTGTCTGACTTCTTGACAAAGCAGAAACTTGGAGATTGCTCTGCTGTTAAAATATCCAGAGGGTGCATATGCTACCATCCTCTTATCGCCTGTCTCCTTGTGTTAGTCAGCACTGTTATTCCGTCCTCATGAAAAACTGTTATAAAAGTGTTAACGTGTCACATCAAGCAGCTGTGTGATTTACAGTCTGACAACAAATTTGAAACTGAAAAGTATAAATGGTAATGGCAAGATATTCACAATTACAGTAACATTTACAGTCATCGGCTAAAAAATGCACATTTCAGTTTATGGTATTTTGTCCAACTCTAAGTATTCAGTGTTTATGTAACGTTGACCCTGTGACCACTTGATCATTCGGTGCATGGGGGAGAAATGCACACATGGATATATTGTTAGTGTGTTGTAGCTGTTATGTATGATTTGTATACAGAGGAATGTTGTAATAGGATGAAAGACTGTAGTTATGTAACGAGACTCGCTTATGGGGCTTATGATAAATAGCTTAGTGGCTAATGTGAGTTGGTTGTTGTAAGTTGGCAATAGTTGGGAGGTTTATTGGAGTGTCACCAGAGAAAAATCAGTGGACACTGGAAAACTGCTTTTTTTCCTACTCTGTGCTTTCTGTTTTCATTCGTGCTTACTGTCTGACGAGTGTCTCTGACAGAAGACAACAGACAGCTCTGCATTTTTTATGACTGAATGACATATTTATTTTTTTTTGAAAAATGCTTAGTGAAGTTAATTATATTTATTGTCTTTTCTTGTTAACTATGCAGAGTAGGTTGGTCAGCTGAGAGTGACTGGAAGTGATTGTACACTGAGGTGCTGAATTTGTGGATGAAAATATTCTGACTGGCACATTGATTGAAAAATGAAAAAGCAAAGATAAATAAAAAAAAAAAAGTTTAGCAATGTCCTTTGCCTCAAATTGTTGGAATAATTCTGACTTGGACATTTTTTCTGCTCTTAATAGAGAATTGAACCTGTGTTGATGAGCTTTCTGAGTTCAAAATGGTGCTCAGTCATATTATTTTCACTTTCCATACAATGCAATGCTCCAGTGAAAGAAGATGCTTATAAATAGACAATGCTGATGTACTAAAATTCAGTTGTGTGGCATTTAGCAATATACTGCTGTGAAGCTGTGAAACTCCTCCTCTAACTAGGTATTAAAACACTGATGCAAGAGCCTGTTGAGTTCCCTCTGTGTCTAAACCTGTGATCAGTGCATGCATCTAAAAGCTGAAGTGCGCCTGCTGCAGTAAGATAGATAACATTCACTACATAGTTTGTGTGCAGAGATGTTTCAACCTGTCCTCCCTGCAAAGTGTTACAGGAACTCGATCAAATCAAAATACAGGGAAGCAGTGAAGTGTTTTCTCTCTACAGGCCTCCTGCAGACTCTGTGCTCTGGCAAACCATTAATGGGGCTTTGTCTCTTTCCAATATTAGATTTTGCATAACTGACATTTCGTCATGACCGTGCTTTCAAATCCAATAAACCTCCAAACAAGCGGATTGCATACCAGCCTGCCTAAATGGGACACGTCCTGGTGAGAGGATAAGAATACAGGCAGAAATCTGATGAAGTCATTAGCATAGCAGAGATGTGTGTCAAGAGAGCACAGAAATGCAACATATGACTAGAGATTCACCATAGCAAATAGTCAAATTAGTTTACATTGTCCCTCGTGGCAGGCATCACTGGACTCATTACTGCCATAGCCATTTTTTTCACTAACTAGTCTGTTTTTATACATCATAATTTAAAAGTTACATCCATATTATCGATAATAAAAATGCATTTTATTTATCTCAATATTGTGTTTCATTTACATTTCATTTGCAATTATAATATATTTCTTCCTTTTTTATTTAGTACATACTGTAAATATTTATCGTTCATTGCTGTTGGTTATTGTTTCTTTCTCACTGTAACTTGAGCTCTTCCACAGATCTCTTACATTTTTTAAAGGAGAAGGATCTGTATATCGACACAGCCACTTTATTACAGGACTCCCATGACTCAGGATTAACTGATTAATTAATGTTTCCTCCTACCTAAACCTGAGCTGACCTCATGCCTAGCCCTAAGCACACTTTTCAGGAGGGAAACATGAGGAACATGTCAAATCATCCACATCATCTAAATACTCAGCCATGACATTTGAAATCTTTGATAACATAAAATGTTTCCATCAGACTGAATCATCTTCAGCTTCCGGTCTCCTCGCGTGATTTCAGGATGAGTTTTCTGCTCCAACAGCAGGCACAGCTGCACAACCTCACCATGAAATGTGGGGTTTACACATTTGTCTGGCGTCAAATCATTTTTATATCCAAAATGACGTTTGAACGCCGATAATTTCAGGGACAATATTAAGTCTAGCACGATACTGTGATGGAATTGAACTTCCGTCCTCGCTCATTTTACTGTGTTGAAACTGCCTGTGTGTTTATAGAGGAGCGAATAAGCCTTTAATGAAGTATAAAGTTATATTAATAAACAGACTAATATATTAAAACAATGAACGCAATGGAGAAATTCTACGGCACTTCCAATCCACGTACGGCACGTGCTAGAATTATTAATAGTAATCATATTACAGTAAAACACATCATGCAGGCCGCGTGGTAGCGTGGCCGAGTGGTCTAAGGCGCTGGATTTAGGTTTCAGTCATTTCGATGGCGTGGGTTCGAATCCCACCGCTGCCAACGATCTTTAACTTTATTAACAGACAATCACTAACTGTACACACCGAGTTAGCAGATACTTGCGTACTTACTTACGTGCACACACTACGCAATTGCGCATGTCTGGCTCATTTTAGGGCTACCCACACTGCTGGGAAAGTCTTTGGCGGTAAAATGGCGCACCCTTGTGGCTGTGAGTGCATAAAACACCAGCTCAGCCCTCAGGTATGGCAGGCTGTGCTGAATAATGTATTTTAAACATCTGGATTTTCAACTAAGTATGTGCTTTTCATTTACATGGGAGAAAATGGAATTAATAAATGAATGCACCTATTGTAGGTATTCACTATTAATGGTTTTATTTCTAAAAGTGTACAAAGTTAAATATTGGTTAAAATCTTAAATCTGAATATTTGCAATACAAAGTTTTTTTTTGTAATTAAATAGTATCTTCAAACTACAGAGAAATCAATAACATTCACACAAATTATTTTTAATACTTTTCAGCAGCGTGGTAGTTTGGTCATTTGAACACAGACACACACATACACCACTATCAAAAAAAAGTGGATGAAATTATTGACTTGTGTTTGTGGAGAACAAAGTACACAAGTGAACATTTAAATTGGAGACAGCTTATTGTGGTGCTAACCGTCCAGGACTTTTCCTGTGGAAGTAGTTTAGTTCTGACATAATATGCAGGATATCATCAGTAGCAGACTGAGGCCCAGCAGCAGGAGGAGGAGGAGGAGGAGGAGGTGTCGGGGCAGCTGGGAGGTCCAGGAGCAAACAGCAGAGGTGGAGCGAGGCTGTCTGGTTTTCAGGTACTGGTCCACAGAGTCCACCAGGCTGTAGGTCTTCGGGCGGTATCCCAGCTCTCGACGGGCCTTGTCGATCTTGAACGTGTGGCTCACAGCTATGCTCCTCACCTGCAGTGGAAGGGTTAGGTTTGAGTTAAATGTTTCATCACAACGGAATTCGGCTGTAGAAGCTACTAAAGCTGCTTCAGAGAAGTCCAGGCTAAAAGGCCATACTGCCAGGCTAATGGTTCAGATTAACCTCAATTTGGCAAACCTGGTTTTACATTCTGATAGCCTGTGACTGATGACCATCCTCTGGTTACTGCATCTTCTTACTGCTGGAGGGTAAGGTGTCTGCACGTAGAGTGATCGAGTTCAAACTGACACCAGTGAGATAAAAAAGGGTTCTTAAAAGCAGTTCATCTTTGCTTGTGATGTCAAACTGCTTCAATCAGCACACACCTCTGTATGACTTGTGCCAGGTTGTTGTGTATTGATCAACCTGTATATCAGCATTGTTGGGTTACACTGCAACCACAAACTGCTGAGCCCTGCTCATCCTGTCTGACCTGACAATCAGCCCGGCTGTATTTATCTCCCTCTCCTTTTCACTGACTTCAATTTCCCCTCACCTGAAAGTAATTAAAAGGGACTGACTGCCACAGGTATTACCGTACTGAACGTAAACGATGTATATAGCACTTCTGCAGGGGACTATTTTCAGCTGTGGATTAATACAGCCAAATATTAGAGTATATTAGGCTTTGGCTCATTTGAAACTACATCTCCCTCCACATGTTTGCACACCTGGATTTTATGAGAGGAAAAAAAACATCTCTGTGCATTACGCTCGGCTTAACCTGAGAGTTGGGAGCAGGATCATTTGAGCCCAGCCAAGAGGCAGCCCGACTCCAGTCACCATAGCAACAGCCACTGTACTGAGGTCACTTCCTGCTGACTCATCTTGAACTTCCTGTTCTGACCCATGGCAGTTTATGTTTTATTCACAGGACACTCATCGATCCCCTGGTCAGCAGCTGTCTGGCAGAGTGAGCTCCAGGTGCAGGCCCACAGACTCAGCTTTGGTTTCTGTCTCATCACACATTCATGAGGACCTTACAGGCCGCAACGCCACGGAGGCTCCTTAAGATGCATCGTTCTGGGTTCATAACTCCCCCACCCTTGGCAGGATTGCTGCCCTCATCTTGATACATTATAATTCTTGTTTATTTTAAACGTGTAGCAGACCAATAGATACTGTTAAAATGCTTCCTGTCACGTACAGATGTCACTATTTGTAAATATTTTGAATTCATTCAAGGCTCACTTTGGTTTTCCATAATTTATGGACAAGAGATAGCATCAGATGAGGGAAAGGAAGAGTGTGGGGGGGCGGATAGGAAAATACCCGTCCTAACTACTAACTAAGATGTACAAATACAAACATGTTTACAGTGCTGTATTTTCTGTATTGTTATAAACATTATCCTAAATGCACCTGAAATAGCTTATTAAGGAAGACTGAGAAAATTAAAAGAATTATATTATTGTGCATAATTACCTCACTTCTGGTGAAGAGGAGAGGCACTCCTATCACAGGTCTCAGAACTACATGCAAATATTCCACCAGGATGGCTGAAAATAGAGAAAAATACACAGCAGGTGTAACAAGTTTCCAAATAAAAAAATAAGGGATATCTGACAGGTGTAGAGAAAGAGAGATGGGCTACCTGCTGAATAGACGAGTGAAACAGGCAAGCTTATCAACGGTCTGCTGTAGCCCAGCTTTTCAAACTGCAACAATAACATGAAGCACAAAGAAGTGAATTCCACTTATGGTTTTATTAGTGTCAAAAAATCTCAAGCAAAGGCCCACACCAACAACTTTAGTTCAATCCGATCCTCAAAGCCATTTGCTAAAAACTAGAGTTTTTCAAGCAAAAAAACTGTAGTTTTTAGCAAATGTCTTTGCAGTGGACTACTTTCAGTTGTGGATTAATACACCTTTGAAGCCTTTGGGTGTTCACAGCAGCAAGGTGATGTGGAATTCAGTGAAAATAAACTTATCTTATCAGAACCATGTGGCTTTTCTACACAGCAATGGAGCTCTGGCACAGATCTACAGTAGGCTACACACTGTACAGTCGTCACAGGCAGTACTTGTTAGTGGTATCAGTTCATTGTTGGTTTTGTTGTTTTCATGAGATTCGTTGAAAATAATAAAAATACAGAATACCACCGCCTTCTCATTGAACTCACCAAAGGTGTCAGCCACTCAAACAGATTGACTGAAACTCCATCATTAACGAAATATGCCTGTCCACTCTGCGAAAGACACAGAACAAAGTAAGGTTTGAGGCTTCGTTGCATGTCATCGACCTGCGTACACACAGTACAGTGTCTGTGTGTCTGTGTGTTGTCACTGTCCTGACTCACAGCAACAAAGCTCCTCTGCAGTGCTAGAGCCTCGGCCGCCAGTGTGTGGGCCAGCACCAGGTTATCCACATGTACCCAGTTCATCCTGGCCTGGGGGTCACCAAACCTGAAACTGAACAACCGGCGCTCCACATTCACCTGGGCCACAGACAGATGAGGGACAGACATTGTTTTGTGTTTAGTGTTAAATCAATTGTGTATTTTCTGTGTCCATCAAAAGAAGTCTAAATAGAGGTATGCATTGTGACACTGCCTCCTGAATAGAGTCCCTTTTAAATCAGGATGTTGGAACTTCTTTGAATGCGTCACATCACAAAGAAATAATAATGAAACTGAGAAAACTAAACATGGTTAAAAAGACAAAACACAGTGCAGTTTTGTTGCACAGGCTCTAGACCATAACACATTTTAATGACTTTAAAACTGTGAATTTACAGGCAAATCACTTTACATGTAAATAGACTATCATACTTTATTTTCTTTCATTTTTTCCTGCTGTATTTCTGTAACAGATTTAAAAACCAAAGAGTATGCCATGCATGTGGGGTAAGGATAGTTTAAAAGGTGCTAAGAAAAAAAATGTTACACTACACTGTAATAAACTGAAACCAGTGGTCTTGTAGATATAACTAATTGTATGCTAATGATTTGGAATCAGTGATCGTTTCAGAGTTGTTAACATTTCAAATGTGCACCAAACTGTGTCCTGTTCACTTAGTAGATGATCGGTTGACATGTAAACATGGACATAAGTAGTTTGCTAGCAATGTAATTCCCTTGAGACTGACTATAAGATATTTGTATTTTTTTGGGAGAAAACGATAAGAGTGAAAGCAACCTGCCATACACCTTGTCTAAAAAGTCGATCATCTTGGCCTCTCAGCTTACAGTGATCCCAGACATGACCAACTGCATGCAGCCCTTCAGCAGCCTCTGAAACTGGATGCCTGGAGAGCTCTATCAATAATGTAAACTCCTCAGGCAGAAACACATCCTGCCAGCGAGACCTCAAATGCACAATGTATATAATTTTCTAGTGGCAACATAAAAAGAAATGAATCTCACCATCACTCTGTGAAGGTGTCTCCTCTCCTCTGGTCCATAGATGCCGCATGGCCGCAGGACGCAGGTCCGAAGCAGACCTCCACCTTCACAACAGAGGATTCAAACCTTCACTGGGCATATGCACAGATGTTTTTTTCAAATAGGATGCCACAGAATTGGTAAAATAAACTAAAATATATAACATACCAGATACAAAAATATATTTTTAAAATTTCTTTTTCAGGAGTGACCTGGCCAAGAGGGCAAAAAAGAACTTAAAATGATTGATTAAAGTGAAAAACTTAATATTAGTAAAAGTGTTATTTTCTTGATGGTTTAAAACCCCCCATAGTAAACCCCTCTTTTACAAGTTCCAACTACTTCGACTTCATCACTGAGGTACAGTGGTGGAAGAAGAGCCCACATATTTTACTTAGGTAAAAGTATCAACAGTACAATGTAAAAACACACAAGTTATGTATTAAAAGTACTTCAGTGGAAGTGTAGAAGTACTATCAGCTTCATATCCTAAGTATCATAAGTAAAAACCCTGAGAGATAATAATGATAGCAGATCAGTGTAAAAAAGACAAACTTTGCAATGTTTGCTTCTTATTATATTGGGTAATTGTGTCTTGTAATTACATGCAGGCATGTGAAGTTGAGAAAGGAAAATCACTGTTTTTGGACAAAACATGAACTTGCAATCTTAGTCTGAAAGATTGTTTGTGATTGTGAGTGATTATCAAATCACTCTAGTTGTAAACGTATTTCAATGTTGCACTCTTACTTTCCTGAGGTCTAAACAGGGTCAATTTTTCCTGGAAATGCCACACAGCTCATAAATGCAAGGCTTAGTGGACCAAAGGCTCAGTCACCATTGCATTACCTTATGTAGCGATAGACAGTACTTGGTTACTTTGCACCACTGCTGAGGTGTCTTTAGCTGGAGGCAGTGGAAAAAAAAACTTAGACCACATCCACATGAAGCAGCTCCATGAACTTTAACAGGCCATATGTAATAAGGCAGCTCCTAGCTCTAAACTTAATTGCATTTATCAGGTGGTGTCAGGTTAAGGAGGATGCTTCACATCTGTTAATGTAAAGAATGTGGCGGAACTCCAAATCCATTCAAATGTATTAGAAAACTGCAAAATAGTCATGTGACTGCTGCACTGCAAACTGTCACTGTCCTGTCCAGGTATTTGGATTGGATTAGGTAGTTTCCATGGCAACCATTCAGCAGCTCAGCATTTCTCTTTCACACAGAAACCAAAAGCTAGAGTAGCAGTGTCCTCTGATCGCTCCCTTTTCATGCCATTGTGTGATTAAGCTGCTCGCTCTGATCGTTTCACACCTTTCAGGGAGCATCCGTTGGCAGAGAGGACCATCTGCTCTGCAATCGCTTTAGTTCTGGAGTAGTGGTCGATGTGCTGGAACAGGAACAAACATGCTGAACATCAGCAAATGTATGAGACGTTTCACCCTTTTTGGTTTTTAATTGGATTGTTTATTCAAAGTATAAATGGATGGGTAACATTTCAGGTGATATACCCAGATATTTTAAATACCATAAAAATATTATGTTACAGGAGTAAAAGTCCTGTATTCAACTACTGTGGACATCACCAAAACATACTTTAGCCAAACTGTCTGTTTCTCCAGACTGGAGGCATCATCTCCTGTAGGTAATACACTTAAGTCACCTTGTTATTTAAGTTCAGTCATGTTGTCATTTCCTGTTCCTGTTTCCCATGTCTGGTGATTGTCTGCCCCGCCTCTGATTGTTTCCAGCTCTTTCCCTTTTCCTCATGTATAAGTAGTCTGTGTTTTCCCCTGTCCTGTGCCAGTTCGTCTTGTTCCATGCATGCCAGGCTACCAGCCGTTTCATGTCAGCCATCTTTGTGCCTTGTCAAGTCAAGCGTCAGTCTGTTCCTGTGTTGAGCTGTATGTTTTGTCACTTTGTTTGCCATGTGTTGGTCAGTGTTTGCCACCTTAGTTTTTCTTCTCATCTTTTGAGAGTGCTTTTGTATTGTTGACTTAGTTTATTATTTTTTGCCATTTTCCTCTTTGGAGTGTTTTCTGTTCTTGTAGTTTGTAGCCTCAGACTGAGAGCAAGTGTTTTTGTTGTTAGTTAATTTGTTGTTTGTTGTTAGTTAGTTTAATTAATGTTCTATAGTCCTAGTGGGTCACTTTAGTGAGTTCTCCCCTTGATTATTCAAGTGATTTTGTGGGTTCTTATTATGTGTTGGCAGGTTTTTACAGTCATATATAAATCCATCATACAGCCTCACTGCAAAACACCTTAACTATGCCTTCAGGTAAATTATTAACGTGAAAATGTACTCAAAAGCAAAAAACACTTTCAGAATAATACACATTATGTTAATGGATTATACATGGTGATGCATTATATCTTCTTCACTTAAATGTTGCAACATGCAGGTAGAGGAATCTATAATAATACAGCATAGTGAATTAGTTAATTACATTTTGTATTAACGATCTTAATCTGCAAAGTAACATAACATATAGGATAAGTAATGAAGTGTACTGTATATGGTGTAATAAATACATCAAGTGGTTTCCTTTTTTTACTCACTCTGTCGGGGGGAACAGAAGGCACTGAAGCTTCATCACCATCCTCAATAGGTTTCCCAGCAAACACCACGTTGATTGTACTGGTGTACACCAGACTGGGGATGCTCCTCTCCTTACACACTGACAGAGAGCAGAACACACACTTCATTACATCAAAGACTATGGTATGTAGATCAAAAATAGATTTGTCTATATATTCAGAACTCATCATGTGTATTCATCACAGAGTGGGACTATGACAAATAAGATCAATGATACATGAATCCGTACCGTTTATGACATTATTGGTCCCTCCAACATTGATTGACTCCACCTGCTCTTTCCTCAGCTGGTAGACAGAGAGAATAATAATAATGAAGATGACACATCCCTTATTTTCACCTCCTTTCTTTTCTCCGCTCTAAGCAGCGCATGTGCACCTCAGTTTGGATTATTGGATGATTAGAAAACATAATCAGCAATGTTTTGTCATCATGACAGATATTACAAAACCTCTGCCAGTGCTCTTTCATACACACACAAACAATCCAGCAACAAAAAGAGAAACTATAGTGAGGTGTGTTTGCACAAATTGCCTCACTGGTGGAGCACGGACGTTTTAGCAGGCTTGCATATGTGGGAAAAGCCTTGTGTGGCTCCATCTGCATCATGTGTCTTTTGGAAATAAAGCTTCATTGACTGAAAATGTCATTCTTTATTTTACCACTGAACAGAGCACAGTACACTTGCTCTTCATCTTTCTAGCCTATCCTCGATTCATAAAGGCTCTGACTTTTGTTTGAATTATTAAGTGGTGAAAAGATGCTAAAGAGAGGATTTGAAGAAAAGTCACCTGTTCAGGTCCGGACATGCCGTAAGACGCTGTGTGGAATATACAGTCGACCCCTTCACACACCTTATAGAGGGAAGAATAGTCCCGAATGTCACTCTGTAAGGAAGGAATTAATTAATGTCAACTCTGGAGGATACTTATCTAATCCACTGCTTTTCAACCTTTTTATATTTTATTTCACAAGCAGGCACTTTGTCTTGCAAAAAGACAAGTGGACCGACATTCTGATTCTGCAATCCGTGGACAACCTGCTTTTTGCTCCGTCTGTATTCTCAGTTTGATAAGTTGGGATCTTTGCAGGTTCAGCAACATGTGTGAGTCCATATCCATCCCATGAAAGGACACTTGTAATTAAGGTAAGTGTGCCATGCGGCCTGCAGGTGAAACCTGAATCATATCTCCACCCTCTCTGAACCAGTCAGCAGCTGCTCAGGTGGATCACTCACCTGTGTCTGTTTCCAGCCAGAGTAACCACCGAGACACACTGAGGCTGCACCTGAGGTTACTGCTACACATTAATATGTAGTTTTGTGTTTGGTTTAGTGAAAATATGCTGCTGTTGAGTTTCTTTCTATAAATTATGTAATGGTGAATTAATATTCCTGCCATATGCTGCTATATCATGTTGACTGGTCATTCTCAAGTAGAGGATGCTTCAAGCTTATAGATCTGGCAAGTTTTAAGGGTTTAACAAGACGTCCTATTATTGAATGCTCTGTCAGTGTAGTGAAGGGCCATGACGTGAGAACTACAAGAAGCAGTTATTTGGCAAAATGTCAGAAAAAAGAAACAGTAACCACAGCTGTATGGCTGAATAATCATTGTCACTTGTTAATGTTGTGTCACACAGTCACTGTATTGGCTAGAACTGTCATAGTGTTGTGTTTAGGGGAGAAATTATTGGACAAAATTGGAATAATATAAAAATATGAATCAGTATAATAGCAGGTGTCCCTCTCTACTGTCCCATACCTGATAGAAGGTCGCTCCATCAGGGATATCACAGGGAGGCTTGTTCAAGTCTAGAAGGACCACTGACATCCCCTGACTGGCCAGTTTTCTCCCCAGCCTGAACCCAAAGTATCCTCCTCCTCCTGTCACCACCACCTTCCCTGTGGAGACGCCTCGGGCCAGTGCTGCCTCCTCTCCCAGTCTGGACACAGCACACTCTGGATTGCTGCAGCTGGCTGCCATGGCTCCATTTAGCCTGTGGCGGACCGTAGCCGGACTGGAGGCGACAGTCGGAGCTGAGTGTTTGACCCACGGCTGGTGGGGGACGTTGCGCATGTGGTGTCCACTGGCCTGCAAGCGACAAAGGGGGACACCGTGGCAGGGAAGCTGCTTCACCTGGCAGAGAGAGCCTCCACTCTCAGTCATGTTGGGACTGCACAGCTCCATAGACAATCTGATGGGTGGAGGAGGGAAATATGGATCATCTATTGTTCTTTGATCTGTATTTTTGTAATGTGACCATAGTGTCAACTCTGTATCAGCTCTTCATTGAAGACACAGTCAAACATTACACTGAGTAAAGTCTTTTACATAATTTTACACACATTTCTCATAAGTTTAGTTGGACACATTTGCTATATTAGGCAGCTTTGGGGTCTCCAGTATCACAATATAGTTCTGAACATTGTTTGGCTGCATGTGTAATCACTGACCGCAGCCTGTTGAGGGGCTGAATATTATAGTGTATAGCCTATTGTATTTTAAAAACGTAGAAAATACTGAAATGGAGAGAATGCCAGAATTTCATCTGTATATTAAACAACTGAATACCAGTATAGCATTAAATGGCTATGACTCTTCACTTCTACACATTTTGGTGTATTTGCCCATTTATGTTTGTACAAATCCACAGTAAATTTTATGATAACCTGATGAACACTTTGCATATATACAACTTTAATTGATATTATATGACGCCCTCACGATGACATTAAGAATAAATGCTTGTACAACGTTCACCAGCTGCTCATAAGATCACTATAAGACACTGACATAGGCTACAGTAACTATTCTGAAACTCACATCATATCAAACAGTGTTTCTGAATAAACAATAAACTGATCAGCCATCACGTGCAAGTGCACATTAAACTTTTCAACATCCTGCTGCATTCAGATCAGCTTACCTGAATATTATTTCCGACCTCTCACATCCATACCTGCACCGGTTGGCTCCTGAAATAATCCAGTCTGTACTCTACCTTCTGTCCTCTTGTGGTGCCTCCTGATGCGTCACATCTCTCACCTGTCAATCACCTGCACCTTCACCTGAGGACAATCCTACCGTAATGTCTGGATGAAGCGCGCAGCACCGCTGCAGGAAGGATCACGTTTCCAGGAGCACCAGGTGGACAAGCAGCAACCTGTCCTGCTCCTTTTTTTCCGAAGTGCCATGGCCAGAAATAAAAGACAATAGGCCCCTGGTCACAGACATGCAACAGGTCCTACTTGATGGCAAGACACCCAGAGCTGTGTCCATCATCCAACATCAAACTGTTTTTGTGCCAGCCTCTTTGACATGCTACAAGAGATGTATGGAGGAAAATAAAGTAATTAATCAAAGCTCATACATGAAAGACATATAACTGATGTATCTCTGACATGACAACAAGCCAGGTACACAGCAGCAGTCACTTCCTGAGCACAATGTTTTTGGAGAGCACAGAAATAGTCGCTTCATGTTTTATTAAGCAGAGAGCAGACAGACTGCCAAACCTGAGCTGACAGTTAAATGCACTGCACGTAATGAAGAAGTGGAAAAAAATCTTAAGCAGCTGCCAAATGATTGGAGCTGGAAGTAATTTGAAGAGACAACGCAACAAGAAAGGGCTAAATTGTAGAGCACGGATTTGATGTAATTTCCTTTTTTTAACAGAAAGTACATGATGTGTTGATTTTATTCCGGGCCCCCACATTCACCCACATTAGGGTTAAAAATCAGCTCTGGCACTGCTGTAGTGCGTCAGCATAGAGATCATTGTATTTTCTATAAGGACGTGCTCTCTGTGTGGTAGATCGTCACATCAATTTACAATTTTAGAATCCATTTCTGAAAAAATAAAGCACACCTAAAAGAAGAGTCTTGGCAGGTTGATCAGACGTCCATGTTCTTTGTTTAACTACTGTTAATGTTTCCATCAGACACTGTAGGAGCCAAATTCATTTTTTGTGTCATGAAAATTGTTTCTTTTTGCCCCAGTAAAGACAAGGTTGATTTCTTGGATTAATTAATATTAATTATTATTAATATTAGAATAATTGGTCATAATGACATCCCTGATTTGCTGTCTTCTTTTCCCATGCTGGTTTTCTCCCCACACCTTTATCCACCTTTATCTGGTCAGGTAAGGCGGCACCACACAGTTTTTGACCGCATTTGATTTCTCAAAAAGATTTTCCTGGAGGCTGGATGTAATTTTTTGTCAGTTTTTTTATATAGACAATGGAGTGTTGTATGCAATCAGTTTTCTTCTAAAATAAATACCTTAATTTTTTTTTATACAATTCCTGTGGGATTCTTTTCTATTTTCTTCATCCTTATTTGGTCAAATTAAGCGTGTCTGACTGCAAGCGGCATACCTGAAGCCAGAAGGCAAGACTGGCTTGTATACCTGCCTTTATAGACACATACAGAAACACTGATGAAAGTAAACAACACTGTCATCAGCACAGTTGATACTGCAGTGATTCATAGTGAATGCTGGAGAAAGCATGTACCTCTGATGGATCAGAGTTGCATGTTGATCTCCTTTAATCAGTTTGAACTCGCTTTAATATTGTACACAGCATCAAACAGCCACCTCTCTCCTCTTAACGAAATCCATAAATCCATCAAATCATTACTGTTATTAATAATTATTTATCTGTATATACATTTTAACATTTTTGATATTGGTCCTCTTATACTTTATACTGTAAACAGTCATGCTTTTTCATATTGCTTATTGTTGTTGCAAAATAATTTCCCAGGTTGGGATCAATAAGTTAATTCTATTCTATTCTATTAGGCTACTATATAAGATATATCTCAGGAGTCGTGAAATGACAAACAGACAGAAAAGAAAAAAAACATGTTTTTGTCATTAATTTCTCTTTGGTCCATTTTTTTGTGAATTATTTAATTAACCATATTAGGCCAATAAATCAGCCTTATCTTCAGTGCTTGTAACATCACAGTTGTGTTTCATTCTATAAAAAACATTTACCAACTCGGCCCTAACCCGCTGCCTTCTTTCTTCTGCTGTCCATTCGTTATTTCAGCACTCAGTGTGATAAAAGCATTGAGTTACCTCATTAAACGCTGCCAAGCACACCCCTGAATCACAGTCAGTAGGGAGCCATCACCTTGCCTGACCTGCAGCAGGGGTGAGAGGTAGGAGGGCTGTGGTAACAGGGCAGACCTCTGCTGTCTACAACCTGTGAGGTGAACATCACCGTGAGGACTGGAAATAGGACAAGCAGCTCGCTGTGATTAGCCGCCAACTCCCAGTGCAGTGTGGAGGGAGCCTCAAGCTACTGCAACGATCAAAAGCTGCATAGGAGATGTGGAAAGAGGAGATACTGTTTGTGCAAGTCATCATGGAAAGTAGGGTTAATTAATATCTTAATTATGATTTTGTCTGATTTTTATTTTCTCAAGATGAAATAACTCTGCTCTGGAAGATATAAGATACAATCAAAATGTCCATCATAAGTTCCCATAAGTAAAAAATATTTTCAGTTATATATTGATATTTTACCCTTTTCAGTGCTCCAGTCAATGCTCATTGTGCCAGTTAGCTCTGCGACTAATACAAAATAATGAATTTATAAGAAATATCATATTAATGAAGTGTAAAAATACCTTATAGATAACAAGCAGTGCTATAACCTGCAAAGTAATAACTCTTTTGATACAAGAGGACAGTTGTATCAAATGTGTTTTAACATCGCATGAGATAAATACAAATACAGTGCTGAAATATCTTTGGGAAAAGAGAAGCTTACATTAGAAACAAACAAACAGCCCTGGTCCTAAAACTTCAGCACACTTGGAGATCAAGAGAAACAAGAATAACGGTCCCACAAAAAAAACGGGCACTGGGCAGCAGGGGGCGCCAAATAACAGCATTTGAATGCCTTAAAACACTACACATAAGTTTGAGGTCAGAGGTCATTTTGTTCTTTCTGATTCCAGGTCAATCTACAGTGATAAGTGAAAAAAACTGAGGCTGCATCAGCTACTTGTGGTCATCTGCAGTCCACTTTTAAGGGTGATTCTGGATGTTTCCAAGTGGAGAGAACAGGGGTTCATGCTGCCACAGACATACTGTCATGAGTCACCATAATCCTTTGTTTCTTTGATTCAGTGGGGATTCATGGCAGATGAGTGGAGGAAGTGTGTTAAGTAGACTGCTGAAGCAGTTGAAGGAGGTCTTCTATGCAACAGTCTCATATGCACACTGGATGACAGAGCCTCAATCCCACGTGGGTGGAAGGTTTTTTGAGGTGAAGGAGCCTTCGTTTTTCACACAGTGACACGCTGAAACCTGTCAGACAGAGAGAAAAGAACAACACTTGACTGACAACCAGGATACTAAAGAGATACTAAAAACAAAACATGCCTGTGAAAGGAGGGGAATTAGTGGAAGTAATGCAGAAAAAAAGTGACAAAATACCTTAACACATGATAAATAAATGGCATAATGGTCAACGTCACCTTGCAACAGGCAATGAAAAATTCCACGTCATCAAAAAAATATTATATTATTAAGGTGCTGAAATTCAAACGTCACAAAATAAAGCAATTACCCAAGAGTCATGCTTTTAACACCCTCCAGCGAAAGTTACTGCAAAATAAATTTGATGTTGGAAGGTGCATTTTTGGGTTGAAATGAGTACGTGAAGTGGATTAATCATCTCATTTCATGCTCATTTTGAGAAGCAGGAGGTCACACGACTGGAAAAAAGGCAGTGTGATGAGCTAATGCACTGAGAGGATTTTAAACTAAATCAATTAGTCTGACTTAATGTCTGACATCCCTGAAATCACTTGTGTGATAAAGTGGGACAGAGAGAAAGGAGGCTGCACAGTGAGAAGAGAATGAGATGCAACACAGTCAATGGATTTTATTCATCCACTTTGTGAAGCTGTCAAGCTAAAAAGCTAACACCGTCACCATTTCAATTGAGCATGTTGGCAACATTTGCTAATTAGCAAACAAAAAGTACAACTGAGGCTGATAGGAATGACATTAGTTTTGCAGATAATTGGTCATAAACCAAAATAAACCAGTAGTTTTGACAAATGTGAATCTCTTAATCCTAAAATGAGGATGACCAATCCATCAAATAGTTATTAATGACATATTTCAATCTGGACCAAAATGGTTAATCACCCAACTGAAAGACAGACATTGCCACTCCTAGAGCCACACTGCTGAATTATGGATGAAAAGGTATCGAGAAAAGTGAAAGTACTCTGTTACAGTTATCACTGACCACTGAGGCTGGTGTGGTAAAAACTGTGGAGGCCTCTGGTTTTTATCTGCTCTGCTCATTAACTGTTCCCACACACACATTACTAAAGCGACACAAGAGATATCTGGGAAGAGACAGCAGATGATAAGGAGCTATGATTTGCAGGAAATAAAAATGTCAGTAGTGACTATTATTTTTCCAAAAGAGGAAGTGATTGGGGCGGGTAGCGGGACATACTGATACAGGAGCACTGATTCACTGGTAAAGGTTAATTAAACGCTTTGATGTTCTCTGCTCTTACCTGACCCACACATTTAATGAATGAAAAAGTACAGCATAAGGGCTGAAATGAGACAGAAAAGGTTCCTGAGTGACCTTCAGTCAACCTTAAAGGCATATTCCGGTATTTTACACTTCAAGCCCTCTTTCTAGGTTGCCAAGGATGCAAGAGAGTGGTTGACACCGAAATTTTGAAGACTGGTCCTGTCTTGGGTATTTGGCTCATCCAAAACAACCCCTAAACGTCCATTTTAAAAAATGTGCACTAATGTTCAATATTAAATATTGAAGTGAAATACAGCTTCTGTTGTGTTTTATTAGGCGTTAGGTAAGTCTTCCTACAGAAATCAATGGGATTTACAAAATGGCTAATAAAACACGACAGAAGCTGTATTTCACGTCAATATTTAATATGGAACATTGAACACCAGTAACCACTCTGTGAGTTGCACATCTTTTAAAACGAACGTTTAGGGGTTTTTGTTTTGTTCTGCATTGGTCCATAGGGGCCCATAGCTAGCTGGTGTTATAAGAAGAAGAAGAAGAATTCCTTTATTAATCCCTCAAGGGGAAATTACATTTTTTCACTTTGTTAGTAACTTTTTTCAATTGCACATTACACACACAAGTCATGAAACAAACACATGCACATGCATTGGAGGAGAGGTGTCAGAGTGAGGGGGCTGCCCCTTATCCAGGCGCCCCGAGCCGTTGGGGGTTCGGTGCCTTGCTCAAGGGCACCTCGGCAGTGCCCAGGAGGAGGAACTGGCACCTCTCCAGCTACCAGTCCACTCTCCACATTTTGGTCCGACCTGGACTTGAACTGGCGACCCTCCGATTCCCAGCCCAAGTCACTACAGACTGAGCTACTGCCTACTACTATAACACTACTGTGTTATGGATTTTTGTCTAAATTTAGGGGTTCCTAGGGTTAGCTAGTGTCCCTTTTTTACAGCACTAAATCTTTAAACTGTCCCTCTGTCTTCATACTTGGATTAGGGGGACAACAAAACAAAATGCATGGTCTGAGTGAAGAGCTGGTTGAAAAGTGATGAAAAATATAGTAATTGGACCTTGTAGCAATTTAATATTACACTTCCATAAAGCCAGGGGTCACAGCTGAAGCGTCATGTTTTTAGATATCTTTAGACTAAAATACGAGTCCTATATTAAGGCACAATACACACAGATTTAAAATGAATAAATGTACAGATTATTCTGTTGAATCTAGGTTTTGATGCATGTCAAAAACTGTTAAAATGCTGTCAGTGCAGGATCAGCTGATTTGGACAGCGAATGAAGCTTGTTTGCTTGTTTCCCATCTCACTTGGAGAGATAAAAGAGAAAGCAATTGAGAAAGTGACAGGCAGGCTCATAATTCCTTAGAGGACGAAACTGGAAGCTTGGGACAAAGATGATGGCCGTACCGCTGCTTCAAGGGCAGATAAAAAACAAGGGGAGGGGGGGTAAAGCTCCAGCTGGTATACCATCGACTGACTGATTTGTCAGACCAAAAAGGCACAAAACCTGCTTGTAATATCTCCATAATACATTTTTTATGAGAAAGCTACAAGAATCTCTTCATTTTACAATTTATTATTTCAGCTTCTCTCTAGGGGAGGATGTCTTGTCAGAATATTGTGCTCTCTTAATCACCTTGTATATATATTTTTCAAAAACTCAACAAAAGGCTGAATAGGAGCATGGAGATGATAATACTGAATCTGACAAACAGCTTTCACTCTAAGCCCGCTCTTGTTAAGGTCAGAGTCTTGCAGGCAATCGATATTTGGCAGTTAGCTTTCATTCCATCGCTCCAGAGCCCAGTCAGAATGAGCAACTGTCCTGATGCACCTGATGGCTCCAATCAAAGGACGGGGGCGAGGGTGAACCAAAATTAACTCTGCATCTATCTGCAGCTGAGAAACAAGATATGCATAGATAGATAATGATAGAGAAATAAATGCATGTGCACATGTTTTATAATTGGAGAGAAAGTCAAGAAGGACAAAAAGGATTACAGTCACCTCCTTTATTATCACAGTGACTGCAATGTCCTCCAGTCGTCCCTGATAGAGCCCGTCTGGCTCAGCTCTGATGTCCCTCTATAACACAGTGGCATCTTAACTGTTGTCTACCACACACACACACACACACACACAATAAAACACAACAAAAATCTCATGAGTTGAAGTTTCTCTCTGATCTGAAGAGAAACTGAGAAGACAGGCCAGTCTTTTCACTGGGCTCTATTCAAACCAGGACCACATTAATCAGTCAAATCAGCTGGAAAAATCAACAACAATATTTTCTTTGTGTATTCAGGGGCTATTGTTTGTGACACACTGCTGCTACAGCATGCAGTCCAGTTGAAGGCTGAAGAGGAGGGAATAATAATAACTAGAAAAGCACTCAGAGAGCACAGACCTCCACCAAGGCAGCGTTCTGAAAGAGTGTATACTCCTGCAAGCCAACAGGAGTGAATGTGTTGATACTGACGCTCCTTGAAACCCACATTTAACATTGTATTCACATTTGAATCCCGGCCTGGGGCCTTTCTGTGTGGAGTTTGCATGTTCTCCCCGTGTCTGCGTGGGTTCTCTCCGGGTACTCCGGCTTCCTCCCACCATCCAAAAACATGCATGGGGATTAGGTTAATTGGCTAATTTAAACTGACCGTAGGTGTGAATGTGAGTGTGAGTGGTTGTCTGTCTCTATGTGTCCTGTGATGAACTGGAGACTTGATCAGGGTGTACCCTGCCTTCCGCCCTAAGACAGCTGGGATAGGCTCCAGCCCCCCGCGACCCTATGAGGATAAGCGGTAGAAAATGGATGGATGGATATTTTGTCACATTTGAATTTGAATTTTAAAATATGCGCATTGAATGATTGAAAATTATTTACTTACTTTACATTTGCCGTGCGAGCGTAAGGGTTATAGCTGAGCTGTCATAGGTTTTTTTTTAAATTAGTATAATGCAGTAAATACATGAAAATTATGCAACATCTTGATTTTACAGCTCAGCCCATCTCAGCATTTTCATCTTTAAATAGTATAGGAAATTAAAGCAAGGCTAAAACATGAGTGCTCCCAGAAAGGGCATACTCCCACAAGCCAAATAATGCCTGGAAGTTTTACTAAGAGTGATGTTTGCCATCGTATATGAGTGACATGATGTCATTTTTTTTATGTCATTGTGTTCGCTGGTGATTTTTTTCTTTCAATGAATGGCTACTTACAAAAAAAGTTATATTGCGGGATTATACAGTATATATTTGTTTAAAGGGTCATTGTGACCTTGACCTTTGGCCTTCTAAGGTCATTTTTGGGTTCTAAACTAAGGGACATGCCCTCTATCTGGTAGTAACCATAGATTGTTTAATTTCAATAGAGAAATGTGCTTTTCACCAAAAGGTCAATATTTGACTGATTTCCGAGCTGCAATTTTGTCCTCTATGCAGTTTTTCGTGATTATTGCAGAAAATATTAATATTTGACTATAAGAATGTATGAAAGATTGAAATGAAAGATTGAAATGAAATGAAGAATAAAAGATTATAAATTGAGAATTTTTTTCCGGATATTTTTAGACCAGTTGCATTGCTCTAGCTCCTTCCTACATGAAGTTATGGCTAAAAATGCATATTTGTCCTTGTCGATCTTGACCTAACTGAACTGGTGACTTCTGGATTCCTATATTAGTTTATATACCAAATTAGGTGATGATTGGCTGAAAATTGTACACCCTGGAGCATTCAGAAATATGCCAAATCTCCCATAGAGTACTATGACATGACCTTTCATTTGCCCTTGAATCGGATCTGATCACCACTTCTGACCAATCCTGAAATCCATCCATAATTTGTTGCAAAACAAAACACATAAACAAATAAACAAACCCTGGTGAATACATAACCTCCTTGGCGGAGGTAACAAATGCTCATTTATTATTTATTATATATATTCATTTGATTTTGATTCAAACTTCAACCTTCAGCAACGGGCCCACTTCTCTAACCAGTGGATTACTTACTGCATGGCCCAGGTTCCAGCCCATCCTCATAATAATAGAGCAGGCTGATACCAGAGGCTAAAACCAGAAACCAGTCTGAAACCATGTCAAATTGTTTCTGGTGGAATGACCTCGATGCTCGATGTGTCGACATTTAATGCAAGACGTGCACGCCCACTTTCACATAACGAGTATCGCTAGCTAGCCAGCTAGCTGGTGAGCGAGGCTCGTGCCACGAAGGAGTTCGCCAGGGCAACAAAACATTCCCAAACGCCCAAAAGAGCATGATGAAATGTAACTTGATAATTAAATTTTTTAAAATTTTTGTAACGTTAATTTGAAATGTATGCAGGCTGCTTACCCTTTAAAATTGATTTTTCTTGTACAAATTTACGTCACAGACGATGGTGAAAAAGTCAAAAGACCTGACAGCACAAGCTTGTCAGGCTCTTTGCTTGTCTGTTGCCAGGGCAACAGCTTTGGTCCAAGATTCCTTCCTGTCAGCTCCTGTATTAGCAAACAGTGTGACAGGAAATACAGCAGGATCCTTTAATGGATGTATGGAAAAGGAAATACATCTTGGTCTATAGTGGAGCTAAAACAGAGGCAGTATGGAAATGATGTCTATTGCCCAGATCAGTTATGTTGACACCTTTTACTATTTGAATTCAAGCTAATAAATCTCTTTGATGGATGCATTAGCTAATGAATGTATGTGTTGTTATGTTTCTATCTTCTATCTTACCTATGGATACAGCCTTAATGCCTCAATGGCCACTGACAGAACTGCAGTGAAAGAAAATCCAGAACTGTAAATATATGAGACATACAACTGATGACTCTTTCTGTTATACTTTTTGAATCCATATATCCATATATCCATGTGTATATATATATATATATACACATATCTATATATATATATATATATATATATATATATATATATATATTTGAATTCATTTGTAAAACCTTCCCAGAGCCTTGATAAACAAGTTATTTGTGTGACATCATCCAGTTCTTACAGTACATCCATGGTTGGGAAGAAAACACGTGGTAGCTCTGTGAGCTGTTTTGCTATTTGAGTCTCCAGTGCTTTTAAGGACGATGGCTGCAGACAGCAGGCCAGCTCGAGCCCTCGCCAAAGAGTTTACTCCCGTCTAACTCCTGCCTGTGACTAGATAATACATAAAACAGAACATGGATCAGTTGAACTGAACTATTATGTAATGTTGACAAAGCTCAACATTTTGAAATGAGCACACAGGAGACGTTCATATTCTCCTCTTCCTCTGGTAGCACTGTTGACAACAAATAAAGACACAAGCTCCGCTGTTCAACAGGATACAGAAGCCTACATTATCATATGAGTGTGCACATGCAAACACACATACAGTTTCTGTTGTGTATGCCCCTCACCCGTCCTCGCACAGGCACAGACTGTTCTCACATGTACCCACACATTCCCCGATGACTCATCTAAAATAACACAAGAGGCATATCAAAATAGACATTAATACCCTCGTAAAAAATAAACAGAGGGGCCCAGCAGAAATAAACACTGGTCAGCAGGCTCGGTCTGTGGGCCGTGAGACTGCAGCGCCTGCAGCATCTCCTCTAGCTCCTGCTGCTCCAACAACATACCGAACACATCCACGTCCACGGGGAGCTCAGGCTGAAGTGACGGAGCAGCTTTTCAGCTGGAAAGATGATATTATTGTATTGAATGATAGCAGAGCTACAGCCAAAAATATCATGTTAACTATATTTCTTAAATTAAAGTGGACTGTAACATCTGACTCAGTATTGTATTGTAGTTATTTCTGGCTCTGTTAAAAGCTACCCTCACTATACCATTGTTTTCTTTGGTGATTCATTTTCATGTTTTACTGGCACAGACACAAACCCAGGAAACTGCATGAAAAGCTTGGCAGATTTACTATGCTAATGATGAAGGAGGAAAAAGTGTAATTTGTGATGCTGAAAAGCCCATCGATCAACTGGCAGCTGATAATCAGGGTGGACAGGCTGACTGTTTGACCTTTGACCTTTGACATTACGCATCGATCACACAGAAAAATACAGCTAATATATAACATTTTCAATAATTTACATTACATGACAAAATAAATTTGACAATGTGTGAATTCATACCTCTCTTGCATTATTGCGTTGTCTCTGCCTGTTATGGTTCAGTCATGCTGTAAACAGTCAAGATGTGATGTGACTGCACAAACACACCAGTCACAGGTGCACTCTGTTACAACTGTGGCAGCTCTGTTGGCTTCATACAGTATCACAGCAGACATGCACGCGTGTGTGTGCATGCATTCCACAGCATCTGTTTGTACACTCAGGTGCACCTAAGTGACAGCAGATGTCCTTTACATTTCAGCGTTGATATGTGGTGGTAACGTGTGTTTGTTAGTGCAGATTTCTGTTATTGTCAGAAATACACGTTGACAGAGCAGGAAGTCCAGCTGTTTACCTGTTACAGCTCTGAACATGGAAAGAGCGAGAGAGAGAGGAGCAATGACAGGAGCTGCTGAAGCTTTAATACTGGAGCTGCAGAGCGAGGATGGGGAATTTGGGTCAGTGTAAAAAGCTGTAAATCATCTGCTATATGTTCATCAGCTATTTCAATAATGACCCAATCTGACAAAAACAACTCAAAGTGTGCCAACCCTGAAAATCAAGTCATAAACAACATGGCATTCATTTTTCTCACAATACTGTGATTATTCTCCTCGGACATCATTTTCCTTAATTGTCCATGTTTTTCTCACCTCAGCTGCAGATCCGCTGTGTGATGGATGATGACAAGCAGCAGACAGACATCCGTCTGGGAGGAAACATCACTGCATCTCTTGCTGGGCTTCTGCCTCCCACCTACTAACCAATCAATAGCGAAGGCAGGAAGCTTAAGTTAGCACCAACAAAGCAGCTCTCAGACCAGCGTGTCTTACATCACTATCCTTGAATACAGTGAGTATATTGCACTTTTATCACTTACGTAGTACTTTTCTAGATATACATTATAAAAAAAAACAACTCACTAGGTAATTAAGATCAATGCATATGTTAATATTATGTATTGTATTAATACAATCACAATATTCTCTGTGGAATACATGGTAGTGATACAGTTAACAATGCAACCAATGGTGTGAAATAACTTTTCTTTTAGTTGTTTTCTTTTTACTTTTTAAATTAAATTTATTATTTTAGCAACAACATCTGGGTGGAGAGAAAGCAAATACATATTTTATAGTTTGATATTATAGATTCATTGCTCTATGTAATTGAAAACATATTTCAAGCCCACATCCACTAAATGTGTATTTTGTTCTTGATACTTCACTGTATGTTTGAGCTTCACTAATCTATCTAATAGATAGATATATAGATAGATAGATAGATAGATAGATAGATGGATAGATAGATAGATAGGGTCCTCAGGTGGAGCACAGAGTTGGAGCAGCCTCTCATGAGAACAGATGGCAGCCATATTTCCATCTAAGTGTGCTTGGCAGCATGCTGACATAATAATCTATCTTAGAGGGCAGAAGGACTCCGCACTGTAACGCATGAACACATAGAAGGTGCACACATTTGCAAAACAGGGTTTATAAAATATATGGATATGTGTTGCTGCAACATATCCGCTGACAATTTTCTCACTTGCAGATTCTTCCACCCACACAACTTATGTCATTTAAAGCCATCTAAGCATAGGTTTGTGCAGGAATGAATATTGCAGATTGATTTTATTACATTAGATATTATTCTTCTTGTCTTCAATGTAATATGAAACAAGGTTTAATAACATAAGTAAGACAATAAAGATCCTTGAATGCCAAATGATGCACCAAACCTGTCAGTCCTCCAGCGCAGTTCTTCTGCTTCCTCTTGAATATCTTTTACTCTCTCTGTAAATGTGAAAACAAAATTATACAAACTAGAGCAGAGAGTCCTTATCACCACATCAAACACAACAGTTCAGCAGATGGCAGACTCTTGTTAAGCAACAGACGTTTCCACAGTATTAGAAAGGGATCACTGCTTGATGATGTGTCATTAAGCTCCCAGCAGTGTGAAACATTTATACGGAAAAAAAAAATAAAAGTCATATTTATCAGTATGCACTGCAGTTGGACAATCCTAATTAAACCTAAAAGTGAAACAATTGTTTCCACCCTACATACTGCATATTGCTGCTGCAACACCCAGGCTCACATATAAGCTCATTTCAATTCATAATAAATATATGGAAGCTGTGGAAGTTTTTATAGCTAATCATCCACTTCATGACCGGGCATTTTAGGCCAGAGAAACATCTCACCTCCGTCTGGACTGAGAGGACTGTTCTGGGATCTGTCAGGGTTGATCTGTCCTCCAATAACTCACTATTAAGCATCTGTTGCCGATCAGGGGGGCCCAACCTAATCAAGTGTAGCAGTTTCATCTGTAAGTCCTGCTATTATACACTGACTCGTCCCTCATGTGCAGGAAGACCGGATAGACACACTGTGAGGGAGGGTTGAATATAAAACTGCACACCAGTAAGCCTAATAGTTATGAAGGACAAATACACACAGAAACAAAAAACATGGGAACATCACTGTCTGCACAGTCTATATTTACGTCCCTGAAACACATAATAACAAACACTGCAAGAGTGCCAAAAGGAATGAATATAACATAAAACATATATTGATATGACTGCTTGTAACCTCTGAATACATCACTACATTAAAGGATGATTTTTTTTTTTTCAGATTAGTTCATTAAACATAAGACAACTCCTTTTTACTCATTTCTGATTGTAAATTATTACCTCCGCCAAGGAGGTTATGTTTTCACCTAGGTTTGTTGATTTGTTGGTTTGCAAAATAACTCAAAAAGTTATGGACAGATTTTGATGAAATTTTCAGGTTTGGTCAAAAGTGGCCTAACTTGAACTCATTAATTTTTGGTGGTGATCGGCTCTGATTCAAGGTGATCAAGGTCAAATGAAAGGTCAAGCCATAGTAATGTATGGGAGATTTCTCAATACTCCAGGGTGTACAATTTTCAGGCAATCGTCACCTAATTTGGTAGATAAACTAATATAGAAATCCAGAAGTCACTGATTCAGTTTGGTCAAGATCAGTAAAAGGTCAAGGTCACCAAGGACAGATATGTATTTTTAACCATAACTTCATGTAGGGAGGAGCTAGAGCAATGCAACTGGTCTCAAAATATCTGGAAAAGAATTCTAATCAATCAAATACTCTTTGACATTCTTATAGTGAAATATTAATGTTTTCCATGATAATCGCGAAAAACTATGCACAGAGGACAAAAAACAGGGCAGAATGCTGCCTTGGTGGAAGTCTGCACTCTGAGTGCTTTTCTAGCTGCTCTCACTGTTCATTGTGATCAAAACACTGAGTCAGTTCCCTAATATGTTAAAACCTATTTGTCAATAAACTGAATTCTGATGCCTGAACAGGTAAAACTTCTTAAAGTATTTAATGAAAAAATGGTAAGACAAGAGAAAACTCTTCGTATGACAGATCAAATATTCATGCAGTGCATTTAACCTGCAGCTGTCTGCAGAGAGCAGAGTGCAGGACTGATGTGATCCGCTGAGATGAAACACTGTGACCTTCTGAAATCCTAAATGGAAACACTGTTCATGCTCAACTCTACGCTGCAGGTCACAGAGAGGCTAATGGAGGTGCGGTTGTGAGGGGAGTCGTGCTGTCTTATATCCTCAGCTGCACAGTGAGAAAATGACAGGTAGATGAAAATGATTCATCCAGCTTAATGTGTGACAAACGTACAGACATAGTTATGGGAGACCCAGGTTGCAGATTGAAAACTCACCCTCAGATCTTAGTGCTTATTTACATGTGTGGGAAATGAAAGTGTGAATGTTTTGTTGTTGTGTAATGATGCAGAAAAAATAAGAAGTCTTCAAACACATTCATGTTTTGTCTGCAGCTGGAGGCCAAGAGCAGGTCCTTAAAGGGGTAGGCTTCATGGGAAACGGGTCACCTGCCTCCTCGTTGATGGTTAAATGAGAAGATTGATATTGATAGTCTCATCTAACTCTTTTAGACCTTTTGAAGAATGACCTGCAATCAAAAAGTCACTGACATTAACACTTTTAAATCAGAGTATAAAATCTCTGATGTGCTCAAAGCTATCATGGTGACGTGTATATCATTATTGTCTTGTAAAAAAACAAAAAAAAACAAAACATCCAATCATTTAATTCAGACCGAATGAAACGGTTAGAGAAACACTGTTCTGAAAATAGATTTCAAAGCCACTGAACAGCATTTAACAGGCACACTCTGTGAACACAGATCGCTTTTACACAGAAACATCCTGGATGAAGCACCCTGCAGTAGCATGTTGATTTTAAGATTTAAAGCACACAGAGTATTCCTCTGATTAAATGATCTGCTCTGTTTTGGCCAGATTAGATTCACATCCCCTTCAATAAATCCAAGACTGTGTCACACACACGTTTTTTTGCTCCTTTTATTCAGTGATAAATAATTTCCTATGATCATAGGCTTTATGTGAAGACATCCGATCAAGGCAAGAGACAAATCAGAGGGCACACATTGCCACCATTAGAAAATAATAGCAGAAACAAAAACAATGAGGTAAGAAGTTCTTTTTTTATACATTTGTGGTGCTTCTATTTCTGTTACCTATACTGTTGACTGCACAGTGCTTCCTAATACAGAAATTCTGCCTTCGTGTGTCTGTACATTATTAAACAAAAACAGGTCATGGCACAATACTGAACCAACCGAGACAGGGAGGGCACCGCAGAGGCCAGAGCTAGCAGTATACATCATCAGACTGAGAGGAAGAGAAGCTGAGCAGAAAGAACCCAACTCTAAGACGTACGACAGAGCTCTGTGATTGATTCACACACACACACACACACACACACACACACACACACACACACACACACACACACGCCTAATGCCTAATTTGACGTACTCTGGGCACCAATTTGTCTCAATGTGAAACGGGGCTCAAGTTGTAGTCTACAGTGTAAATCACTGCCTCCATGTTAATATTATAAATTGCCTCCAGATTATGGGATTTAAGAGCACGAGCCCCAAACCAGAAATTGATGGAGTCAAGATGACCAAAAACTAACCTCCACTGTGTGTGTGTGTGTTCTTCAATAATAACGAGCTGTAGCGTTAATACGTGGATTTACACAGTACACACTGACAGTGTGGTGGCATTATGTGTGTGTGTGTGTTTGACACTCACAGGCCTCAAGCGCAGCACACTGAGGCACAGCCCCATGCATGGACCTGACCTGCAGTCCCTGTGCCTCCACTGTTGCACAAAATGAGACAAAAAAAAAAAAAAGCTCCTGGCTTACTTCTTTCTTGTCCAACATAAAAGGAGAATACCACCAAGTTTCAGCTTTCACATATGTTATTTTAACACCTTCACATATTTTCAGCTAGTGTTTATAAAAAATTAATTACTGTCCACCATAATTAGTGATATGCAAGTTCTTCTCAGCCCCTCGATAATATAATACCTTTGAAAAGGCCACTGTGCTTGTGGCTGTACTATTACTATAAATACAAGCAGTGTGTTTATGCTCAGATGGTTATTCTCTAAATTCACAGTCTTCTAGTTATTGGCAAAATGTATATATCAGTGTTATGGGTCTTGCCTAGCAAAACAATACTCATTAGTACTTTCTGTCTATATAAATAACAGAATGCAAGGCCTTAAACTGAGTGGCATTCTCCTTTATGGTACTTGACCTCCTGTTCTGCTGCTCAAGGAGGTCGTCCCTCATTGCCACCTGCTCCTGAGCTGCATCTGGTTGTAGAGGAAGAGGCGGCACACCTGTGCCCTCCACTTGTCCACAGCAGTCCGTGAGCTGGCCCAGACAGCTGTGTTCACAGCTGCTCTCCCCAGCCACACACCTGCGGCCTAATGAAGTGACAGTATAAACCCAGCTCTAAAGCCAAGCTGGCAGAAACCCCACCCCTGTTCTCTTCAAGGACTCAGTTCAGTGAACCTCAAGTATGCTCAAGCTACTTCAGTGAAAAGGCAGCAGGGAGGTGGAAGGGGGGAAAAAACAAAATGTACAACAACAGAAAAAAACACAACTTGAACAGCCGAAAGAAGCCAAAAATAGCAACAGGAGCAGTCGTGACGGCGCTGATGTGTGCTGAGAGCGGTGCGGCGGGCGGCCAGGGGTCAAGATGAGGAGTGGCTGTAGTGTCCTCAAGAAAAGTGCGCCAGCATTGTGGCCATTGTTGCCATGACGACAGCACATTAAGCACCCTTCTCCGACAGAACAACAACAGAGATGGCCATATTTTAGATGGACAGTGGCAGGGTGCTGCGACAGCCTCGGCTGCCCTTTCTCTCACTCCTCCACTCCTTTGTGCCCATGTTCCCCCTTTTGGTGTTTTGTTCGTTTTCATGTTTTAGTCAAAGACTTCCCTGTTTTCGGCATCTGGCCAGAGTTTGTTGTTTGTGATTTTCAGTCGTTGTGTGTTTTTAGAAATCCCTTAACATTTTCAGAGCCTCTTGCGTCAGTCCAGAGGCGGGTCTGGTCAAGTCCTCAGCCTGGGAGGCAAACTTTGCCCGCAAAGAGAAGTCCCACTATGGTGAAGAAGATGGAGAGGACAAACAACACGTATGAGGAGCCGACCACTGTGTTGTTGGGCAGCTTGTAAGGCTGGCCTCCCACCTCGTTGATATAGAAGCCTATGGGGAAGATGAGCGCCGCCATGCAGAACAGGATCACTGGAGGGAAGGAGTGAGAGAGAAACCATTAGTTTACCGTACACTTAAATAGAATATCCTAATGAATATCCTAACCAAAAGCTATTATTGATGTGTGGCTCGCTTCATACATCTCGATAATGATGGCAGTTTGAGTAAAACAACCTGATAATACATGTTTCATATTTCTGGTTTTAGCAGCCTTACATAATACTAACATAAATACTAGGGATGGGTGTCCACTCAGATTTTCCAGACCAATTCGATTCGATATTTCAAGGTCCCGATTCGATTCGTTTCACGATTCGATGTCGATATTGATTCAGTCAGGGATATTTCAGTTAAAATAAATGCTCCGTTATTTTCTGTGCATGTTGAGAGTTTGCTGGTAACTTAGGTGCCAGTACCTGCTCCAGACTGGTTTGTTTGAGCCATGCCGAGTCTGCAGACTGTGTTTCCAGGTGATGTGTCGTTGTGAAGATTTGTCATATTGACGCTGTATTTTATCTTCTCGTTGCATATTTTGCATACTATTTGTTTTTTATCCAACTCATCATTTTCTTCCAACTACTTAAATGCAAAATGCATCCAAACATCAGCTTTTAAACTCGTCGGCGGTGCCTGGAGAGGTGGACTCGCTTCCGCCATGTTTGTTTGACTGCTGGCAGTAACATCTCACGAGATCTTGTTCCTTGGAAAGTGGTGGAAAGCAGCACTAAACGCTGATCATGTGAGACTTCTTCTTCGGTTTCGGCAGACTATCTATGTAGACTAGACGTACTGTATGTATGGCGATTGATGCCCTCATGCGAGACTGGCAGGCGGGTTTATACTTCAGGCTGCTTCTCCGCACGTCCAATAAAGAAAAAAAAAATATGCAAGTTAAAAGATCGATCTTTGGATTTTATGAATCGATGATCAACCATTTAAATGAAGATCGATTAAAATCGACTGAATCAATTATTTTTAACCCAGCCCTAATAACGACACAGTCTCATGTAAATTTTCAAGGTAATAGTTTGGTGGACAGCACTAGTGTGCATTTTAAAAAACACTGATCTGCCCAAAACTGCCCAAGAAACATATCTATTTAATGCTGATAGTTCCTGTCTGTCTGTCTGTCAACTAACACATGTCCAGTATAAATTTAAAAACAGGAAGAGCTGCTCTATCTCCTCCATTGACAACTGCACATACACACAAAATAACGCACAATTCAAAGACAAGACTATATTTTAACGGTCAGGCACACTACACACACTACACACACACACACTTCACACACACACACACACACACACACACACACACACACACACACACACACACACACACACACACACACACACACACACACACACACACACACACACACACACACACACACAGTTGCTACGTCACAACCACGGCTACGAATGTAAACAGTTATGGTTGCAGCCTATCTATACCGCCGGACTGTGAAACGCCTGGTCAGGCTCTGAAGACGTTGAATACACCGTTTGAAAGGCAAAACTCTGAGGATTCGTCCACATTTTAAGATAAGTTGATCAGACTTTTCTATCTCACGTGCAGTTATGTAAACATGATGGAGATGGCTGCTGCTAAAAAGCCTGTCACTTTTTCACTGTCACTTCACACTTTGTCAGTTTCCCAAACTCTGTCAAAAAGGAGCCTATCAGCTTATGCTAAACCATCCCAAACACAATGACAGCCAATCAATGTCCACTTCAGGGAAGAAGCCCAACGCATAACAACGGATTTATAAAAGAGAGAGAGAGCGCAAGAGAGAGAGAGAAAGAGAGAGAGCGATAGATAGATGTTTTAACTTCAGCTTTAAAGATAGAAAGTCACATTTTCGTGTGGCTTCAGGCAATAATTTATTGGTAAGCCCATATCATTATCAATTATCAAACTTACACTGATGCACTATTTCTACCATATGAATGCAGCATTTGTTTCAATAAATGTTACTCAACGGACCATAAATAAGTTCTTTATAACAACCTCGGGCTGAAAAACAGCGTTTAAAATTTCTCTACATGCTTAAAGCTGCAAATTAGCTTTTTATTATCAGCTTTAATGCTTTCTTTCTTTCTTTCAGCATCGCTATTTAGTATTAAAATCCTGAAATATTTCCTACATCATAGAAGACAAACATGAGCTGATGTTGTTGTAGTTCCTGATGGCTGCCAGTAGGTGTTACATAAGCACTTTCATGTACTGATCGAAACTTTTCATCAGGAGACAGTCACATTATTACAAACTTCTGAATCTCGGTTGTGTTTGTTTGAACTGTGGCTGAGTTTGGTGATTTCCCAGAGGGACTAACATCAGCCGAGCTGAAAGACAACAATCAACCAGCTTTAATCCAAATAATATTAATATTTACGCCCCTTAGAGGTAAAACAAATCAGAGACGTTTTGTCTACACTGGTGAGCTTGAACAAACATGACAGGAATCAGTTCACAAAGTGCAGCTAACTTTCTCAGTCAGTGTGTATACATGCACTTCTGTACCCGATTATTTGTACTTATTGTCATAATAAGGTATGAATTTAGAGAAACTTCTATTAAAAGAGTGCTCCACTGATTCTGCACTGCTCTCTTATAACATGCTGAGTCCACAATAAACAGATGACTAAAATTGATGGAGCATAACTAGGAGTGGCATGATATACTGGTATGGACTATATCTGTGGTCTTTTAAAAATTAAACTGATACCATGCTCATAAGACACATATAATAATAGTGTGTCAATAACTATCCAGACTAACCAGACCCTCTTTAATAATTTAATATATATTAATTTATGGTAACTCTCTTTGCCTGCCTCAGTTTGTATTCTGAATAGGGCTGTGTCAGTATGGATTTTTTTGTTACCGTGGTGATAAAGCACCCAAGTAATGTAGTATGGCAGTTTGTTGCGGTACCCTGGTGATCGCAACCACCACACCCCATCACTGCTACCCTCCGTGATCGTGGTAAACCCGCTACCCACACGGCAACCCCCACGGCAACCCCCGTAATCGCAGCAAACCCGTCGATATCCCCTTGTCCTCTGGCATAAAATGTGCTCAAATTGTTGACAATGCTCGGCTTTGAAGCAAGATTTGTGGCTATCATTGAATAAACTCAAGTCAACAGAGCAGCGTAAACAACTATGGGCAGTACTACATAGAGAGGTGTGTCTGAAAAAGAAAGAAAAAAGAAAACAAAACAACCCCCTGCCCCTTAGGGTAAACAGACACTGAAAAGTTTTGTTTCTCCATCTAGCTTTAAAAACAGGATGTTACTAAATATTAGTTTATATTTCATATCAAACACCATATGCACTCCTGCAACTTTCAACAGCATAAATATAGGAATATTTTTTATTATTTTAATATATTGTGGTGATGAGGGTAATGAGCTCAACACTGATGGTAGGCATCACAGTTTTCATCCCAGCCCTAATTCTGAATGAAATCCATTTGACAAAAGGAGATAAAACACACATTAAACAAAGTTATTATTTTACTTCACTTTTTGGCCATGAAAATTATTTAGTGAACATCTTACATTATGACAGCCCTTACTCTACTAATTTGTATTCCTTATTGAAAACCTGGTGCCTACATTACCCACAATGCAGCTCGGCCACTGACACATTGGCCTTCAGGGGTGTTATGCTAGCAGCAGCTAATGCCTCTTCAAGCCCAAGCAGAGATGCTACATGACTACAGAGGGCTCACTCCCTTCTAGAGCCGCACATTTTCATTTACCAACTTGTTGTCTTCAGCTCCATCTGATGGTTTAATTTACCAGGCAGCTAGAGCCACATATGGCTTACATATGGAGTAGTTCCCCTGGACCTGAAAACAGATTTTGATGTGGGAAATGAGTGGAGCTCCCCTTTAAGCATGGTTTTAAAAATCTGGGGTTTTTTTTTCAAGCACACATGTGCATGAAAAAAAGAAGTGCAGTTCTGCACAGCATGTTCACAGCTGCAGAGCAAAGCAGAGGTCGGGGTGAAGTCGTTCCCAAGTCTTGTTGTGCTGTCTGTGACTGGATAACAGAGCTGTCACTAATTAGAAGCTCTCTTTTTTCCTATTTCCACTTTAAAAAAACATTCTTTCTGAAGCTTTTGTTCTAGCTCCGAGTCCTCTATGTAACACAGAAACATTCAACAAAAAAAGCTTTCTTCATTCAAGGCGTCTGCGATTCAAAGATCAATAATAGCTTGGCACTATTTGTGGAATAGCTTCATGCACTTAAAAATAACTCTTCATTGTTGCATTCAAAGAGAACAGTCAGATGTTTTGGAGCAGCATTTCTTCCTGGACTGATGGTCTGCAGGTGCATGGTGGGGGTGGGAAATGTGTCCCATTATATATATATATATATATATATATATATATATATATATATGTGTGTTACTGTGCGTGATACATAAACCCTAATCTTTCTTGGTTTTTAGCAGAATTACAAGCACTCCAACGGAAGGTATGATCGTTCTTTAACGTTAACCGAGGATGTGTTTAATTGTTGTGGTTACCTCAACAGTACACGTGACTGCACATGAACCATTTTTAACTTTCACCTTTTCACTCTTTCTTTCCTATTAGCGGAGTTCTTTAGCACCGGAGGGACGACGTTTCTCCTTTAAAAGGATAAATAAATATCTCACTGATGTTACAGTTTTGTTCTGCTGCTGGAGTAGTCTGGAGTAGTGTTGGGATTAAAACACATTTTTGTGTCACTTCTGCAATCAATACCCTCATCTTTACATCACATTAATGCAAATACAAAAACCCCAATACTGCTTATTTCTTTACAACCAGAAGATATTTACGGGATGCAACCGTGATATAAATGGTCTCACAATAAATCTCAATCATCACTGGCATATGATTAACTGTGTGAGACACTGTGTGACACTTGATTGACTAATAAACTGTTCATGGTGTTCTGGTCCCGTTAAATATTACTGTCAAATGTCTCTCTAGTGTGCCAGTGAGCATTAATGTCTGTTAAAGCTACATCACAAAAACACACACATAAGCTAATATTTACTGTCACTTTCTGACATTTTTGTCAACTCATTGCTGATGTGCTTAGCTATGATTGCAAAAGGATGCGGTGAAAGGTGAAGTGGAGCCAGAAATACACCGCTCAGCATTATTCCTGCCAGCTCCACCAGAGAGTTAATTGAAGTGCACCTCACAGTTTGCTGCTTCTCTTAAGTGCCTGAACTGAGGCTCACCTGCTGCTGGCGAAAGCAGCATCTCAGCTGATGAACTAATGACTGTAGAGTACAGAAGTTACCTCTGCACTTAAATAAACCAGCAACAATAAGCCTATCGACGAACAGAAAATTAACCTGCAACTATTTTGATTGATTAAAAGTTTGTCTTCTGTCATGCTAAAATGTTACACATTCTCTGATTCCAGCTTCTCAAGTAAGAAAATGTGCTGCCTTTCTTTGTGTTTTATGATAAACTGCATGTTTATTGTAGCCAGAAATATTTGTTTTTACCCATTAACTAAGATCAACAGTGCAATAAGGTGTGTCATCTACAGACTCGAAACAGTGGGTTTTAAAATAAGGCCTCTGTTATTAGAGGACCAACCATACACATATTTGGGGATTAAAAAAAATAAGAAGTATATGTATAATTACCCAACAGATGACCCCCACACCTTGAGGAAGCCCAACACTGGTCTGTGTGTGTGTGTGTGTGAAACAGAAACAGGTCTGTGCCGGTCATACAAAGCTGTCCATTCAGGTGCTGGAAGCCTGGAACCAGTTACATTACAGACTGTCAACCTTGTCTGAACCTTCATCAGCTGGTTGCCCTGAATGCACCACCACCACACCCCCCGGTCCTTACAGCAAACTTCACTTTATTCCTCGTGTTTCCACAACCATTTGCGTCTTTACATTGGCTTCTGACCTATACAAACATGATTATTCACTCAACTCGCCTTCTTTATTCAACTCTTCCAAAGTCACCCCACCCACTGCCTCACTTAACCTCTCACCCTCTGGTCTGCTCAGCTGACAGCAGAGGTGTTCACCACAGCTACAGTTCAGCAACATCAAGGGGGGAGGAGGAGGAGTAATTTCAATTCACAATTTTGTCTGTTCACCCCTTTCACATGCTTCAAACAGGCTCTCAAAATACAAGATGATCCTGCTCCTAAAACAGAATAAAGTGATTATCTTTTGTCCTGCTCTTACAGCAAACCAAGCGTCTTCTCCCTCGTATTTCAGTCCCCCCTCCTCTGTATTATTTCCTGACTTTAAGTGATAATCATCATCATGGTGTTGAAAAGAGTAACAACAATATATCTCTTGTCTAATGTGGCCAACAGCAGCTTAACAAGGGGACATGGGTGACAATTGCTCACTGTTTCCATGGCAACTGCCTTACTTTCCTTCAAGTGTGATGGTTAAACAATGACTCAACGGCATCCAATTTAGCTTGTGACACTGATTTGTGCTTGGCGGACAGTTTGTGGAAAAAAGTGGTGATTCATTGGGTGTTTGCAAGTGATTAGGGAGTGTTACAAAACCTGACTATGAATCTGAATTTGGCCTGGCAGGAAATAAAAAAATACTTGAGGAAAGCATTGGGTGTTTGTTCAAATTTGCTGAAACAAAACTGCCAGTGTGCTGAAAAATGGACCCAGCTTTCAAACAATAATACAGAGCATTGTGGCTTTAAAGGCCACGGCTTGATTCAAGTGTGCTGGAGGCTGTATATACAATACATATGTAGGGCACAGTGGTGTAGTGGTTAACACTGGTGCCTCACAGCAAGAATTCCCTGTGTGGAGTTTGCATGTTCTCCCCGTGTCTGTGTGGGTTCTCTCCAGGTACTCTGGCTTCCTCCCACCATCCAAAAACATGTATGGGGATTAGGTTAATTGGGTCATTTAAACTGCCCGTAGGTGTGAGGTGGCGACTTGTCCAGGGTGTACCCTGCCTTCTGCCCTATATATACAATATATGTATATATACACATACTGTATATATATATATATATATATATATATAGATATATATATATATATATATATATATATACTATACGAGATGGATGCAGAGTTATTATCAAGTGCTGGAAGTGCATCTAGAAAAACACTAGAGAACAACTGCGGCACATAAGCCACCCACTCGGTATCAGATGAGCTGCATTACTTAATAAATCAGCTTCAGGGAGCGAGAGGAGTTGTTACGTATGCAAGAAAAACACTCATGAATGTGCAAACACACACACACACGCGCCTCTCTCAGAAACACAAACACACAAAAGGTCCTGTATGTAGCCTCAGATGATTTTGATGTCACATTAGCAGTGCATAACAGGACCAATATTTCATACTGATTCAACATCATCATCACTTCTTCCTTTTATCGTTTCCTGTCCTAAAGAGGCTGTTTAAGGTTATGAAAGACACAGCGAGACAGAGACAAAGGTGAGAAAGCTCCAGGGGGAAATGTGCTGATGACTAGTCTAGTAAGGCAAAACTATTTAATTCAATATGAATGTCATTGTCTGGTTCACTTACTGCCAGTGAAGGCGATCCAGCGGGCGTATTTGGTGGCTTCTCGGCGCCAGTGTGATGCCACGAGCAGTCCACAGGTGACCGTGAGGGAGATGATGCCCATGATGATGAAGAAAAGTGTGGTGACCCACTCTGGGGGCAGCCGAGGTGGAATACAGGTCCGGTCTCGCCCGTGAATGGTCTGACATTGCCGAACTAGACCGACTGTGAGCGCACCTGCAGAGAATTTAAGACGAATTCAATGCAACACAATGTAAAACAGTTCATCTTCAGCAAATGAACACTGCATGGTCTAACCATTCATTCCAAAGTGTCCCAAAACTACAGATTACACCAGGCATTGTTAGCAGAGTGTGGATTGCCACATAACTTTATTTTGGCCCCTAAAACACAAGAGAGGCAGCTTCATCTATTCTGTAGCATGGCATCTATGGTCCATGGTCCATTTAGACAAACAGTCTAAAGCACATATACCATGCATAAAGGCCAAACTTTTAGCATCCTAATTTCATCACAGTGAATGCCCACAGGCTAAATAAAAAAGGATGACAACAGTGCCTTAATCAACAGAGAGGAGAAGACCAAAGAGCAGCAGCTCAGCTGTGTCAAAACAAGTGGAGGAGAAGATTAATTAGTCACTAGTTCTGTGGTGGTGAGGAGCTGCTCTTTCCACACTAGTGGGCCCAATTATGCCGGTGAGTGGCCAACATTTTCTGTGCGCTTTCACTCATGAAGAGAAAGTGAGGACTAAATCAATCCAGCCAATTACTGAAACTATCCCACGCAGGAATTGTTAAGGACACTTAACACAGACACACACTGGAAGAAGTCTCACTGATAGCAAACAGCCTCTGAGACACACCATCTCTACAAATGTATGTCCAAGCCTTCCATGCTTGACACCAAAGCCATCTCATTCCGTAGTCTACTACTGGCTACTAGGATTGTCTAAATATGCACAATGATGTTCTCCTGTACATATTCCATCTTTGATCAGACAGGGAGTCAAAGGGACTCATGAGTCATGAGCAGAGCTCTGCTAAAGCTGGAGTGTGAAGGCCAGTAGTCAGAGCAGCAACATGCTCCAGTGGTGCAGCTGCTCTGGAGGGACAACATTCAATTAAAGCACATCCTCAAGGGAAGTTTCTACATGAATAAGCAGAAGAGCATCCCATCATTCAGGCCACGACTGATCACAGGTGCCAGGCAAAGAAATGAGGATTAGAAACAATAGGCTGCGGGATGTTCGTTTGAACAATGAGAGGGTTTTAGTGCTCTTGGGTGATGTAGTGGATCGAAGATGAGCTGCCCTACACCCCCATGCTTTGACTCGTTGCATTACACAAACAGATGAGAGTACACTGCTCAGAGAGACAACAGCACTGCATGAAAAATGCAGCACCCTCCTTCATTTCAATGAAGCCACAGGGTTTGTACACAAGGTTCTAAGGCCAACCTTGATCCCTTGCATTTCTTTAACACAGTGCTGTTTTCCATCTTAATGCTCTTTCTTGAAAGAGCATTAAGAAAGGCACTAGCTAGTCTTAAGGACACACGCATTATCTTTGAGCTCTAACAAAAGCTCCTGCCCCATAAAACACTTGCAAGGCCAATATTTTAAATCCTGCAGTGTTAACATCCGTCCATGTTTACATGCTAGCAATCTCCTTCTTTTGAACTTCCACCACCTGCTGACCAGGCTAATGGCGAACACGGTGTGCATCCCTGTGTACATGGATAAACAACTCTATAGCGCTATGACAGGTGAAGAACTCCACATAAAATTCGTCCATTTTTGTAAAACTCCTGAACACCTATGTGGTATATGGCTAAGCTTTTCCTGAATTTGAGGATTTAAAGGCTTCAATGTATTACGTGTCTTACAGGAATATTGAGTGGTAAACGCTTTTCTTCTGACCACAAAATAAACCATTCACTGAAAATGCAAGTCCGTGTGGGCGACATCATAAAAGTTCAACTGTAGCTCAGCAGGTGGGTGGCCGCGTGCACGAGACAGGCATGCAAGCTGGATTTTCAGAAGGTCAAGCATGTTATTTGCACCGTCTGCCACCCTAATACAGACCTTTAATAACCCGTCTGCTATAAGTCTTTGTATAATTACACAATGGATCTGTTGCAGCTAATACCCCGAGTGACTCTAATGCACTAGAATACAAACAGAAAAGCATTAACAATGTTCTCATTGCCCTGGGGGGCGTGGTGGCTTCTGCAGGCAGTCCAGAGGAAATCCTGTCCCCTTTATAACACTCAGTGAAAGCACTGCTTCTACAGTAACTACCCACAATGCAAGTGCTTCAAAGAGAAAAGCCTTGGGAGTCTGTAGATGTTGAGGTAAGCTATATAAGGAACTGCAGAACCGAGGGCTTTCCATCTACTGTTACTGACAGGAAAAGCTTTTGCAAAAAATATATATGTTCTGTCTTCACTTAATTCTATGGCAATTCAATTAATGCTGCACAGAACACTTATGTAACATCGATGAAAGAGAAATAGAAAAGATGGAGGTGATGGCTCACAACGAAAAAGGCATCTGAAAGGCTCACAGGCTTACTCAACATCCCGGTACTGAAGTTGAGTACAGAGTAACATCGAGGTAATGAAAGAACGGGAGGTGAGTGAGGAGGAGAACGTTAAGCAAAAGTCTGAAAGCTGCATTTAATGGCACCAGTTTATGACCATTTCCCCTGGATCCTCTGGTCTCCTGCTGTTTCACTGGCTCTCAGTGGAATGCCTGCCTTACAACAGGCAGGCACGCTATGGTCCACAGACACAGGTAAACAACTCAGTGAGCAGGAACAAACAAACACAAACACACACACACACACACACACACACACACCTTATTAAAGTCTGTCCCATGGTCAACAATGATGTTTTATGTTGTTTCATTCATACATAGGAGAGGAGACTATGTGACTTCTCGACCAGGATCAGTAACTTCCTGAAGCCTGCTTGTTGCCTAGCAACTGCTCACAGCCATGCAATAGTCCAAGATAATGCTGAATTTTTTATTTTAACACTTCTGTTTTTGTACTAATTAAATAAGATATGTGTTAATTCATGAGCTAGGTGCTGGTAGAGCCGGGTTAGCAGTTTCCAGTCTTTGTGTTAAGCTAAGCTAACCAACTGCGACTATAGCTTCCTATTTAGCAGACAGGTATAAAAATGGTGCCAGCCTTCTCGTTTCACAAAGATCAAATGAACCTAATTCAAAAAAATTAAATTCAAACCATCTTTAATGGAAGGATGACATCGAAAAGTAGAACCAAATGAGTGATGCCCTCATATTCTCCGTCTGCAGAGATGATGGGGAAAGACGTGGGGCCAGGGTAGCATCTTGTCTTTCCTGTAAGGTCATTGCTCACCTGTGTGTAATAAAAACATCTTGAGCAGAGAGAGCAAACCATCTGTGAGAGCAACGCTGCAGTTTTAAGTCTGGTAGACTGATATTGTTCCTAACAAGGTGCTGGCACATCCGTAGAGTAATGGCCATCACCAAAACACAGCAAAATAGTGTTTTTATTGGCTAACTGCACATCCACAGAGTCAAGGGTGAACTCTGACCTTTGAGTCCACTCAAACAAGCTGTTTCACAAGCTGCAATCGAAGTAAATGGGAGCCTGGGCCATTGTGACAAGCTCTGCCAAAACAGATTCCCTTTCGTTTAAAATCATATCTCTTAGGGTTACAGAAAAATAATGGCCACATTTTATACTTGGGGCCCTGCTTATTTGACGCCCCCCTTGTGTCCTGTTAACCTACCACCAGCTCCTTGCTCACTATGATCAAAATACTCCTCTCACCATGTCTCAGTCCAAATGAGAGGAAACAAGGTCTCTGTCTGCTCATCTTCAGCATGGTGATGCTGTCATTACTGGAGAGATGAAGCTCTGGAGAGATGAGTCAAACAGGCCTCTGAACTGTGGTGGGCGGCAAGGAGGCAAGCTAAAGCAGCTAGCAGCTGCATCTTCTGCTGCTGGAGGCTTTTATAGCGCCCACCTGCATTGTCGGGGCATAGGAGTGAAGCTGCTGCATATGATCTGAGCTTCCAAACAAAACATGGTAAGCAGACCTACCAGAGTATTTTGTTAGCTCAACTTAAATGCTAAATGATAATCTAATCTACAACCTGCAGCACCTACGTGAAAGCGAAGTAACGAAGTAGGCCTCAGTTGAAATGCCTCCACCTACCGGCAATGAAAGCATTAGCAAGTTTACCATTTTGACTGTTTTGTACATTTCAGTTTTAGGCACAACATTCAACATTAATGCACATATCCAAATTACCATTTTCAAACATGGTCTCGCTTACATCTGCTGCTGTTTTGTCCTGTCTTGTTGGTGGCTTCAGGTCTAAACTGCCTACTCTGCGGATCCATGATATTGGCTGGGTTTTATTTCAGTTGCTTAGCATCAATGACACCCACCGTGTGTCCTTGTGCTTTGATAAGTTATATTCTCCCTTTTCATCTATTTTAGGTGTCAGACTACAATTACAGTAGCAGTGAGCACTAGTGTTTGACAAATGCTCCTTTCGTCTTTGTCACCTTACACATTATTATTGTTTTCTAATAATCTATCACTTACAATTCAGTCAAAGAAGCTTGAAGAGCTTCTTTGAATGCCTGAGATGCACAATCTAAACTCTGGAACTGACGTCACCTGTAGCAGCATATTGGACCTAGGGCTGCTCTTAGTACTCAGTGCAAAATAAATGACTTTTTGTTATCACACGTGTTAGTGAGCAGCATGCACTTTGGGTTATTACACATGTGCTGCTGTGAGGAGAATAAACAGCTCAGTCTAAGGTAACAAAAACAGAAACATTCCTATTTCCAAGTGACAATATGTGAAAGAAAAAACAGTTTGTGAAACGGTCATGGTTTGAGAATTTTTGTCTTCTGAGATGTCATCTTGGATGCAGCAGCATGATCAAAAGCTAATCTGTACTTCTGTAGTATCAACAGGAGAGGCAGTCGGTGGTGGAGCCGACGAGAATCACAGTTTGTGTCTGACACTACAGTAACAATGGCTTTGTCTTGAAGCTCAACACAGGAAATCAACTTCAGCTGTTATCGCCTGAGAACATCACACTGAAGTGAGGACAGTGTCATGGACATGCACACTCTCTTTTGTGTTGAGTTACAGTAGTGCTTCTCCTTCCTCAAATACACTGCTCTATTCAGGTTTGGTGTAGACCTATACCGCTTTCACACTGAAATTAGCAGGTCGACGTGGGATTTAAGAGCGTCAGAACACCTCGAGGTAAACAATGGACAGCATGGACATTAGCAAGCCTTTCACACTGCAGCCGAGCCAAGCCGATAAACTCCCGGGTCGACTGGAGGGTCATTCGACCTGTGTCAAAAATGCTGCGTCAAGCCTTTCACACTGCAGAAAATCCAGCATCAACCCAGGTTTTCCGTGCAGTGTGAGAGGGGCTCTATAGGTTCATTATTTCCATGCACTAGTGTCTCTTCTTGTTCACTGCTTATTCTTGAAGTTTTCAAAAAAGCTTTGATCAAATCACTTGACCAAAACATGAGGCAAAAGAGGCAGCTTTTATTGATACTAACTGCCCAGGAGAAAATGTCTGTTTCGCCACGCTCTGACTACAAAGACGGTCCTAACAAGAGCATGTTTTCAACTGCTGAGCCCCTCTGACAAAACAACAACAGAGCTGGGAAGCAGAGGCCAGCAGATTGGAGATAATACAATGTGGGGCGTCACTGCAAGCTCTTATTCCATAATAACTTCAAGCAACATACTAGTGTGTGAACCCATCTGAAATTACATCATCACAATTACAAACAGCAAGAAATGGGGCTCTGCTTAGGTTGAATCCCATTTAGCAACAAAAAAAGTATTTAACATAGAAAGGTAAAGTATATAATATGCCCTAGACCGTCTTAAAAGTCAGTAGGCCAAGAACACACTGCACTGACAAAGAGGAGCCAAAAACTAACAAATGTGAAATATGTACGCACCATGAAGGGGAGATGGCATGAAAGTCTACCTATAAACACAAGACACGGGCTGTGCTGTATGGATATGTCATGCAAAGATCTTTACAAAAAGTTATTGGCTGCACAATATTATTGCATCGGCCTCCACTGATTGGTGCCCACAGAAGGAGGTACAGTTGTTCGCTCATAAAAGCATGGAGACCAGTTGCATCACAATCTTTAAAGTGGGCTGAAGCTGTGAGGGGAAGTGAGAAGTGTGGCAGTGGGGTGGAAGACAACTGCTGTACAAACCCAATTTATAACACCCAAACTCGCCACAACAATGCAATTGTAGCAATGGATAAACTCTCTGTACATGCAGGCAGTGGGAAGTTTTTGGGATGCAGCACACTTTAGGTCCTTATAAATGGCACACATTGTAGAAAGTGCCTGCTTTGCATCTTATGTTATTATTCTCTTATTACCTTATTATTACTTTTGCATGGATGTGTGTCATGATGGACCCTCCCTGACCCATTTACTATGTTGTCATCCTACTGAGAGAACAAAGAGGAGTGGCTGTCTATCAATAGCCTGGATGTGTTTTCAGGACTGACAGAAATAAAACAGATGACTGAACAGCATGAGATTCTGTCTGAAATCTGCAGGGACGCCACCTTTTGGTCCTCACGTGATCGCTGAAGCTGATTAGATTGATCACATGGAGGTCAATTTAAATATAAAGTCACCAGAGAAATACAGAACAGAGAAGTATTTTCAGTGCTGGAATGACTGGCCACTTAATAGATTAGACTAATTATCATTAGTTGACTGACTGAGTGAAAAAAGAGGCCATAGTTTAATTAAATATGCACACTGTCAAATACTAAAATTGCTTTTGTTTCACCAAAGGTACAAAACCCAAAAATATTTAATTTACAATTACACAACACAAAATAGTGCAGCAAATCCTCACATCTAAGCAGTGGGTTTTAGCCAATGTTTGGCATTTTGGACTTGATAGTTAGTTAATCGATTCATCATTTACCAGAAATTAGTTTTTATTACGACAACGTATTAATCAACATTATTAGGCAAAAGTAAGTAAAACATACTCTAGTTTTAGATTCAATATGGGCTATTTTCTTTTTAATATGCATATAATTGGATAGAACTATTTTTTTTTTGCTGTTGATCTGACAAAAACAAACACTTTTCACCATCCTTTTCATGGAAATATCAGGGTTAGGGTTAGCTGCAAAGTTAACATATATAAAGTGTATGCAAATAACACTACAGTGGAGGACAAATGATGCTGCTGCAGAAACCCTCCTCACAATGGAGCGTAAGCTTTGTTGTGGAGATTATCTGATGGGGGGGTGTTAGTAGCAATAAATCCCGCTTAAAAAATAATAAAACAAACACACACACTACAACAAAACACAGAGTAGTTATGAACGTCAGTGAAGGCCTGCTTCATTTACCTGCTGATTCACCTGTGTTGATCCAGTCTGGGTTTGCAATGCTGGCTATTGCAAATATATCTGCAGCCAGAAACAGGCACCCTGAAATGATCGTTAGTTTATCCATGTCGCCAGCCGATGATGAAGCGGTGAATGACGAGGAAAAAGGTGGCGGTCGCTGTCCAAATGTGACCCCGGATGTTGAGACACAGGGTGGGCTGCTATCAGTCTAACCTCGCCCCCTTCAACAGGAGCCTTCTGTTGTGGTTCTGCTGTGCATTTTGCAGCAACGTTAGCTCCTCCGCGTCGAGCAAGCAAGAGCCTAAAGCTACAAAAGGCTCAAAAACGACGTACAAAAGCATCACATCTCATATACCGGTTGTAGTCCAGTAAGGTAAAACAATAGCTCACTCAGCGCCGGGGGCCTGAACCGCTTGTGTTGTCCTAAGGATCCGTTTAGCAGCAGCCGTCGCCGCAGCAGCAGCATCGGGTACATATGCGGCTAGCAGATAGCTAGCTAGCTACTTCCCAGATACGGGCTCGGTGAGCCGAGCTGCGGCCCAAAGGCTACTCGACGACCGAGACCACGACTGCACTAGCATTTCAGACCCAATGTCACACAGGCGGAGGTGGAGAAGCAACAAAACAAGGGCCCTCACTTCGAGTATCCGCGTTTCTAGCGACGGTATAACATTAGCCGTCAGGAAAACGAGCAGCCATCACCGTCTCTCGCTTATTCGTGCCCGTTCTCCTTCTCCTCTGGAATAGCATCTGGTACTTTGAGTCCGTTAGCTTCACCTCCTCCTCCTCCTCCTCTTCAGGCCACGGTGAGGAGTCGGTATTTAAATCCCAAAGAGACGTTAAAAGTCCCGACGTGGACGGTGAAGCGGTAACAGTATTGTTGTGTTTTCCACCCGTGTGTGCCCACCGTTAGCTCAGCCTCTCTTTCTGCCAAATGACATCAGGAGAACACCCCCACGCAGCGTCACACACACACACACACACACACACACACACACACACAGAGAAAGAGCGAGCTCACGTTCGGGGGGCATATTTCTTCTTCTCGCGATATTATGCAACACAACACCTGATGTCCTGATTCGGCCCATTTGGTTATTAATTACTTAATTGGGAGTGAACCTGAAAACCTAAAAAACACGTAACTAGGCATCATCAACATCTAAATACAACACTGATTAACTGATGTAGGGGCTGCTTGTGAACTAAATTTAACCAATTTCTAATGTATGTTTAATCTTTAATGGTTAATACCAATGTGCAACATTGCAACCTAATTTCCTTTTTCACTCATCTACTTATTCCTTTAATCAGTCTGCAATTATTACAAGTTTACATATTACTAGCTGAGAAAATGTTTATCCTTATACTTTTCAAAAATATATTTTTATACTTATTTTCTATGAGTACTATAAACTTGCGACACTAAGTCATATTTCTTGTGTGTACGTTTTTGTACTTGGTAATAAAGATATTTTTGTTTCTTGGTCTTGTGTCGACACCTCATTTTTAGAAAACAGTGCTCACATGATGCATTTTCCCATATAAAGGTGTGTTTGGTTGATCTAAAGCTGACACAATCAGACGTGACAACTGGTTCAGTAGGCAATTAATCGATCAAGACATCCATCCATCCATTTTCTACGGCTTATCCTCATGTAGGGTCTTAGAGTGAAAGGCAGGGTACATCCTGGACAAGTTGCCATCACAGCACACAGAGACAACCACTCACACTCACACATACAGACAATTTAAATTAGCAAATTAACCTAATCCCCATGCATGTTTTTGGATGGTGGGAGAAAGCCAGAGTACCTGGAGAGAACCCACGCAGACATGAAAATGCAAACACCACACAGAAAGGCCCCAGGCCTGGAATTTAACCCAGTACTTTCTTGCTGTGATGCGACAGTGCTAACCACTACACCACCATGCCACCCCAATCAAGACATTTACCAGGCAAAAGTTGGTTCAGGTTTCCCCTATTAACGTAAGATTTTTTCTTTTCCCACTGTTGACAGCAAATTAAAGATATGGGTTCCAGGTCAAAGCATTGGACACTGAGAAACTGTGATGAACATTTTTTGCACCTTGTCAAGCATTATGTTGAACAAATTAAAAAAAAAACAAAAACAAAAAAGTGTAGGATATAGGATGATGTAGGAAATACAGGATGTTCAACATTAGATTTAAATCAATTTTCACTCCTGTCATGCCATGTTTGTACTTTTGAGGCCATCTAATGGTTCATGGTGGAACTACATCTCTCTGTGCTAAAAACACCTGCTGCTTGTTCAGTCTTTTTAACCACCAGATGACCCCCGACTTCTGACACAGCACTGAAAACCTTCACTAAATCTGCATTCATTCCAAGATACAAATACAGGCAGCAACCATTACTGTCTTTAATTTACACAGATGTACAGTTAAATTGACAAAAACAAACTAACAAACAAGTGTTAAATTGCATTGTGATTCTCCAGCTCCCTGTTGTATTGCAGGACAGACTACAAATGATTGGTGACATCAAATGAATTGTTGCAGGAGGCTGTGGCTTTAAGGTTCTCTTTCCCGTCGAAGCAGCAAGGCAAAGCATGTCCAAGTTAAAATCAACCGTTCTTATACTTTATCTTCATACTTCATCCACAAACGGCGTATTCACCAGGTGTCCACTAGCTGCCATGGTCTTCTTACCCTCCACAAATGCTTTTGCAGCCTGAAAAAAAGGGCAGATGGTTATTGCTCTTTAATGTTCTTTTAGCTCTCTTTTGACCTCCACCAACTCCTGAGAGAAACATCTGTTAATTAAGCTGCTAAATGCTGCACTACGTTCACAAGACAGTCACTAACTCTGTCACTAAAATTTGCACCACTGAAGTGAAAGTGACTGACAAACACCATTTCTACAGTAGAGACAGTCACCTTGACAACATCGTCCTGGGTGACGGCGTCAACAGCCTGGACAACAGCAGCAGGGAGCTGGTAAGCTGCTGTGGTTAGAGCCTGAGCACCGATCTCCTCCATCAGACCCTCAGAGCTCTCTATTGACATCAGGTACTCAGATTTCACCTGGTTCCTTCACAGAGACATCAAACATGCACCAGAGTCAACAACAGATTGAACAACTGCTCCTGGATGTCCAATGTTGCTCAGTGAACTCACTTTGCTCTGGTGATGTCAGCCTCTGATACATTTCCCTCAGCCACACTTCTCACTTGAGCAACTGCAGCTTTGATCACCTGCACAGAAGACGGCAACAAGCTGCGTCAAATGCAGACTGGAATTGTTGCACATATTTTTATGTGGTTACATGGAGAATTTGGCAATCACCTCTCCTGCGGAGTCAGCCTGTGCAATGGTATAGACGCCAAACAGGCCGGAGTCAGAGTATGAGGCATTGAAGGCTGTGGCCTGAAAGACAGCCAGATGTCATTTCACACTATCTGACTGTAAACAACAGTGTACTTCCTCTCTGTCCAACGTACGTCAAAGGGTTGTGTAGTAGCTTTGGCAATGCCCTGGCTCAGTTTGCTGGTGATGTTTGAGCCCCTCTTTACATGTGGCCCAGCTCCCAGGATCCTTTGTAGCACACTGAAGGCATTAGCCTCTGCGCTACCAGTCATACCACCCTCACTGGTAATCAGTGCGTGGACCAGGTCATCATTGCTCTGCATCCGCACCTCACCTATAAACAAACAACAGCATCATGACAATAACGCAGTGATGAGTCTCAAAAGAGTGTACCATTGCTGCTGAACAAGGATTTTACCTCCACGATACACAGCCACAGGAGCCACAGGAGCTCCAGCCCCACTGCGGACACTCAGGAGCCCTTCTCCCATCTGCCTCAGGACAGAGTGCTTCACACCTGGAAACATGAATCAGACAAACCTCAACACGGAGCACCTTCACAAACTGAAAAAAAACAGGGGTGTTCCGATATTAATATCAGTCCAATATCAACAAAAAACAAGTATCGGATTATATCGGCCCACTCACACACAGTCTAGTCACGTCAATGTGATCATTAGGACTTTTAGTAAAAATGGAGCCTTGATAAACAAAGCTTGATGAGATGGGAGAGCAGCTGTGAGAGAATGATGACTGGACAGCACTAGCAGACACTCACCTAGTCCGACAAGAGCCATTCTGCCAGTGGTGAAATGGTCCTCAACAAATGACTGCAGCTACGAGGAGGTGGAGAGGTGTGTAAGAGCTACGAGCAAACTAACAAAGACTGAAAGGTTATGCTAGATATATTCATATGTCTTGCTGAAAAAGATCCATACCTGTGTGCCAGAGACATGGCCGACCATGTAGTCAGGGCAGTACAGCGAGTTGGACAGAGCATTTTTGTACGCTGCTTCATGCAACTTCTCAATTACACCTGTGGGCCCAAAGAGAAAAAAACACCCTGAATTACACAAAGCACCCTGCATCCATCCATCCATCCATCCATCCATTATCTACTGCTTATCCTCACATAGGATCGTGGTGGGGGCTGGAGTCTATCCCAGCTGTTTTTGAGTGGAAGGCAGGGTACACCCTGGACAAGTCTCCAGTTCATCGCAGGACACAGAGACAGACAACCACTCACACTCACATTCACGGACAATTTAAATTAGCCACCTAATCCCCATGCATGTTTTTGGATGGTGGGAGGAAGCTGGAGTACCCGGAGAGAACCCATGCAGACACGAGGAGAACATGCAAACTCCACACAGAAAGGAGAATCGAACCCGGTATCTTCTCACTGTGAGGCGACAGTGCTAACCACTACACCACCATGCTGCCCTCGCATTCATTACATCTTTAAATGATGACACATTTTTTACTCTGTTGCAATGAATATTAATAATTTTCAAGGTGCTTAAGTTACATATTCCAGTATCTTGACAACACAAACAGTTTATTTAAGCATAATTGTGAACACACAGAATGCCACACACCAATAATGAAGATACTATAAAGTCCATTAGAAGCCAAAGCTTTGGCCTGAGAGATAAGTTCATAAACCCAACGTGATGCCACAATGGAAAAGCAGGCTGCTAAGTGCTCAACTGCTGCCCCTGGTACTAACCAATCTGAGGACACTGCTGAGCCAGAGCCTTGTCGATCTTCACTCTGGACGTCAGTTCGTCTACCTCCCACGACCGGAACTCCTGAGCTGTGGTCACGTTGACCAAAAACTCAAACAATGAATCTCTGCACACACATAAACAGTAGCGTCAGCACATACCGACACATCAGCATCGGTGCAGAACAGCACTACAGGCTCCACATAAAAGATGGCTGCACTTACAGGTGATTTCTCAAGCAGTCCACAGTGTAGGTGGTGGTCTCTCTTGATGATGTCACACTGCAGATAAACAGATGACGGCACAGGTGGCTCAATGTGGTGGGCTATGTTTACACTGGGTGTTTATTTACAGCAGAAAATGCAGGGGCTCTCAGTGTGTGCATGTGCAGAGAGAAGCTTCACTGACCTCAGGCTGCCCCCCAGTGCTTCCACACTGCGGCAGATCTTGAAGGCAGACGCACCCTTAGTTGTCTACAAAACAAGTACAAGTGTTCCAACAGCATGTTGGTGATGTAAGAATTGGAAACTAGAAACAGGCTGTGTACACTGCAAAGTTGAAATGAGCTGCATAGTAAGCAGCTAAGAGAAGACATGTTCACAAATTACCAGGTTTGCTGCAAGTCGAAGTACATGAGAGACGCCCTGGTTTTCCACAGTCTCATAGCGACTCCCAGCTTTCACAAACACACCAACGCTGGACAGGGGGGAATTGTTCTCCAGCGATGCGATCACCAGACCGTTTGGAAGCTTGGTCACCTAAACAGCAAAAGAAATTTTACTGAAAACTGCAGTTTCAGTTTGATTGTTTGATATTTAAGTGTCACCAACCTGGACATTTTGGGGAGGGAGAGGTGCAGCACTGGACGGCGCTCGGCCTCTGAGGGGTTCGGTCAAAGCTTCAGTCCTCCTGGCAGCGGCATAGCAACGTTTCTGTGGGAAGCAGTGACGCCAAGATGAGTGGCTTCTTTAGAGATTTTTCTCCTGGCAGCAATGCCAACAAGAACAAGAACATTTCCAGTGTCCTTAACTTAAAAGTGTTTCTGGGTGAATGTGGTGTCACTTCAAGCAAACATTAGGGTTCAGTTAACTAAGACGACTGCTTCTCAAAAGTAGGCTCACATTAGATCAGACAAAAGCAGAGCCCCTGAAGAGTAACATGATCTGTAATGTTTCACAGCAGCAGCTGTCACCCACTCTCCATGAGCGCTAAGAAATATCTACATCAGTGGTTCCCTTCACAAGATCAATCTTCATCATAAAGACACACAAAATAATTTCAAACATTATGATAATCACATATATTAACGGGAAATTATTTCAACTTGTGTGGGACCTGGTGACAATCACAGGCTGTTGTTTTGTTTTTTTTTCTTTCCCCAGAATCATTGAACCACACAATGTCTACAGTTACCTCCTGTGATTTCACACCACTATCCAGAATCTGGATTATCCATTAATTTATAGCCCAGCAAGTTTGTATTGTTGGAAAGATTTAAATGTCACCCATTTACGATACAGAAAGTGATGGCAACAGCTTTCTGAGCGTAGGTCAAACTGATCATGCTTGATAGTTTTACTTGTAAATTGGTCAACAGGAGATTAAGAAGATTAATTAATTAACCAATGGTGCAGTTTTACTTCATATCATGATCGCTTCCATCTACGGTAGGTCAAACGCTGACAGCCTGCCATAAAGAGTTAGTGCGTCAGTGAAAGGCGTCCCTATATGACCCCGTGCAGCTTTAGTGCATTAAATCCACATATGTCCTGTTAACAATACCAGTGAGAGTGTGTCAGTGAACTGTCTGGATGTCACTAAATTATGACCGAATTAGGGGCGTTGTTCGCCTCGAGACACCTCGAGCAAGTCATATCAGTGATACGCTAGGTTCAGTGATGACCTTCAGGTAGCATCCAACAGAACAACAAGAAGCTACAACAATCAGCAGAGATAACCAGACCAGTGACCAGTTTACTGCCCTGTTACCTCTCATTATACCTGGTACTCAGCACATGCCAATAATTCCGGTATGTGCTGTTAAAACCATGAAAGAGAGCCGTACGCTAGATAAACCTGCATAAGCTAGCCACTTAGCAAGCTAACTAGCCGGCAGGCTAACAGGACCTAAATGCTGGTTCCCTTTAAAAGCAAACCAGGAGCCACAGCAAACACAAACTAGTTCCCGTGGATCACACAGCTCATATAAATCCAAGAAAACTCACGGGGAGGCAGTTCAGAGAGCGGATTCCTCTCATGGCTCCGGACCAGACCTTCAGCCGGTGCAGAACATACAGAAAAAAGAGAAAAAAATAGTATGGCGGCTGACGTATTACCCACAACCCACTGCAGCATGCTGCTGATTAAAGATGATATGGGGTGTCAAGATAATACACCTACGCAGCTGGTTCAAAGCATACATTTTTAATAAGTATAAATAAATGTTATCATAATGTGTATTACAGATTAGTTGACAACTGGAAAAAATGTAATCAAATTTTTATTGACTTTTGATATTTTTCTATGTAGGTTTATGACGGGAGCCAGATACTGTCAAGAAAAGAAAAGAAGTACATCATACAAAACAACGATGAGATTTAAAAGCTATGCAATAGTGAGCGAAATTATGAAATAGTCTAAAACTTTTAAACAACATTTTCTGTTTTAACTTTGGCACTTTTTCTTGAGACAAAATCATGACATTCTAGTTTAAGAAATAACAAACATCTGTTTAAACTCAATTTCTCAAAACTCATGAATCCTGGAGCTTTAACCAAAGCTGATTTTAAGAAGTACGTCAAAATAAATCCTGCATTTACATTCATTTTCACTTGGCACCTCAACTTTACATTCTCTACTGCAGTACTGGCTCTTACCACAGCCTGTCGATCAGTGTATTCAGGAATCACTCATTTCAACAAGCACTACTAGTGGACATGAACTCTACAGGGAACCTCTAAACTATGAGGAAAAACTCAATGATATCAGCCACTATCATTTCAAAAGTGTAATTTTAAATCAAACCCAACTGTTGTAGGCATATTACATCACACTGTTGATGTTTCAATTGTTCTACTCTTTCCTGTTTGCTATTTAAAAAGAAAAAAAATCTGCACTAGCAGTAAAGAATGAAAAATCTTTATTGTAAACCACTCCATTTAAAATCACTAAAATGCATAATACACATTACAAAAATATACTCAACATATTACATTTAGACAATTTTTCAGAACATACAAAGTTTGATTGCAAAACACTGCTCACACTGACAACTTCTTCACAGATGCAGATGACCTTCGAAAATATTCATGAGGAGATTTTTTTTCCCCCTTTTCTTAATAGAACAAAATGTTTATTTAAAAAAAAAAAAAAATCTTTCTCACAGCTGGTCACAGTCCAATAAATACAACACATAATACAAAAATACACTGCATTGGCTGAGAAAACCTTCACAGATCTGAGGTGCTCAGACATCAAAAAAGTACCCTCCACATATGTCACATTTAGAGCGATGGCTCGAGATTCATGTACGATTTCCTTTGTCACTACAGCAACAGGCAGGATATCGAGTGAGAGTCATTCCTCAAGCAGTCACTGATTGAAAACACTCTTTGCCGGGAGTAAAAGTTCCAACTGACAGTGACATGCCAATCCAAGGCATCCCTCAGTTGCGGTTCTCCACAGCTCCACAGAGTTTTGCGGCACACAGGCCTCCTAATAACCACGCAAAGATCAACCACAAGCGATTTGCTCAGACGTCATTTGGTGTCCCTGGATTGCTGTTCATGGGGAGGTCCTTCCTCAGCTGGAGAGACACACAACTGAGCCAGCTGCGACTGGTGGGCATCTCCCCAACGATCTCCCACGTGTCCGTCTCGTCACAGTACCTCTCGATGGTGTCGTGATATCTGCATGAAAAGGGTGATCAGCATCAGAACCAAAAGCTCTCTTTGTGCATTCCTCTTCATGTGTTTAACTGCATCTGGACACTACAATACCTTTAAAAACTTTGTAAATTAGTTCAGACATGATTCAGTTGTTTCATTTAGTGTTGCATGTATTACTCTGATGTTTGGGGGTTAGGTGACTGTTAGATTAATTTTTCTCCAGATTACCCCTCCTCACCTGTCCCAGCCCTCTTCTCCTCCCAGGACGTAGATCTTCCCATCCACCACGGCGGCACCGGGTCGGTAGCGTCGCTCTTTCATGGGAGCGCACATGGTCCACTGATTGGTTTTGGGATTGTAACACTCCACCTTATCTGTGTTCTCCGTCGAGGCATGCCATCCGCCTGGGAGAACAAGCAAGAAATGTTAAAGTCATTAACTTGCTTGACAACATCAAGTAGTCGCTGTGTTGTTGGGTGCTATAAAGTGTGATACATACCTATAACATAGATCTTCCCTTTTAGTGTGCAAGCAGCTGAACCAGAGCGAGCGATCTGCATGGGGGCAACCTCTGTCCATGTCGAGGTTTTAGGGTTGTACACCTGAGCGAGATCTGTGCCGTCACCATCCTCAAGAACCGCACCACCTACCAGACAGTGACGAAAAACAAAATTAAAAAACTGTCAATACAAAATGTTTTCAACAAACAGGCTCAGGAAAAACATGCTCATGTGTAGCCTGAGTTTCTTACCAGTAACATAGAGCAGGCCATCCAGGGCCACCACAGCAGGACTGGTGACGGCCATCTTAATGGACTCTGTAAAGTGCCAGGAGTTGGTGTGAGGGTAGTAGCACTCCACCGAGTCTAGGCGAGAGCGTCCCTCCCACCCTCCCACTGCATACACAAAGCCGTCCAGCATCACCAGGCCTGAGACAAGTGACATAAACCAACAACATCATCAGCAGCGTGCAGCATCAGAGTGTTTTTCTGCAGCGGGTCGCTGATCGCCGTCTTCCGCAGCCTGTGAGTAATTTTGGGGCTTCTGTGATTTGTAGTTGGGACATAAAAGAGTTAATATACACCACAGAGCTCAAACCTGGAAGTGGAAACGATCGCGTTTAGACAGCAAAACGAACAGATTCTGGACAAAAAGTGGTGACAAAACAAATGTTCTTTTTCCCACGATGAAATAGCACGACTCTTCTTTCATTTGAGCTATTCAGTGTTTTCAGAGACATGGTACAAAAATATTCTGTGGATCTTGAAACATGACTGAAAATTGCTGGCACAAGGCACTTTGGCCCATTTTAAAACTGCTGGCACTCAAAGAGTTAAAATGCTCCTTTAAGATTTACTGAGGAAAGGAACAAGATTAATAACAAGTAAAGGTACATTGTGTGAGATCTGGTGGCATCTAGTGGTGAAGAGTCAGACTGCAACAAACTGAACTCAATCCTGCCTTTCAAAGATGGCAGTAACCTGAGCTCACGTTACCATGATTTCACAAGCATGTAGAAGAACTACGGTGGCATTCACGTAATGCAATACGAAAAGCAAGAGCCAGTGTTTTGTTTGTCTGTTCTGGGCTGCTGTAGAAACATGGCGGACTGTGAAATTCTGCTCCGTAAACAGACATGAGGGGTTAATTTAAAGCTAATGAAAAGTCAAAACTTCTTATTTTCAGGTGATAAGGCACCAGTGAAAACATAGCTATGATGAATTTTATGTTCCAATGCTGTCAAAAGATCCCCAAACTTAAACACACTGGACCTTTAAGACATGTTGCTTTGAAAGCGTGAAAGGCGATATGAGGTATGTTGTGTTGAGGAAAGTTTTTGGTGCAGAAGAGAGGAAAATGTTGCCTCACCTAACTCTGAGCGAGCGACATTCATGGGAGCCATTTCCATCCAGGAGTTGAAGCAGGGGTCGTAGCGCCACATCTCCCGGCTGGCTGAGCCATCAGGAAACTCTCCTCCTGCCAAATATAGAATGGAGTCTAAAGAGCGGAGGAGGAGGTGGAGAGAAGGAAACGTGTCACTTGTCTCGGTCACGAATGAGTTCTTTTTATTTATTTATTTTAAATCGAACCTTGTTTCGTTTCCTCACCTGAGACCACCAGCCCGTGTTTGCTCACGGCAAAAGGCAGGCAGGCCAGATTCTTCCACTGATTTGTCACAGTATCGAAGCTCTCGACGCTGCGCAGCACCACCTTGTCATCCTCCCCACCGACTGTCACTATCACTTCAGCTGTCCCTGTTGCCATGGCAACAGAAGTAGAGGAACAGAGAAGAGTGAACCGAGGCACGCAGGCATTTGGATAGATGCTCGTCTAATAAAAAGAAAAAATGCCCCTGTAGGATACAACAAAGTCATGTGTAGGGCTGAATTATCGAAAGATTGTTTGGTCCATAAAACGTCCTCAAAGCCCAAGCTTTATTTCAATGATTTAATATCATACAGGACCAAGAAAACAAGCAAATTTCAAGATCACTTTCAAAACTAAAAAAGGACCAACAGATGCAAGTAGCACACTAGAGTGACAGATGGACACAGATGCAGTCTGTACTTGTGATGAAAAGCGTCCTTACCGGTGGACCTGCGTGGCCTCGCTCTGGGGCAGTACAGCTCTCCTCTGCGGTCCTTCAGCAGAAGGTAGTCCTTGGCCTCGGAGATAAGTTTCTGGCATACTTGGCTCTCCTTCACCACATCTAAAGACTCGATCACATCGTGGAGGTAGTAGGGGCTAATGAGAGGCAGCCGGATGTGCTCAAGGACCTTTGTGAACAAATGAAAGGAGAGGAATCTTTTGAATCAGTCATTTCTTGTAGGAACGTCTAAGGGCTCAGTCAAAAGTACGATGTTTACTCCCAATCTTTCAAAAGCAATTGACTGACATACTGGCAAACACACTTTTGTGCCGAGTGTTAGGTAGCACGACTGATACGTTTGTACGCATGTTAAATAAGAGGCTACACCCTGGAGCTGCTAAGCTTAGCACGAAGACAGGACAGTATTTTAGAAAGTGACTAAGTGCGTACATATTAACCCCCATGAAAGCAGCATTTTAGACTTTGGTGAACAGTTTAAACAAGATATACAACATGCCTATTAAGATAGCTTCTCTGTATCTCCAGCATAAAATCTCAATCTTAAAATCTACACATGCAAAAAAAGATAAGAGAACCGTGTGCATGATAATGTATCTCAGCTGGTGTAAACTGACCTTCTCAAAGCTCTGTTTGCGGGAAGAACATTTATTCAACCACAACATGACGGCCTCAAACACCATCTCCTCTTTAGGCACATTGATAAAATCACTAGCAATGATTTCAGTCAGTTTGTCCAAGCACAGAGACAGGAACTCCTCCTGGTGGGAAAGAATGAAAGAATAAAGTGTGAATGACAAGCTACTCACCTACTTTTTAAACACATATACTGGCCATGGGAGGTAAATCACCTACAGACTGACTGTAGACAGGCAGGTAGATTATTATAACTTTAGCAGATTATAATTATATTGAGCCCCTTTCACACATTAAACCCACTGAACTGGTGAGGTAGTGGTGGCATGTGAGGATGCAGCATTGGCATATTTTACATATTTGTTGATGGGAGATGGGTTGGGAGATGTGACAGAGGTGTAATAAAATAAATAAATAAATTTAGTCAAAATCAGCACACAACTTCATTTTTCAGGGCTAACAATTGTTTACCACTCAAAAACAACAACAACAACAACAACAATTACTTTTCTCAATCAATCATGAAATATATAAAAAAAAACTGTGAAAACTGTCCCCCACAAAAAAAAACTAAATTCAATCTAACCGTTAGCTCAAAATCCACAGATATTTACATTTAAGTCACTGCTTTGATGTTTGCTTGGAAAAAAAAAAAAAAAATCACTTAATTTTTTTGTTGATTGTCAAACCAAATCTTTTGTGGTCTAGCCATAAACAGACACCCCTAACTGCTTATTTCATGTGTGTTTTATCAAGTTTCCAGAAAGTCAACATTTTAGACGAAGTTACCTACAGAGATAGATTTCATCCCACTCATTCGACCACTACTGCAGAACATCAGGGTTCAGGAAACAACACTAACATAATGATGTGAGTCTCCATCTGCCTCTCACCTGCTGAGAAACACCGGTGAAGTGCTCATGGATGTAGTCCATGCTGCGTTTCTCCAGCACCTTACAAGAATGGGCCTCAGCAAAGCAATGAATCCCCACGCAGTTCATCTCATCCATCTGACGCTCCATGAATCGACAACAGGCCTCTCGCACGGCCATCACGTCCAGCAGATTGGCTGCTGCCAGCAGAGCCTGGACCAAGAGGGATTAGTTTCCAGAACATGTGCTCTTTAAGGAAGGATGGCAGTGAAGGAGACAAAGAGACCAGGGCAGATACTTTACCTGCACGTTTGCTTTAGAAATGTAGACCTCCGATGTGTAAGCGTAGCTCACCAGCATGCCGATCATCTGAGGCTCGACTCCATTGATGGCAACACGCTCCTGTTTGGACTCTATCAGGTCAGTGGAAAACATGGCCTGAGGAGACACAAGGCACAGCTGTTGGTGTGGCTAGAGTCAAAGTGTCTCCTTACTGTGACCAGTTAGGAAACATGTTTCCATGTGCAGTGAAATATTTCCCTTGCGATCCACAATAAATAGAATGTCCTTTATTGTCACTAAATAACAAAATTATACAACAAAATTGTAGAGCTTCTCCCTTATCAGTGCACAAGAATAACATAAATATAAAAATATTATATATGTATGAAAAACAAGTACATAAATATCACTCATTTTTGTATTGTTACATACAAATGAGTATAAAATTGCCTTATATACAAATATGAATTTACAACAAGGATAAATACTGAAAATAAGAAAACAAGACATGTACAACTGTATTGCACATGAATATATACAGCATGTATATATATTTTTTATCGATAAAATAGATTTTAAGAAAGATAATCGGCAGTTTAAATTGCAGCATGTTAAAAATACAATATGCACAATACAAACTGTGAATTTGCTGATGTGACAGTGGGACAGGTGTGTTGTTTACCTGGAAATAGGAGCTGAAGGAGGCCAGCACGATGCGGTGACAGGGGAACTCCTGGCCTCCACAGCACAGGGTCACATCACAGAAGGCGTTGTTGAGCCGCAGGCTGTTCAGGCCCTGCAGGACAGTGTTGGGGTGCCTGGCCTCCACAAACAGGTAGTCCTCGTTGCTCAGAGGGACGGAGTTCCCCAGGATCAAAGTGGCGTTGACAGTGAACGGAGAGGACAACCCGGCGTCGACGGCGACGGTGACAATTTCAGCCATGTCTCACTTTGCTAGACAAGCCTGGGGGTTAAAAACAGACAAGACATTCAGCATACTCCGACAACCAGCTCTCACTTTAGATAACACCAATATGGATATTAGCTGGTCAAGCTCAGTTGAGTGACATTTTGTAAAAGTAACAAGAAGACGAGAGACGAGCTGAGATTGTCCATTAGCTTAGTAATGAGGCTTAGTGGCGCAGAGCAGCCGTTAGCTCCCGAGACAAGTTAACGTGTCGTCTCAGTTGTATAAAGTTACACAGGAGGCACAAACAGGTGACATTAAACCTCCTACGGCTGTAACAGTGCTGCATATTACCTGTTGAACATAGTCGTGACCACTACAGCGTGAGCCCACTCTCCTCACAGAGTCCACCGTCAAACCGTAGAACAAGCACCTTAAAGTCTCCGGCCGGAAGTCCCGCCTACAGGTCAAGAGAAGTCACCTCCAAGTACTTCCGGATTTGCTTCAGTTCCCGTACCTTCTCTGTTAAAGTTGTTATTTAAGTTATTTAAAGGCCAAGGTACAATTATAAAACAATTACGAATTATAAATTATGTAATAATTAGTTGCTTACTATTTTCAGAAACACCTGACCCTGTTCGATCCTGGTAGGATTTAATACTTAAAGTGTTTTATGATTATAGTTAACATGTAGGCTATTATCATTTTATCTTCGTGTTTGTTCTGTGTTCACGTGAACACACACACACTTAAGAGAATACTCAGTCGGTGAGAGATATTTTATTATGATTTCTTAACTGACAATTATGTTGTCAAAAGTCACTTATTATAGAAATAGAACAAACATCACAACAAAGGCAGTGACTGTGCCTGTTATCTCATTTATGGAGAGAAACAATAATCAATTCTGACCCAAATTATCTCTTATTTTTATCCATAAAGTCACATTGTTCCTTATGTTATAATGTTCTGCCTCAACCATATTTATGGTTTCTACTGTCAATGTTGTAGAGCCTGACATGCCTAGAATATCTGTAATCAGGATAGTACTATATGAAGATAGTTCAGAGAAATAGTTTGCTGAATCGTCTTTGTTTTAAACACAAAATCAAGCTTTTGGCTCTATTTACAAAAAGTATTTTTTTTAAAGTCTCAAACAGGGTTATAAATCATGTTCATGTATTTTTTACATCACAAGCAGGTGTCCTTTATGATGCCAGGAGTCTCCAGTGTGTTCTTTCTGCGAGCAGCAGCTTCCAGGATCTTCTTCCTGGGTCCTAGTTGGATACGAATGCCTTTCAGGTCTTCATCAGTGCAAAGCATCAGAGCCTCCAAGTCGAGGTGCTCTCTGCTGAATGCAAGGGCAAATTCTGGCAAGGATATGGCAGACAAGAACACATCCAATGGAGAGGTATCCTCATCTTCATCATCATCCAGTCCCAGCTCTTCCTGGTCCCAGGGCAGATCGGTGTCACCGTTCCCCTCAAAGCCAGCTGCGTCTTCCTCCACCTCAAACAACTGGTTCTGAACGAGGTATCCGAGACTTTCATTGTTCCCGCTGGGGATGTCCTCTGACTCCAGCCCCATCTTCTTCATGAAAATCAGACCTCCAAGGCCAGGTCGGTTGAAGATGGACTGTTTGACTTGGCCCGGTTCATCATCTTCATCAGAATCTTCAAAGCCTGCCATGCCTTCTCTGTCTAACGTGCTCTCATCCTGCTCATTGAAGACATCCAGAAACTCTGGCTGCTCAGACGCTCCGCTCTCCTGTTTGAGGAAGATGACGTTCCCTTCCCCCCCTGATTTCTGCAATGTGCCTTTGTCCTTCTTTCCAAGCTTCTTCTGGAGTGTGCCTTTAACCCTGGCCGTAAGGGAGCCAGATTTATCAGCAGCAATGATCTTGGAGAACTGCTCATTGATACTGGACATGGTACCTCCACCTGAGAAAGCTGATGTCATGCTGGCCTCAGAGACAGACCCGGTGTTGCTTGCTCCACGGTGCATTTTATCCATCTTGCTCTGGTGTCTCTTCTTCACCTTCTCACAGAGTTTCACGCGCTTTTCTGCTTCTTTGACAGCCTCCTTCTTTAGATTGGCAACCTTTTTGGGGTTTTGGTTGGTCTGCTGTGAGGCAGCAGTGTCCAGGAAGCGAACGCAGTCCATGCGGTCACGTGATGCAGCGACGTCCATAGCTGTGTGGAATTCATTGTCCAGTGCGAAGAGATTCGCACCAAAGTTGACCAGAAAGCTGAGGATGTGCATGTGTCCGTTAGCTGCAGCATGGTGCAGAGGTGTGTTCCCCCAGATGTCACTCCTGTTGGGGTCACCTCTGTATAACACAAAAAAATGATTTAGTTTAAAATAATGATTGCAACTTTAAAAAAACAAAAAAAACAAAAACAAAACATTTTGCTACTCTGTACCACTGATCAATATTATGTAATAATGACTCCTACTCTACCCAGTTCATAGGGAGTAAGAAATTCGTATAGCTTTTTAATAGAATTTATTTGAATTTAAATTTATTTTTTTTTATCTGATTTATTCATAATTCTATAAAAAATACCAGTTCAAGGAGTAACAAACTCTGGCTATTTTTTTGTCAAGATGAGTGTCAAGATGTTAAAATGCAGAAAAAACAATAAATGTGTCTAAATGATATTTAAACAATATGATTGTAAAAACAAAACTACCACAGTGTAACTAATAACAAAGAAGAATAATTTATTCATATGAATGCATCCAAATACAACAAGAGAGTTCAGTGAAGTAAGAGTTCATAAAGTAAAAGTCTATAGATAAGCTCTGACCTGATGTCCACACACCAGTCACATCACTTTGAAGATTTAATATTTAATAGAGAACTGTTCCACAGTATGGCACAAGTGAAAGAACAGAAAATCATTTTACGATGAGAAAATGGAACAAATAAAAAGACAACAACGAAGCTGACTGAGTGACACTGGTGAGCTTAAAGGGACTCTATGCAATTTTTTAAGTATTTTATTACCTCAAGTCAACGTCTTCATTCATAAATAGCTCCTCAGTGGTGTAAAATAACATATGCCAACAATCTGACTTATCCTCCTGGGCGAAGAATCAGTTATCTGTCTTTACATAGAGCGGGTCGCTCATACGGAGGCTTCCATGTCTTTCCATTATATCAAAAACTACAAACTGCTGAGAGGGACATAATGCACTACCTGCTAGTACCCACAGGACAAACTTCCACATTTTACGATTCACTTTTCACAGAGAAGCAAGGTGGAGATGCTGGTTTTACTTACCCGGCACTAAACTAAAACCTGCACTGCACTTTTGGTCATAATATAGCATCACACTTATGCCGCACCGAATCCTCATCACCAAAAAAGCGTAAAAGGGCCATAAAATGACCGGAGCTCTGGGCCGGGGGCTGGGGATCGGCGGTGATAGTGGCCGCCCTGGAGTTGACCCATTCTGCTTACCGTAGTTCCAACCATGTTGCAATGCATGCAAAGTCAAAGTCATGCTAAGCTAAGTCAGCTAAATGGTTGATCGTCTAAATCTCAGCATGAGAGCAAATAAGCACTTTTCCCAAAATGTCAAAGTATTTCTTTAAATATCAGGTAAGAATTAACTGATTTTAAATGTGTATAATTAAATAACTCCAAAGCTGAGGGTAATTGGTAAACTATTAAGATTTAAAGTCCTCCAGTTTGTCACAGCCATAAAATTCTTGATTGCTTCTGCAACAACTTTAACAATCATAAATTGCAATGAGTAAAGTGGAAATGCTTCAGATAAACTCTGGCTATGTAGGTGAGGCGTGCGTTACGCCCCACTAAATATCCTCCAAACATCTTTTCAGTAAGACTGTTGTTCTAGATTGAAGCCTGGCTGTTGTTGTGTTGAATGAAGGATGGAGGCAGGGGTGGTGGGGACAGACAAAGGGCTCTTTTGTTTTACAGGATTTCTTTGGCTGATTAAACATTTGGCTCAGCTCATGGGAGAGAGTGGATTGAAGTCTTAGCTCATTATATCATAGTGGATGATACCAACATGGGTTAGGAAAAACAGATGAATTCCTTTTTTTTTCTCCTAATTTCGTTGATGCACCGTCATATAATGACAATAAAGGCTTTTGATTTGATTGATTTTTAGCCATAAAGTTCATAGCACACTATGTTAAGTGTTGCCCAGTGAGCAATATGGTTACCTTATTTCAATTTTAAAGCATTATACGTATATTGAGGCCTGTTAGTATGTCTTAAAGTAGCAATACAAGCAAAAATCTAAATTGTTCAGTGCAGGTCAGAACTATAATAATAAAGGAGATACAACTTGCTTTGGTCTCAGGTTGTTTGAGTGTTATCTATACAGGTTATATGTGAGATGAAGCCCAGGTGATAAAGTGGAGAGTGCCATGCTTACTCTCTGCTGCATATGAGCTGAAGAGCATCGACGTGTCCGTGGAAAGCAGCCAGTAAGGTGGGAGTCATGCCATCCTCATCAGCAGTGTTCAGGTCCCTCCTCGTGGCCTCCTTCAAGAGGTCCAAGTAGCCATCAATCGCTGCTTTGTGGTATCTAGACATCTCTTCACAAGAACAGAAATAGTCCAAACAAATCTGTCGCTTCCCTCCTCAGTCCTATCAGAGGCACAGACTGACTCGTCTGCAGACCACAGCAAACAAAAGTGTTCACTGGGCGTCAACGTAGCAGCAGCTCAGAGCCATAAAACAAAAGCAAAGTCCACATCACTGCTGTCAGGCACACAGTTACTTATACTGCTCCAGGTCATCATCATCATCATCATCATCAGTAAATATTTAAAGCTTAATTATTAAAGTGGCCACGGATAAACAGTGTTACTAGTTGTTTCTGATACTTTGAAATCTTCTTTTTACTGTGCTGCGTTTATTTTTACAGCTATTTCAACTTACTGTTATACATATTAAGGTTTAATATACAGTACACAATCACCTTATACCAAATGACACTTTATTAGTTATCAAAGTACTCCCACATCAACCAGCTACAATATTGAATCAATAACCCACCAAATGAAACATATTATAGTAATACATGCATAATAATGAGTGCTTTTACATACTTGAAAAAAAAGAAAGCACATTATTGATGCTATTTCTTACTGTTGGAACATTTTTGTGTGTTTATGTTTGTAAGTTGACAGTGTGATTTGATATTTTCTTCTTTTATTCTGTTTTTTTTTTTTTTTTTTTTTTTTTTTGCAAAACACAGAATTTTAAAATTCATGGATAACAACAATAATGTTATTTTAGTATTAAAGATAGCATTTTGATTAAAGGCCTTGCACATACTGATGGATTAATATTACAGAAACATAAAAAAATGATAATCAGCAATAATGCTAATTTAGTGGCAAACATTTCACACCGGGTAGTGGTCTAATAAATGTGTTCAACACTGTTTATGTTAAAAATGTAACAAAAAAGTACAAAGGCACATTGTAAAGCCTTGTATCTGAAAAAGATGGCAGGCAAACTAATAATAAAAAAAATCCTCCTTGTAGCTGATATGTTTTATTCTACCACTGTGCTCCAAAGTTTCGCTGTAATTTGGAGTAATAGTGTTATACTGTACTTATTCTATTACCTATTGTTATTTTTCTAGTTGTTGTAACTCGCCACTCGGCCTCTAGGTGGCTCTACAGTGTCGTCACTGTCAGCTGATGACGAACAGGAAGAAAACCAGGAAGAGGAAGTCGTCAGTCTGGTTCCACCGCAGACTTCAACTTCTTAACCAATGAATGGTGACTGGGAGGAAACATTGCCGACAGTTTTCTCTCTGGCTTTCTCTATTTGGCCGTCTTCAGACTCGGAAAGCATGGAGTCAGAGCTGTGAAAGTTTTCCAAAAAAACAACACAAAAAAACAAACAAACCACCAGCTTCGTGTCTTCGGGTCGCTCCGCGGTAACGGCTCGGTGTTTGGTCTTGCGGCGGTCTGACCGGCAGAGGCTACAGAGATGTCCGACAACGGGGGCGCGGCTGTCGGCCTCATGTCTTACGAGACGCTGGTTCATGCTGTGGCAGGTGCAATGGTGAGCAGAGATAAAATGAGATAAATGAATGTGAAGTTTATGAGCCTGGTCTTTGTCCTGCTAGCCTGATGCTAGCCTGATGCTAGCCTGGTGCTAGTACTGAATGAACTGGGGAGTGACTGAGCGTTTTGTTGTTGTTTCAATACAATGTGTTTGTTGTCTTTTAGGGGAGTATGACAGCGATGTCCGTCTTCTTTCCTTTGGACACAGCCAAAAGCAGACTACAGGGTGAGTAAGAGGTCTTATCATGTCGGACAGAGGTTAGCTGATAGCAGCAGATCAGTTTATTGTGGAGAATTATTGCTGCAGCCCTTTTACGTGAAGGAATAGTCCACTAGACCAAGATATGCTTCAGTGTGACCTTTGTTTATGTTTACGTTGTTTTGTACGTACTTATTTTTTGGACTGGGAAGCACATTGTAAGGTTCTGCTCTTTGAATGTGATTTTACATAAACATATTTATACTAAGTACCACTTTTGTGTTTTAAAGTGGATGAGAAGAGAAAGTCTAAATCGACCCCTGTCATCCTGGCTGAGATAGTGAAGGAAGAAGGCCTGTAAGTATAGCTTTGTGCTGGGTTATAATGATGCCCATTTATGGAAATTAGAGGCTTTTTAGTTTGATTTGAACTGATTAACATCTTAGTAATCTGCAATGATTTTGTTCTTGATTTTTAATTGCAAATGCCAAAAAATCTGGAATTCCTGCTTCTCCAATGTGAGTATTTGATTGTTTTCTAACTCTGACTCTCCATCACATCTCCCAGTCTGTCTCTGTACAGAGGCTGGTTACCGGTCATCTCCAGCCTCTGCTGCTCCAACTTTGTCTACTTCTACACCTTCAATACGCTGAAGAAGCTGGCAGCATCTGGTCCAGGGAAGTCCAGACCAAGCAAAGACCTGCTCATGGGGGTTGTATCAGGTAAAAGCTCATGCAGTGAAACTAACACTTAATGATGAACAATCAATAAAGGAAACCATCAATTATTAAAGGTGCATGCTTCAAAGAAATGTGTTGTTCATGCAGGGGTGGTGAATGTGATCCTGACCACTCCCATGTGGGTGGTCAACACTCGACTGAAGCTGCAGGGAGCAAAGTTCAGAAACGAAGACCTCCACCAGACCCATTACAGGGGTATCTTTGGTGGGTGATATCTGGCCCATAGTAACAGTTCAGAGTCAGCTTTTTTTTAGTTATTGCACAGTTGTTAAACCCTGCCGTTTCTCTCTCAGATGCTTTCTCACAGATCATCGCCTATGAAGGTGTGGGAACTCTGTGGAACGGCACTCTGCCCTCTCTCATCCTCGTCCTCAACCCGGCTGTACAGTTCATGTTTTATGAGGCCATGAAGAGGAGGGCAGGCAAGGGAGGGAAGAAGGTGAGAGGATGCAATAAACGCATGACGAGTGTAGAATACTACTTTGATCCTAAAGCTAATCTATCAGCCTTGAGTCTCTTTTGACTTTCTTTAAGACGTAGTCTAGAAAATGTTCAAAACTCCCCCCAAAGCAGAACAACATGCTTAATAGAATAAAGAACACGTGAAGACCATCAGTTTGAAAAAGATTGTAAAAGACAGTCAAATGACTTGTTAATTTGTGTAATATGCAAGTCATTTTGGCATGTAATGACCCACTGTTCAGTTTCATATGTTGCAAACCAAATCATATTCAGTCAGTCAAATACATATTTAAAGTTTTTAAATGTTCAGCAGTAGGGCGGCATGGTGTGTAGTTTGCATGTTCTCCCCATGTCTGCGTGGGTTTTCTCCCACCATCCAAAAACATGCATGAGGATTAGGTTAATTGGCAAATTTAAATTGACCGTAGGTGTGAATGTGAGTGTGAGTGGTTGTCTGTCTCTGTGTGTCCTGTGATGAGGTGGCTACTTGTCCAGGGTGTACCCTGCCTTTCACCCTAAGACAGCTGGGATGGGCTCCAGCCCCCCCCACGACCCTATGTGAGGATAAGCGGTAGAAAATGGATGGATGGCTGGAAATGTTCTAGCAAAAACACTGGGTGGTTTAAATCTTTGTCTCCTACAACAGATATCCTCAGCAGAGATCTTCCTCATTGGAGCCATTGCCAAGGCCATTGCTACCACTGCGACATATCCTCTTCAGACCGTTCAGGCCATCCTGAGGGTAAATAACTTATATACAGTGTGTGTGTACTTATATTGTTATACCTATATTGTCACAACATGTGTTGACGTAAGAGTAGGATAAAGAGCAGTAAGACTAGAAATGCAAAAAAATGATATAAACATATAAAAAATGCTTAAAAGTTAACATTTTTGGAGGACGCCGAGCTCTAGTGAATCCCCTCTTAGTTAGTGCTGCAGAGTAACTTCACCAGTTAACTTCATCAGTTCTTCAATCTTGAATCTCTGGTAAAATCTCAAGAGTTTAAGACACACTGCTCTATGCTTTCTCACCAGTTCGGCCAGTACAAAGGTGACGGTAAAGGTGGTGTGATCGGAGGCCTCTCAAACATTTTCTCCCTGCTGATGGATAGAATCAAGTGAGTGCAGCTACTGACACATTCACTGATTGTGCGGATGTTATAAACGCTCCTCATGAATATATAAACGTTCCCTTTCTTACAGGAGCTATGGTGTTTTTGGTTTGTACAAAGGCCTGGAGGCCAAGCTGCTACAGACTGTGCTGACAGCTGCCCTCATGTTTGTCGTGTACGAGAAGATCACCGCCGCTACCTTCAAAGTCATGGGCCTTGAGAGGAAACTGAAGTAGTGAGCAAACCTACTTGAATACACTTCTGCACCAGGAGCTTTTATCATTGCCAGGAATTATTTCAGTCACATAATAAGAGGTGGGATTGGTGCCTTTTTTTTTAGGTCCACAGATTCCCACATTCATTCAAAACAAACACCACATAACCAGCTGGGTGTGACGTAATAATTACTGTCTTCTCCGTAAAATAAATGTCTTAACAGTTTACAAGAAAAGGAACCTTATAACTATGGATGAAATACTCTAAGTCATTACTTTACACCACTGTTTTGTGGGTTTAAATTATTGTTGTAATAAAGTCTGAGAGGATTGATACCACTCCTCGATTTACTGGTCCGGACCAAAAAAAATAGCTCTCCCCGTAAAATGGTGGTTTGTCTGTTTTTAAACTTGACTATTCAGCATGTAAATCAGTGAGCTTCGGAGGTACTGGCTAGCTGTCTACCCATCTCTCCAGACTTTGTGCTATGCTAAGTTAGCCAACGCCTGTAGCTTCATGTGAAACAGAAACATGAGAGTGGCACCAATCCTCTCACCTAAGTGGATATGCATATTTCTCAAAATGTCACAACTTCAACAAGATGAGCTTCCTACTTTGGAACTGCCTTGATCTAAGCTACTGATCCATTCCTCACACAAACACACACTCTTATGTTTTAACTGTGAATTTTAACTGAGCTTGATGGAAACCTCATGAATTTTGTTCCAGATGAATGTTTTTTTTAATGAGCGGGCTTGAGATAGATTACACACCAATTAGCAGCACTAACAATGAAAAGGATAAGAGCTCCTATTAACTTTTACAGACTTGTGTGTAAACACTGTACCTATATTTTCACTATTATAACATATGACATGATATATGACACGTTAATAGAAATGGAAATAAGTTCTTAAGGATACAGAGAGCAAAACTTGTATGAGTAGAAATCCTGCAGTAGGTGCTAAGTGCCTCTAAATTATGTCTGAGAAACTGTCCTATGAACTTATGTGAACTGACTGTTGATGATTTACACAAACCTACTGTGCTCTTAACTGCCTACTGGCTTCAAGACTGTATTGGTGCGACTCTGTATGAACATTCTGTCATGTTGAAACCATTTTGCAAGTTGATTCACTTTTGCTTTCTGTTTTCTAACATGAGTATTAATAATTACAAGAGGTGCTGCTCTCAGTATTTTTTGGAATATCATGCTCAGGAGAAAAACCCAGAAAATCCTTCTGACTGTTCTTGCATTAATCAGTGCCACTGGTGTAGCCTAGTTTCAGTGAGGATACTGTCCATTTACCAGAAAATAGAAATGACATTTACCAGATCTGTCACACGCTTGCTGTTTGCAGATATATGTGCATATAAGGTAACTGTATATTGGCAACAAAATTAATTATGATGGTTATTTATAAAGAAATAGCAAATAAATTTCAAGTTTCAAGAATTAAAATGTAGAAAAAAAAGACAGAAAGACTAAATGAACCTTCATAGACCAAAGCTGGTGAACGTGTCTGTTATACAATAACAGCAAAGGCAATGACAAAACAGTTACTAAACTACACCAAGCATGTTAATTACTGTCTTCTCTGTAAATGAAATGTTATGTCTGAACAGTTTACATTGTGTTTCAATTAACTATTGTTTTGCAGTTTTAAATTATTGTTATAATAAAAACTGAGAAACAATATTGGCATCAGTGAATATTGTTATATTATGTTATATAATATGTACATATTGTGAATATAACTGTTGAACTAATACTCACCACATGCAATATTACAAAAACATTGTTGAGTTCTTCCTGCTGAACTAATACCAGAGGATTATGTGGTATTTTCCTCCACTGGAGGTCTGAATTAACAGTCCCTGTTGACCACACCTTGGTTGTAAATCGCTGTTAATGGTTTGAGTCTTGACTTAACTGGTCATCTCCTCAACATACCAGTGTGGTAGGAAGGTGTACTGGGAGTCCCTGTGAACTGAGTAGGTCACATCTCTGTGGGGCTCCCAGGAGAACAGGTACACCACACTGGAAGAGAAATGATAATGATTCATAAAATATATTTATGTTATCATCGTCACTGTAAGTGTGACTCACCTTGGATTGTCTTCTGTAGCGATGCGCTTGACAAAAGACAGGAAATCACAGCAGAAGTTCATGCACACTGTTGGCTTCCAGCAGTTGTGTTCACTCTATCCAAGACAGAAAAAGTGCAAATATGTTTGAGTTTATCTTTTATGTACTCACACCCAATAATGATTGATTTGAAAAACGGACCAAAAAAATAAAAATAAATATCTCAATGTTTCAACACGGCGGCACGGTGGTGCAGTGGTTAACACTGTCGCCTCACAGCAAGAAGGGCCTTTCTGTGTGGAATTTACATGTTCTCCCCATGTCTGTGTGGGTTCTCTCCGGGTACTCCGGCTTCCTCCCACCATCCAAAAACATGCATGGGGATTAGGTTAACTGGCTAATTTAAATTGACTGTAGGTGTGAATGTGAGTGTGAGTGGTTGTCTGTCTCTATGTGTCCTGTGATGAACTGGAGACTTGTCCAGGGTGTACCCTGCCTTTCACCCTAAGATAGCTGGGACAGGCTCCAACCCCCCACGAACCTATGTGAGGATAAGCGGTAGAAAATGGATGGATGTTTTGACACATTTTCGATGACTAGTCTAGTTAATTAGTCCAAACCACTTTAATGTACCTTGATGAGATGTGAAATCTTAGAGATGGGAAAAGTTTCCACGGTCACCACCTTTCCTTCGTGATCACGAAAACCTGCCACAACGCGGGGGACTCCTGGGAGAAAAGACTGGGCCCACCACTTTAGCAGTTTGAACCTGACAACCATCAGAATGAGGATTAAAACAGTTTACAGAGGCTAAAATAAAAACACGTGACATCAAAAGGTGAATTATGTGACATTTTGCTGTGTTATCATGTACCTGTGGAAGTTGCTGCGCTGTTTGGGGGTGCAGATCTCCGCGGAGGTCTTCAGCTCGATGTAGCAAGCAGGAGGTGCAGGAGAGTTGGGATCTTTATCCCGGCAGTCCACCTCACCGGAGAACAGGAGTCTGTGATCTGCGAGCCGTGTCCTCACCACAGTGCAGAAGGCCTCATTAGTGTTGACCACTCCGCCTGGGTCCGGCAAACTGTGGACGTCTTCTACAGGACCGGACAAAGATGAAGGGTTACCATTTAAAGTGTGTCACTCTTATCACCCTTTCACACTGTTATATGATTTGTGTTTTTGTCAAATGTAACAAAATCAGACAAGAGTGGTATGTGTGGATTTCTGCCTGTCATAATTATGTCCAAAATGTCCCTTCAAGTCAAAATTATGAAAAAAAAATTACCACTTAAAAGACAAAATACTGACGTTCTATGAAAGTCAATTTGTGATTTTTGAAAGCAAGAAAAAGCAGAAATAGGCTTCCATAGGTATGACTATATAAAACCAAATGTCTTTTTTACGATGCTTGTGAAATATATCTGATCTGATGTAAGACGGTTAATATGATTATTGATCTATAATCAGGGTTTGACAGAAAATGAAGGAAAACAGCAGCTAATAATCTATTGTTCAAACCCACCTACCTGCACAGGTGTATTGCTCAAACTTGTATCCCCAGTACATCATCTCTTTATGTCTTTCGGTGCGGTTCTCTCGTTCCCTTTGAGCAGCTTCTGTTTCCACTTCACTGATGTAAATTGTGCCTTTGAACCTGGTGACCGCCAGCAACCAGCCCTCCCGTGTCTCATACACTGTGGTCAGCAGCTTGGTCAGATGACCACGCCATGTCACAAAATCAACATCTAAAGCACTAGGATGAGCAGAGGTAGATCAAAGAGTGCACCCAACAGGTACGTTATGGTTAGAGGTGGTGAATCAAATTGACCTGAATAAGAAAAAAAGGGTAAACACAAATAATAACATTTACCATGATGTGGCTGTCTTTGCTGTTGAGCTGAGCTTTGATCTGTTGGCCAAGATCCAATGTAGGATGTGGTCCAGCTTCTCCTTCACTGTGTCATCTCTCGTTATATAGCGGCTCTTGTATCCATCCCTCAGGTCAAAATTTGGATTTCTGTCAGGTTCCACATAGTATCTCATCTGCCTGCTGTCATTGAAGAATCTACGCTCAGAGTTGAGAGAAAAACATCCTACTTCCACAGGCTGTTTGTACAATGGAAAGTCTCTTTCATATAGCTCCCTTCTGGTGCTCAAACCCCGAGAGCTGAGTGGGTTTTGCACAGGAGTCGGTCCAGACTGATACCGGTGATGATTTGGTCCTAAGCGTTTACTCTCCCATTGATTTCTTTCACTGTCATCTCTATTTCTTTTGTATGCTGACTGACGGTTTTGGTAGCTGGTGTTGGGATTGTGGGATCTGTGCTGGTCCATTGCTACCTAATGGAGAAAAGAGCAACAAAACAAACTGATGACTGATTATTCATATATTCCACTAAGTGTACAAGTGTATAAATACCCTACCCACTACTTGTGTATTATGAATCAATGCCTTTACTGTGTCATGCGTCATAACAAAACCTCATTGTATATTAGTTTACAACTATTCTCTTATGAATCTATTATTCCACGTGATCAACAAAGTAAACTCCCATTAAATGCACCCTAGTTGAGTATGTTGTGTACAGTATATATGAACGCAGACATTCATCATTCATGATGTAAATATGCAGAGATTTGCTTTAGAAATACTTAAAACCTCACCAGTATGCTTTACATCACTAAAAATAAATTACTGCTAACGTTGGCTAAATGCCGTAAAAATTTTTAACTTAACGTACCTTAGTCTGCAAACTCAACATCTAATGCCAGTGTTCAGTTCGTCACAATAATAAACAGGACTTTGTGTACAACACAAACAAGTAAGGAACAACGCATTGTTTTTATCCGTCTAGCTGGTGGCTAACTAGCGTCATACAGTAAGTTAGTCAGCGCTACTTCCGCCTACGCAAGTTCTTACGACACTTCCTGGAAACCTTTCGTCACTGAAGACGTTTGAAGTTGTCTGTTGTAGCTCATAGACAGTCTATGTTGGAGCTGATTATACTGGTGGCTTTGAATGGCCAGATGTGAAGACCAGTATCTTTGCTAGTACCAGCTATCAGGTGAGTGTTTCAAGTAGTTTCACTGGTCAGATATTCGTTTATGTATTCAGTGTACACACACAAAAATATCGTTAGCTTTGTTAGCTAGCCTCGTTAGCTTGGCTAACAAAATTAAACCGGTGGGCAAATTGTGTTTATTGTGTCGTATCTTAAAAATTGGAGCTAAGCATATCATTCACAGTATAGCGAACAGGTTCATTACAGGTTTGTCATGATTTCTCCACCACATCTTCAGGTATGAACAGGAAACGGGCTCTGATTTCAGACACTTTCAAGGTGAAGAGAAGCAGAAATGAAACACAGAAGTTTGGAGCCGTGTGTAACGGAGATGGTAAGTGTACCTGCCAAAAACAATTACTGTTATTTTTTCCGTTTCATTAAAGCATGTGAAATTCACTTTCCGTTTATGGCTTCACCTCAAAGGGCCGACAGACATCAGATCTACCCTGGAGTACCTCATGACTCTGTTCCCCAGGAGGCTCTTCAATGACACCTTGCCTCAAATTGTTCTGAAGCACCAACTCTACAGCATCCACAGTGACAGGACTCTGGTGGACAAGGAGCTGGTAAGATGGCTCGTGATTAGGAAGGCACCGATATGAACATTTTGACTGATAACCGATATTAATATTGGTGTTATGGCCGATAATCAATATTTACAGGTATCGATTCAGTATATATTAAAAAAAAAAAGTTTCTGAGATAATAAAATTTTGTACAGACTGAAAATCATGCAAACTGATTTTGAAATTTTTTTTTGAATAACAAGGTTACAGGGCTGCCATAAAACCATAAAAACAACCACCAGTGTTACTTTTTACCAACCTGTAATAACCGTTGTTCTACTCAACATGCAACATTTTTTGCCAATACCAATATTAATACAGATATATCGTGCATCCCTACTCGTTAGTGTCAGAAAGGTCATATGTGTATCCATCGAAATGTGAAAAGACAACCCCCTGCTCTTCCTGTGATCCACAGAATAAACTGCGGGAACAAGGAGAACTGTTGATGTTCCAGCTCGGGTTTGATGCGGATGCTTTCGGACTGGCCTTTGCTTCAGATTACAAGACCAAAGTGCTGGCAGGAGAGGAGGGCAGAGCAACACGAGCGACAGTGGAGAAGTTTTTGGAGAAATTGCTGTCTCCTTGCACAGAGCTGAGCTTCAGCAAAGACAAGATGCTCAGGGAGTTCCTCTTCACAGACTCTGAGATAACGTACGAAAGGCTATATGTCATGTTGTGTTCACTTCTAAAATGAATCATTGCTTGACACATCTAGAGCATGTGTTTATACCCTGTTTTTTAGTTTTAGTATGTGAAAGATCTTCAAAGGTCAGCACATTCTTCATTTTCTCACCCTGCAGGCAGCTGGTAAAGTCAGGGGTCCTGACTGTGAGGGACGCAGGCAGCTGGTGGCTTTCCATTCCCAACTCAGGCAAATTCACTAAGTACTTAATACAAGGTGGGTGTTTACGAAAAAGAGTCTGAGCGATGTATTTTGCTTCAATGATATCACATGTAAATGTCTCATTTTTACAAAGTCTTTGACAGTGCCCTGCTAATGGGCTAAAGGACTGTTTTCTGTTATTGCTCTTCCTGTCAGGTCGTAAAGCAGTGCTCGGCATGGTGAGGAAGTCCAAATATAGTGAAGTCTTAAAGGCAGAGCTGGAGGAGCGGCGAACAACCTCACATGTGAAATTCCACATGAAATACCACATCCATGACATTGTTGGTGCAGAGCTGGTAGAGAGGTAACATTTTCGTCTTTTGTAACAGCTATGGATTCTGAAAAGTGTTGACTTTTAAGTTTTTTGCAGTAGGTCAGAGGTTACTCATCTGTCAGTTGAAAAGAGTAGGACAGCTGCTGTCATTTATGATCCTCTCAGTTCAGTAATTAAGGAGTTGACTTGCCTGAACAAACCCTCAGGCTAGATGCTGGTTCTCAGGTGTTTAAGACGTTGACCTTTGGTGTCAATACCTTGACATCTTTTTGCAGTAATTTCCATTGCATATCTTGAAAAATCAACAGAATTTGGTTATGAAATATAGACAACTTAATCCCTGTAAGCATAAAGTTATAAAGTAAAAGCTACGTTTGCAAAAGCTTAACTCAAGGCAGCTATTTTTTAACTTATTACTTGGGAAGCCTATGTAATTGATTACATTTTAATTTACTGAAGAAAGTCTTGTTTTCTTTCCAGCATCCCTACTACCTCCGGAACTTTGCTGCGAGTTGTTGAGTCCTGAACCAGACTGAAATCTGTGGGGTCAGTGAATGACTGAAGATCAGAAGATTTATGAAGATGAAGTGTTTGTGTTATGGCTGAAGTAAATTAATTCAAGATTTCAGAGTTTATGTGCCAAATGCACTATTAAAAACCTTGTGGGTTTATGAATTGTCAATTATGTTGACATTACCTTGTCAGGTTTTGATTTATTTTGTAATAAAAACAATTTTCCTCCTGTAGAAGTTATTTGTCCTATCTGTGTGATGTTTGAACTTTGATCCGTCAAAATTCACTGACTAGTGGTACGATCAGAGCAGAGCCTCAAACCCGCACAACTGTCAGACATCTGCAATATTTTTTTTTAGTTCAGGTGTCAGATGGGGTTAATCTAATATCAAATAAATCAAAAGAATTGAATTTTATTAAAGTCCATACTACAAAACTGGAAGCACGGCTCAGTTTGCTGCTTTATAATAACTAAAAATAAAAAAACACAAAGCAAAACATTATAAAATCACAAATAAAATATTTTTTTTACATTAAGGCATGTCCATAAGTAATATACATATGTTGGAAAACACCTCAACCAAATGTAATCAGTTTTACTTCATTCTTCAGAGTCAATAACATTGAATATTATTTTTGTAAATGCACAATTTATGTTGGAGCTGTTCTACTGGCTTGCATATGACTTTATAGGTGTACCCATAGCGAAGTGGAAACACAAAATATTTCCTGCTGCGTTTCGTGGCAGAATATGAGGACGTGGAGGACAAGGTCTTCTGTTTCGTGTGCTGTCTTTCAACTCATGGTTACAATAATGAAAATGATGTCCAAGTATTTTAGCTAAGCTTCTCTTCAATATAAAAAGTATTCACTTCTGTGAACAGACACAAGCTTTTAGCATACTACTCACAATAATTTAGGGATCTTGTCAATTATATGACTGCTTTTCATATTTGGTCTGAATTTTAATGACATATGTAATAGTTCACTTTGATATTACAATTAATGAAAGAGAAGAAACACTATTTTCATTAGTTCAATATTTATTACCTCAACAATTCAGACAATAACAAAGATAGCCCCAAATAACCAAAATTGATAAAGTCAGTCATGGGTGTTTCCACCATTTGCCTCAGTGACAGCTTGACAGTGACGTCTCCTGCTCCTCACTAGACTCATGATTTTGTTCTGAGGCAATGCTTCCACGCCTCCACAAGTGCTACACTCAGTTCTGTAGCTGTGTGGAAGTTGCATAACGGTGTCTGAGTGCATAGGTCCTCAGGTACTGGTCATCATTGCGGTCCATCACTCCTGGGTCTGTCACCAACACAGCCAGTAGTCCTGTGTCTTGCTGCAAGTCTGCTGATGACACTTTGAGACACACCAAGTTCACGATCAAGCATCTGACTGCCTGCTACCGACCTGAAGGAGTGCTATGGTCAGGTGGAGCTGCTCATCCGTTAAGTGGCTTTGTGTGTTCATGGCTGCTTGAATGATGAACTGGGAATGACTTACTGACAGTGCCAGCTTTATATACCCCCAGAATGCTGCATTTGATGCCACATTGAAAAGGGTTGTCTTTTTGTGTTTTTTGGTATTGGCCCTAGTATGTAAGGCACACTGTACAATGGTGAGAGCATTACATAGAAAACACTAAATGAGGTGTCTCTATCGCCTGAATAAAATTGCCTTCCTTTCCCAAAAATCACTGAAGTGAAACAAACATACCTTATATATGAAATCCAGTGAGGACCTCCCAGTACCCCTAACTTATTGTGAGTATTTGAAAAAAGTTCCTGTAATTTCATCAGAAACCTCCAGTCACCTTTTGCAGCTACATATTCCATAAGTTAAAACTCATTAGATTTATAGCCAAACATAAATGTATACATTGTGCCTTAGTTATTCACTTATTTTATATATGATGCTGTAGTTTTTGTTGTTCTAATTTTTAATAGGCCCTTCTTGTAATGTTGCACTATCCACTTTGGTGCTTTTACGATGCAAATCCCCCATCTGTGGGACTAATCAAGGATAATCTAATGTAAAATCTGTTTGCACTTTCCAACAAAGAGGCAGAGAAGAGTCGGTTTCATTTGAATTTATTGACTTTTTCAAAAAGTGACAATAGCTTTCATCCATAAAACTAAAGGGTCACAAGTTCAACATTGGCTTGATTTAAAGCACAGCTTGATGTCTGAATACAATACAGATGAGCAACTTAACCCCTGATCTAGTAGTTCAAATAAATTTTGTAAATAGGCAAAAAAAATATAACTGTTGCGATTCTAATCTTAGTTTTCAGTATATGTTGCACATACATGCTATCAGCATTAATTACAAAAAGCTAGGCTTGTAGGGAGGTTAAGGTAGCGTTAACTGTAGAGGTAATAAACAAAAGGATATTCATAGTGTTAGTTTAACAATACAGTGAGCGAAGTTGACCTTCTGTGAGAAAAGATACATAACAGTCAAATCACATGATTATAACAGAAAAGTACATGGGAGTACATGGCATACGACACCATAACTGACAGTAGCGTTGTTACTGTTATTAGCAGGCATGAATGCTTCTTAGTGACATTGCTTAGCCAGTAGTGATGCTATGAAGAATCACGTGTTGCATGAAAGGTTTCTGATAAATGCCCACAGAGCATTAAAAAGGTGCTCTTGTTCCCCGCCACCAAAACACCAAAACAGTCCTAATCCAATATCTAATAAAGTTTTGCACTTTTGGGCAGCTACACAGTTGAGAGACACTACTAGGGAAATATGGCAAAGAGGAAAGGAGGAGAAAAAATTACAGTTCGATTGGAGCCAAACATAAAATACTGGATCATTTGATTTGTCAGGGTTTAATAGCACAGTCGGCGTCAGAAAATGTGTCCCCGGTCTAAATTTTCAGCACGTTTCAGGCATCATTCAATCCATGAGAATGAATTGTGTGCTAGGACTGAAAGCTAACCACTGCAAGACATTTATGGTGCAGAGAGCAGCAATTTGAGACCAATGAATAAGATGCCATTGATTATGGAGCTGAACAAACGGCAGCAAACTGTCAGCTGTATTTTGAAGGCTTAAGAGGTTTGAGGCAAAGGGTTTCTGTTAAAATACAGAACGTCTGCAGAATGCATTTGGCAATATTCCTTCCACTCAAAATGAACAACCAAGACTGTAAACAAAAAAGGCGTACAACCAGTGGAAGAACAAATTGAAAACATTCTACACCCCATTTTATTTAACAAAACATCCAATCTATTTTAGAAGGCCTCAATAATTTCATGGTCTTGTCTATACACTGTGTGCTGTTGTGAAAGAGCTAGGGTCTTCCAACCCCTTCCTCTAAATGTTTCTTTTTGTGGCTACACTTACGGAAGGAAAGAATCTGAAGTACATGAGATTTTTGTGTATACTGCTGTTTCTTCTGTGTCTTTAGCCACCCCTCACTGCTGGCGGCCATGTTCCCCGTAACCGTTCCAGTGGAGGAAGTCTTAGAGGAGGCGGCACCTCTTCCCTGACTTCTTGACGGGTGGAGGGCAGAGGACGGCCCGGATGGCCTCGTCAAATACAGTTTTAAGGCCACGTTGAGTCAGGGCTGAGCACTCCAGGTACTTGACGGAAGCTGAGGAGAGTGCACAGCAAAGATTTGTTTGTATTTCATAAAAAGAGAAAACACCAGAGAAAACTCAGTTGGGGTGAGTTGGTACCGATCTCTTTGGCCATCGCCAGTCCTTGGGGATATGAAATTGGACCGAGTTTCTTGTCCCTCAGCTTCTCTACGGTGTCCTTGTCATCTCTCAGATCCAGCTTGGTACCAACCAGGATGATGGGAGTGTTGGGACAATGGTGTCTCACCTCAGGGTACCACTGCACAAAGACCACAGCACAGGGATCCAACCAGTCTATGTTATCTTGAACAGCACTTGTAGGGCAGCACAACAACAGTGAAGGTGAGTGGAAAAAAAAAAATATATACAGCAAAGCTGTGGCCTGGAAAACCAAAATAATGAGCTGAAAAATGCTCTGTGGAGCTGAGGATATTTAATGAGTTCATCAATAAAAGTGACTCCCTTAGCCTTCAAGTAGCCATGCTATCCATTGCTAGTAGTAATATTACTTAACAGCTGTCTCACCTTTTTTTGCTGCCAAAGTTGGAGATATAAAAAAATAAAAACCTCACACACACAAATGATCTTAGAACATAAAACCCTCGACAGACACAGACCAAAACATTACATTTATAATTTATGGGAGTTAATGGGCAGCTACTGCTCAGCATTGAGTCCACAAAGATTTCATATTCACAAGGTTGTCTTTAGAATACTGGTGACACAATGAACTAGGATTCAGGCAGCCAAATTTGCAATATAATGGGTAGAGCGGGTCATTTAGTGATCACTGGTTCAAATCCCGGCTCCGCCTAGGTGCAAGTCAGTGTCCTTGAGCAAGATACTGAACCCCAAATTGCTCCATATATATATATATATATATATATATATATATATATATATATATATATATATATACACACACACATATGCACAATGGGCATAAAGGCTTATCAGACGGTTTACAGTCAGAAAACAAACCAAAGTTGACTCTGAATCAACACTTTTGCCTTGAACCACAAAATATGTGAAGGCACCAGCTCCATCCAAATCAATGAGAGCATTGCCTTTGTTTACATGTGGCTACAGTCGGTCTGAACAGCCAAAGGCTGTATTTACACCAGACCTGGCAAAGCAAAATAATAATAACAATACGTCTTTATTTATAGGCGCCTTTCTGGCCACTCAAGATCACCTTACAAGATAAAAACACATGAACAAAGAATCAATAATTACACTCAAATATCAAACGAAAAAAACAAAACCCAAATTCACACCAGATACTGTGTTTAGGTTGAGTGATAACAAGTAAAAAAACAGAATCAACTTTCAGAAAAAGTCATGCCATTCACGTCATGCGGTGGCCAGTCATGTAACTGGCTATCCAGAGCTGTACAACCCAGCTGTGAGAGAACAAAACACATCAATTGTAGTTCGGTAAATGGGCCATGGAGAGACACTATCAACTCACCTTGGCACGGACGTTTTCAAATGAGGCAGGACTCACAAGTGAAAAGCAGATGAGAAACACATCCTGGCAAGAAAAGAAAACAATGCAGTCAGAGAGAGAGAGCAAAGGTATGTTGTTTTTCATTCCTTCTTAACTTCCTTATTCATTCTAGATTCCCAAAATGACAAGGGTGTCACCAACATCAACATACATTTCAAGGCAAAGAAAATCACAACATGTGAAATAATATAATATGACAGCATTTTTTGTTGTTTTTTTTAATTGTACCGTCTGTGGGTAGGAAAGTGGACGGAGTCTGTCATAATCTTCTTGTCCAGCTGTATCCCAAAGGCCCAGGTTCACAGGCTTCCCGTCCACCATAACATTGGCAGAGTAGTTGTCGAACCTGATAAAAGTAATGAGAAAGGGTTAAACCCATCATGATTCATGTCAATAAAATATTAATAACTATGTCGATTGTGATGAGAAATAGAAATGAAACTTGAATACTAAAATGGAAAATAGGATCTTAATTGTTTTGCTGTGCTTGTTTGGTTCTTCTGCTCCCTTAAAAATGACTCAGCGCTTATTTATTGTTCGGCTCCGCTGAACTACAATCTTGTTTATCACCTGCCTGCTGAGTCAGTTCATGCCACAACGACAGTGACACAGAGCAACACTGTGTACATAGCTGATCTAGAGTCCTTGTAGCTTCTACCAATATGTGTATTTTTTTTAAACTTATATTCGGTTGACAACAGTGATTGTAACCTATAAGCATCCAGTTTAATTAAAATAAAAAAACAATGACAAAGGTAGCTGTCACCTTACTCATGTAGTGACTGAACAGGAAACAAAAGATGAACGCTAGTGTTGATTAACTTCCAGTCTTACACATCAGGTCTGTCGTGTCAAATACTCACACTGTGGGGATGTACTCTCCAGGAAAGGCATTGGTGGTGTAGCTGATGAGCAGGCAGGTCTTACCCACAGCTCTGGAGGGGAGAAGATGACGGGGAAATCGGCTTACTATTATGATAAACCCAGCAAATACTTTCATTTTACAAACTGGTGAACTTTTGGCAAATTACTTTTACATCCTGTCAATCTGGTCTCAGCTCTACCTAAGCCTCTGAGTCAATTACAGATGCTGTTAAGTGAACCCTTAAACCTAGGAGAACAGACTTAGATGTGATTTGTTTATCAAGATATGTATGTATGATCACAAGAGAAACTGTATTGAATATTAAAGTGTTGTACCCTTTAGTATTGAACCATTTTCACTGCAAACCTCCCCTTGGTCAACATAGAAATCAATAATGCAAATGTTATAGTTCCATCTATGACTGTGCAGCTGTGGTATCCACCACACCCTGACCAAGAAGTGATGAGTGGGTTATCTTCCACGGTTTGTTACACATATTAAACTCATTCTCTACTCATTAACTGATCTATAGCTACACTTATAAAAATATTTAAAAACAAGCTCTTTTAATGGAGAATATCTTGCATTACAGCTCACACCAAACACTGGGTTTATCTTATCAGATATCTCAATCATTGCGTTAATGTTGCCAAACTCTATCTTCCAGGGTGGTTAGATTGGAGGGGAACTGCCTGACTCACCCAAGTAGAGCGAGGAAAACACTGTAGCCCTGATAACTTCAGTAAAACTACTTACAAACTACTTATTTTGCAATACAACCGTTTGCCTTATTAGTAATGCCGCATATAGTTAATATAAGCGAAAGATAATCGCTGACTAAATGACACCCACGCAGCAAAAACCGGTAGTCAAAGTGAAAGCTTGTAACTTTACACGTTGATAAAAACAAATCTGAGGCAAACAGCTTTAACGTTAGCTAGTCTGATGGTCTTTGGCTAATGTTACACTTCATTATTTACTCTAAATATCCAATGGGAGGTAGAAAATAAGTCTGCTCGGTTGTGTTATCTTACCCGTCTCCAACAACGACACACTTTATGGCCTGCATTGCGCCGCAGCTAGAGGAATGCTAAGTTAGCCCGGGAGCCAGCTAACGTTAGCTCACAAGTGTCTGTTCCTTTGTCCGGAATAGCTCGCTGGATAAATGTCCCAACAGCGTTTGTTTAACGGCCTTCGATGGTACCGAGGAGCTCCTGTGGTGTGGAACAGCTTGTGGCTGACTTACAGCTACTTATAGAGCACTTTAACACGAGTTTCGTCAGATATTCCCTCCCAACATTCCCATGCTTTCGTAGGCTGATCGGGAAGTTCTGAAGCAAAACAGCGGCCACCACCCCTGAGGAAAAAAATGAAGCTAGCCACCGCCACCAGATGGTGTTTCCGGTGAGCTGAGATGATACACCCAAGAAAATTTAACGAGCTGAAACGCCCTCAAAACAAAACCAACAACTGACAATCCACCAAGTTTTAAGTCAGAGCTTGTAGTCAGATAAAATGTGTCGACAGGATGATTTTTTAAAAACACATGTTAACTTGGCCATTTAAAAGAAAAAGGAAATACGAATGAGACGGACTGTTTAGAGTGTGACACCGCCAGAGGAAATGACGGGATTGAGCTTTTCCTACCTGCGCTAAGTCTTCCAGGCACCTTCCCCAACGATCAATTCTGGGTAAAATGTCAGATAAATAAAACACATTAATGTACTGAAAGCCTGAGAGGCAGGGACATAACTATAACAAATATAATAACAACAAAAAAAACATTTCTTAATGCCACTGACGGAAATTGCCAATTTTTCAAATGTCTAAATGTTATGTTGCTAACAAACAAACAAACTGAAACTTTTCTGAAACTCATAAAATGTGCATTTTTTCAAATTAAAATTACAAATTGATGATGAACTTTAGGATCATGGTTGGGTGGTCTGCCAGGTTCTGTCTAATTAATTTAATCACAGAAAATACTTAAACAAATAATTCAGAAACCTCATATAATACTGTATGTAACTCTGGCCTCAATGAGGTATATCGAGCATTTCTTTGTGGATAACTGAAAATACTGTTTTGAAGAATGATGGATATTAAATATTCTTTGCTATTCAATACATTATTGCAGATGATAAATAATTGATTAATAAAATAGACAATGACAAAAGAAGATCATTGCAAATAGTTAATAAATGATAGTGATAAATACTGTTGAAACCAGAAGTTTACATATGCTGTGTAAAAAGACACATACACCTTTTTTTCCTCACATTCTGAATTTCTCCTGCTTTAGGTCAGTTGTGATTACCAAAAACATTTGTGCTAAATGCCACAATAATGACAGAGAGGATATTTCAGAGATTTTTTATTTCTTTCTTTGAAGTCAGAAGTTAACAAAAGATAACTATGTCGTTAAGCAATGTGGGGAAAGCCCAGATGATATCATGGCTTTGGAAGTATCTGATAGGTTAACCGACAGCATCTGAGGTAATTGGAGGCACACTTGTGGATTTATTATAAGGCCAGACCTCAAACACACTGTTTCCTTGAATGACATCATGGGGCAATCAAAAGAAATCAGCCATGATATCAAAAAGAGAGCTGTGGAGCTCCACAAGCCTGGTTCATATACTGTAGGTACAATTTACAGACGCTTGAATGTGCCACGTTCATCTGTTCAAACAGTTATACACAAGTATAAACACCACGTGAATGTTCAGCCATCATACCACTCAGGAAGAGACAGGTTGTGTGTTCCAGAGATGAACATGTTTTGGTCCGAAACATGCAAATCAACCCCAGAACCAAAGCTAAAGACCTTGCGACTGACTGAAGCTGGCGAGACAGTGTCATCATCCACAGTGAAATGAGTCCTGTATCGACATGGGCTGAAAGGCCATTCAATGGGGAATAAGCAACTTCAAAAGCAACATAAAAAAAACAGATTACAATTTGATAACACACAGGGACAAAGACCTTCATTTTTGGAAATATGCCCTGTGCTCTGATGAAAATATTGTAAATTGGCCATAATGACCATTGATACATTTGGGGTAAAAAGGGGGAAGCTTGTAAGACAGAGAACACCATCCCAACTGTAGAGCATGGGGGTGACAGCATCATGTTGTAGGGCTGTTTTGCTGCAGGAGTAACTGGTGCACTTCATAAAACAGACAGCATCATGAGGAAAGGACATTATGTGGAAATATTGAGGCAACATCTCAAGCCATCAGTCAGGAAGTTAAAGTGTGGGTACAGATGGTTTTTCCAAATGGACAATGACCTGAAGCATACAGCCAAAGTAGTTTCAAAGAGGCTAAAGGACAACAAGTCAGTGTTTTGGAGTGGCCATCACAAAGCCTGTTTGACCCAAGTCATACAGTTTAAAGGCAATGCTACCAAATACTAAGGAAATGTGCGTGAACTTAAAGAAAGTGATAATAAAATCTCTGAAATATCCTCTCTCTCATTATTGTGACATTTAGCAAATACAAGAAATAATTTTGGTAATCTTACCTTACCTTCAGACAATGAGAAAAACGTGTGTCTTTTTGCATGTAAACTTCTGCTTTCAGCTATAGCCTATGTCTTACCTCAGGTCGGTAGGCTGCACTGATCATTGAAAATAATAACCCTGATTTAATTTGTTTGTCTTGATCTATAAATAGCAATGGACTGACACCACCATTGCCAAGATTTTGTGGCACCACAGTAAAAACAAGTCAATTAAAAGGTGCATCATTATTAAATACTCAGGTTGTGTGTCTTTTTATGTGTTTTTTATGGGCCTGGAGTCTAAAAATAATCAAACATTAATTCTTTATACATTATTATTTAACTATTTTTTAGTTGTCATTTATTTTATTTATTTTCGAATGATCAGCTTGGTTTGTTTGTTTATTAATAAGTTGAATGTATGTGCTGTTCTGATTATTTAAAAATCTGAGTCTGAAGTCAGATTAAAAAAACAAAACAAAAAAAAAACTCCACACTTCCGTGTGTGTCACACCGTCATGAGTCCCACCGCTGAGCTGCCGGGGTGGAGCAGCTTAGCCAACACGACCTGGACGCACCAGGCACAATGAAAAGCTCGGTGTCAGTCAGCTGTAGAGAATGAAGCGTCTCTTCTCAGTGGACACTTTACTCGGTCGCTCCACTAACTGACACTGTAACCTTAGCAACCTGCCCGGCAGAGCTCGCCTGTATGGCGGCTCTGTCTTACCTGGTGCTCCGCTTCTCGGGCTCCGCTGGTCGGACCTACGGAGTGTTTTCCAAAGGCTTGACGAGGACTTTGTTGATATTTTTTGATCTCGCATGGCGACTGCGAATCAGATTCCCTTATATCTACCTCGTCGCTTCGATGATGTTTAACGTCAGATTACAGGTAATTATCACGCACTTCCTCCTCCATAACGAAGGAAACTAGCTAGCTAGTTCTGCCTGCTCACAGTAAGTCATGACAACACAAATATTCACTCTTTTTTTTTTTTTTTTTTTTTATCAGCTAGCTGTTATGGTCCATTTGCTGTCTGCACTTTGAGCTTCTGTTAAATTTTATTGTTAAATTGAATATTTTGTCTACCTCATTTTCATCAGTCGCATAGTTTAAATATAAGATATTTTATAATGGATTAATCTGCCTAATAGTCAATTAATGGGCTATGAAATATTAGAAAATGGGTCCATGGGTTTTGTGGCAGATACACATATGGAGTTTTGAAATATCCATTAACAATTTATCAGCTGAAAGTAATTGAATTCCTTTGATAGTTTTATTTTTTTTTGGTCAGAGTTTATGCTTTACCTCACCTATTTTGGCATTTCTCTACTTCAATATCTTGTCTCCATCGGCTGAAATGTGCACTGATTCTAGTATATCTACTACAAGCTAATATTTCCAACTAGATTGACCTGTTTAGCTCTTATTTCCATCTATATTGACTTATTATCACATCAAACTAACTAATGTAGAAATCGAGACACTTTAACAGCAACATTTTTTTTTTGCATTTTCACTGTTTTTGATGTTTTTGTCATCAACTGACACTTGAATGAATTTTTATGACTAGAATTATATTTAGACTTTTAAACTACTTCCAGATTTTGTACTTCAGCTGATATTTAAACTGTTTCATCCTCTACTATGCTTGACCTGACACTGTGACTATTTTTTACTCCTGAAATGGGAACTGATATTTGAATTGCTGTTAACCGCCTGACACTTCAACAACTGTCTCCAGTTCTTCAGCTTCAGGTGAAATTTAATTTGCTGATATAGTTTACAGTTTAACAGACTTTAACAGACTTCATCTGCACATGCTGCTGGTTGAGAGGTTGAACTCAGTGTCCCAATCTCCTCCTCCCTTTCTTGCACATATAGATAGATATCTTCTCCGTTAAATTTGTTATGTTGCCTGACAGCCTCCTTCTCGTCTCTTTGCAGGTCCACATTGAAATCCACTGAATCTGCAGTGCCTGCATTTGGACTTCAATCAATAAACTGTGGGCAACACCATGTTCCAGTCCTCTAGAAGAAGCAGTGTGAAGCCACGTGGAGGAAGAGGACATTTAATTCTGTGTGACGATGCAGCAGACTGACACAGCTGCTTGTTGCGTTCATCCCTCGCCACGTGAGCCCAGCCTTCGCAGGGGAGGGAATTCAAAAAATGAGCTGGAAAGAGCGATGACATGTGAGGGGGGAAGGGGAAACCTTGCGCTGACCCTTTTGACTCGCTGCGTGAGATCCAGGAGCCACTCGTCCTGTTCGTGGAGACTGTCGGATGACGGGTGGATTGTGACACTGCCTTTTCTCTCTGGGAATCAAGGACTTTGCCATGATTTGTGAAGCTGATGATTGTTACTGTGGTACTTTGTAGCTACTCTTCATTGTCTCACATGTGTTTGTTAGGTGCCCAACATTTAACTTTAATTTAAAAAGTAAATATCTTCACAGCTTGACATGAAACAAGCATGTTTTTGTGGCTCGGATTTTTGGTCAGATGTGTAAGCAGTACATTAGTGTCTTTCAACAGGTAACGGTACAGCTGCCACGACTGGAAATTTGCGGTGTTTTATTCAGAGAGATGTCAAAGGAAATCACTGCATGTCGTCTTTGTTCACGCACACATGTCGTCATGCTCATTGCTGTTCATTCTGCACATCAGTGGCACATAAATGGCTGCGGCAGCATTCCTGGAAAATTGTTATTTGCAAAGTTGTTGCTGTTTTTAATTTCTGTGAAAAATGTGAGTGTGGGGGGGGGTGATTTAATTTGAGAAGTAATAAATTAATGAAATCACAGTTCTCAGCCTTTTTAAGTGCACTTTGGCTCTCTGACACTATACCAATAATAATACAATACTCACAATAAGTTAGGGATACTGGGAGGTGCTGGAGTGGATTTCATACATTAGCTGTTTGTTTCACTTCGGTGGATTTTGGGAAAGGGAGGCAATTGTATTAGGTTGATAGACACAACTAATTTGGTGTTTTTTATGTAATGCTCTCACTGTGCACAGTGTGTCTGACATACTGGGGCCAATACCAAAAAATACAAAAAGACAACCCTTTTCAATGTGGCATCCATTTCAACATTCTGGGGTATAAAAAGCTGCTGTTGTCAGTAAGTCATTCCCAGTTGATCATTCAAGCAGCCATGAACACACAACGTCACTTAACAGATGACAACTCCAACTCAAACTCCACCTGACCATAGCACTCCTTCAGGTCGGTAGCAGGCAGTCAGATGCTTGATCGTGAACTTGGTGTGTCTCAAAGTGTCATCAGCAGACTTGCAGCAAGACACAGGACTACTGGCTGTGTTGGTGACAGACCCAGGAGTGATGGACAGCAATGATGACCAGTACCTGAGGACCTATGCACTCAGACACCGTTATGCAACTTCCACACAGCTGCAGGCCTTTTTACGAGAAGTGAGGGGTACTAGAGTGTGCAAACAAACCATTCACAACCGACTCCACCGCTTTGACTTGAGACGTTGACGACAGACGACCGTTGCAGGTGACTCCACTGACACCAAGACACTGACGTGACCGTTTGCAGTGGGCACAAGACCATGTGACCTGGACAATGCAGCAGTGTTCACTGATGAGTGTTGGGTCACCTTGTAAGGTGAGCGATACACCGAGGTGGAAATAGTGTGTAATATTGGAGTGTAATATTATTCAACAGTTTTGTTTACATTACCTTCTTTTTATTCTTATCTTTCATTACATGTCTATGAACTATATATATATATATATATATATATATATATATATATATATATATATATATATCAAAATGTCCACTTCTTCCCCTTTTTTATGTCCTGTCACACAATATACAATAAGGAATTTCATTTTAGAACAAAAGGGTTTCATGTCATCAATTTCCACATTACATACACAGAGAAACAAGACAATCGAATAATAAAATAATTCTTTTTCAGTTCTTCGAATCATTATATTTTTTTTTGCTTCAACCTCTCTTATTTTTCTCTAATCCATGCATGCACTTTTTTTCAACCCAAACAAGTTCACATGATAATTTTTCTCGTTCAAGCGAGGTAAGTTACACATTATTAATGAACTCAACATTAAGTGCTTGAAAAAATAAGATCTAATACTCACATAATTCCAAAACTTGTAAAACTGTCTATGCATATATGCTAATGAATATATTTTTTGATCAGAGCTGTGAGATAAGCGCTCCCCCAGTCACCAGAGAGAATTTAATCTAACTAATCTAACATCAAAAGTTCAATTTTGGGCTCTTTAAGGTGTGAAACCTCCTTCATTCTCTAAATGTAACCTCTTGACCTTTAGGGGTTTCTTCGAAAACATCCTGCTCTGGCATAAATGGTTGTAGCAGACCTACCGGATCTGTCCACACGGGGGAAGCATCCTGTCACAGTACTGGATCAACCCCTCTGTGGGCAACAGACGTCATGAACTATCAACCTTGAAGAGGATACCGGCAGCTACAAGAATTACACACAGCCATACAACTATATCTGTCAGTATAGTAGCCAGCGGGACATTTGTCGACTCCCTTGAATATGCACTTTTCTTTCAAGTAGATATTCAAACTGCTGACACCCTCGCAAACCCAGTGCAAACTTATCCTAACCAGTCACTCTGACGCCAGGCTGCAGAGTAAAACCATCACAGGTTGCCAAGGCAACTGTATTCTCCATGTGACAGACAAACCTTCGAGCCCCCCACCACCCCTCTCTGGAAAAAAGAGGATTTATTTCTCCGGGATTTGCCAGAGGAAAGTATTTTAATAGGGTTATCATGGAGGACTGGCAGAAGGAGAGAGACAGAGAGATCCATAGATGAAAGATAAGTCGGGTTATCATTACTCTGTTTTTGCCAGCCACCATTTGTACCCTCAGAAAAATGTGGAATAAAGATTAGAGAGTTTTAGCCTTTGGCATGTGCAGCAGCTCACATTTGTTTTATTTGAGTGAGTGTCAAAGAGTGATAATACTGCAAATGGAATTGGCAGGCATTCAATTAAAGCTGCAATGCAGCATATTTAATTCCATACAGATTATTCATAGAGTTTAAACAGATCTTTTGTGTGGGATCTTGAAAGTTGCTGTCCATTTGATTTTGTATTTCAGTATGTTTATCCAGGTTGGATCACAAAGCAGTTTTTGCAGAGTGCCCTTTTTATATGCATGTACAGATGAATGAATTGCCATCAGTTTAAACTCCATGTAAGTCCCTGTCTCTCAGACTCAGTATGTTGTTCAGATTTAAATGAAACTGACTGATTAATTATTTCAGTACAGGACTGCCTATTATTGAGCACTTTGTTTTGATGGTCCTACAATTGTAGATGGTGGATGGCGTAACAAAACAAAACCAGCATTTTAAAATAAGACAAGTAAATAAAAAATAAAATAAAATAAAACAATATATATTATTTATACATTATTATTTATTCTAATTTATATATTATTTATATATTATTATATAATTTATACATTAAATATTATATATTTATATATTTAATTATATATCAGATTATAAATATTATATAAAAATGATTATTGTTATTTATACACAAATAATTATATGCATATATATTTGAAGAATTAATAAATAAATCATAAAAATAATCATACAGTAATAGCACTTCAATAGATAGAGAATGGTTATGATTACTAAATGTAATCAAAAAACTAATCCATATGATTTTTTTTTTTTTAATCTCTGATGCTTTTAGTATTTAAACTGTGATTTATCCCTCTCAAATTCAGTTTGAGGGTTTGGCACTGGACAGCGTTACTGTGTATAATGTTCTCTTTGTGGTTTAGTCAAACAGAGTTGAGTTACACTTCTGATCTGAATGCTGTCGACCAGGAGACGAGAGGCGTATGCAAAGCCTTAAAATGGTTGAGATCAGGTGCTGTGATGAGCTCCAAGCTGACCTCAAAACTGAATCAAAGGAGTGTGAGTGAGTGGGGGAGGAGAGGAGGAGGAGGAGGAAGCAAAACAGAGCGAGGGAAATGTGGAGGAGGGAGATTTGTGCATTTGCTGTAGTCGTATTGTGGGGCTGAAATAGGTCACACAAGCAAAAGAGCATTCAAATATGCACCTATTTTTGGAGGTGTTACATTTCTCTGTTTTCATAATTTCTTAAAAAAAATGACTGGATTAATGTGTTGGATAAGTGCAAAAGCTGCAGCTATTACCCCTTTTCACTATTTTCTATCACAATGCTAAATGTAATGATGAAAGGTGGAACGGCTCTGTGTAAACTGCCCATAGCTTACTTTATATACTACAAGTGATCATGTTTTTATCTCATGTTATTGTTTCATCCAGCCTGTTGCACTCATCTGTGCTGTTGTCCTCATCACATAATCTTCCCATTGATAATCAATGAAATGTGACTGATGAGCTGGAGTTAATTTTGTATGGTTCATGTCATAATGGGGTGTATTGGATGTAAAACCTTTTGTAAAGCTCAGTGGTGACTGAATTCCTGGAAGGAATAACCTTTACATCTTGTTATGTAACCATAGCAGGTCTTGGAGGATTGTATTTTAAACGTAGGGGCACACACACACACACACACACACACACACACGCAGCTTCATGTGCAAGTTCTCCGGTATACACTGCTGCCTTTGAGCCCAGCAGAGTCCAAATAAAGACTCTACTCATGTGTCCTTGGGTCCAGAAAATCAACTTTGCCCTTCGATCAGGTGGTGGTCGAGGTGCAGAGCTGGATATAAAACCAGAGCGAAGGAAGGAGGAAATCCTGTGGCACTCTGCTTCCTGTGACCTTCTGTCACACACACCGTCAGCCAAAGACTAACCCTTTCACCTTCTACAACAGGAAGGAGGTCACAAACAAAGTCACATCCCCGTTTTACGACACTGTTGGCCATGATTTGTGGGATAAACACAAAGAGGAAGATGAACACGGGACTCATCAATAATATCCCTTATAAAAAGGAGCTAAAACAACTTAATCAAGGTGTGTATATGGTGAAATTCATTGTGTCATCTCTTTTAATTCTGAAACATGATTTGCTGTCCTCTTCACAGATGCCTTTCACAGGATATTTACAGGAAAAAGCAAGTTTCAAATGCTTCAGGGAGGTTAATGATTACATTATGAAGGGAGTGATTTTCAGCTGGATGTATAGAGAAAGGGTTTCTTATGTGTCTTTTTGTATAATTATGACTTGGACAGTTTTAAAGGGAGGGGTGATCACTCTCCGAGCATTACCGTGGTGACTGGAGCATATGAAGTGGTATGACTGCTCAATCAGGTCACGTGAAGTCGGTCAGGAGAGCCACAGATGCTTCCCATGATAGTCGGCCCAGTCTGCCAGACGTGCATCTCCCTGAGGGAGTGCATGCAACCTCGGTGGCACGAGAGACAGAAAAACCCCAAAAAAACAACACATGTTCACTTTACAGGCTTATACTATGATGGCCTTTTGTTTTGTGATTTGGATGTGAAAGAGTTTGTCTAAAACGACTGAACCAAACTGATATTTTCTTGATTTTAAAGCTTTGAATTCATCACTGAGGATATCTGGGCCACATAAGAGGTTTTGCTCATGACTCACAAACACATTAGCATGACATTTATGTGGGGTAGAGTGCACTGAGTGTGTTTGTGTGTCAGGGAAACACAGTCAGGAATCTAATTGCTTTTAATGGAGCTTACTAGGCTACTAACAGTGAAGATGCTCTGCTTGGCCGGGTCCAGCACTGACTTCAACGTACAGCAACACTGTGTTCATCTAAGCATATTCCCAGAGCTATCGCCAACATTATGCATATGACCTATTTCCCACTTGTAGCACAGAAAACATTCAAATCAGACTGCTTTGCATCAATCCACCTTGTATGGGAAACCTCATAACCAGTAGAGCTGCAGTGAGAAAGACACTTCCCAGGCCCCAAAACGGCAGTGGTTTCACTCAAATTTCCCCGTATTAAACACTCCCTTTTCCCTTCATGCCAGAGTGCAGAGAAAACAAACACTGTCTGGATGCATGTACTCTAGAAGCTGACGTATTCACACCAACCCCTCACCTTTAATGAGCAGCACGTTTATCCAGGTGTAACTTGAGGATCTCACTGTCAAGATTTTCTTGTTCCACGTCATCTAGCCCCCAGACTGGATCATGCTGGGGATCTGAGGGGGTTCAGTGGAATGTGTAATTACCATTATGTTTTTGCAAGCTGGTGAAGCAAATTTATTTTTTTTTCAATCGATGATATCAGTCGATCAACCCATGTAAGTGAAACTGATCATATATTACAAGTGCAGCAATACAAATGTTGAGAGCAGCAGTTATTAGTGAAGCCATTCTGATTAAATATATGTAGTAAATCATCCGCTCCTTCTTCTATTTTAACAAAGCAAACACAGAGTAAATTCATAGCCTGAGCCTCACCACTGTAAGATATCATCAGGACTGTTTGTGTTATGTCTGGAGAACATCACTTTGTTTAGGGCGGAAGACTGAGAACGAAACATTTGTCCAAAAGAGACACCTATGAATAAACAAATGAATGAATACGCTAAAACATCTGTTCATGCTTGACCACTAGAGTAATGCACACAGGAAGTGAGACCCCCTCCTTCTCTGTGGAGGCAGGAATGCTATAATTGAAACCACGTGTGTTGCAGAAACAAGCTCTCTCTCTTTCAGTGTGTGTATTTCATCCACTGTTTCCAAACCTGATCCTCTCCCTGCTTATGTAAGAGTCTCATCCATAAGTCCTCATAGTCTGATTTTGGATTGGTATCTATTTAAATAGAGTATACTGATGCTTTTTCCATTGCATTTTGAGCAGCTGTGTAGCTGTAAAGATTAATTTGCTAAATGATTTTTGGACATGTTAGAGGTAGGCAGCTGTTGCACACCTCAAGCACCACAAACCTTTCTCTCTTTCCTTATAAACGTGTTTCCTGTGTCATGATTTATTTGTCCTATAAAGGCCTGATGACCACTGCTTCACACCAATAAATCATGGAGAGAAATTAGAAAAAAAAATACATCCTCCAGTCTTTTCATACAGTTGAATAGACAGCTCTTTAAAACCATTCAACACTATCACCCTCAAGGTAGGATGTATTATAAAACTGTCACTTTTCATTACAGTAGTTTTCAGCTTGATGTACCTTACATCTCATTTACTGACACCACAATGTAGGCTCATCTCATTTACTGACACCACAATGTAGGCTCATCTCATTTACTGACACCACAATGTAGGCTCATCTCATTTACTGACACTACTGTACCTTGAAAGTCAACTACACACCATAAAGTAATTGCATAATAATAGAGCACAGGTGAGTGTATTTTTAGTCAATGTACTTAAGTTAAATTGTGAGGCAATGTTTCATATTTGCTTTACTTGAGTATTATTACTTTTTAATAAAAGTTAAAAACAAAATCTATAAGAAGCTAATATGTATTATTAATAGCCGAAGTAAAGGAGTGTTGCTGCATAAGTGCCTGAGTACTTTGGTAGCCTACATTTTGCTGATAATACGCATGCACTTTTGCCTGAAACACATAAATCTCATATAACATAAAACTCTAATTACTTCATAGTAGCCTATAATAATGTACAGTTATACCTGCCCCTAATGCAAATTAAAAAAAAACACTGATCTATTCCTGTAAATTATAAAACAATAATAAGGATGAAACTAAATCACAGCATAATGAAACCATGTCGCGTTAGCCTTCATATATTAATAAAACCATTAAAGGTATAATTTTGGGTATAACCTCACTGCTGCCTGGGGTCACGTGGGCTGCTGATCGGCGATGGCTGCTGACGCGCAGCTCGAGCTCAGTGGTAGAGCTGGGATGGGATGAACGAGTAGTGTCAAAGCGCACAGAATACATACATTTACATTTAAAAAAAATCCTGTTTTAATTTCCAAAACAAAACAAACCACCACCCGATGTGACTCTTTTATTTTGAAGAGTCAGTCACAGAGTTCCGGTAGGTCTCCAGTGACGTGGTACGCAACTTGACGCATCTTTGTGAATGACTCTCCCGACACAGCGAAGTGGAGGCGACTGTACAGGGACAGCATTAAACCACGGAGCTGAGAGAGGCTGCTGCTGCTGAGGGGGACCACAGGACTGGCTCTGACTGTGAGGCGTAAATGGAAACAACATCTGCCAGAGAGACAACCTGTGTACCTGATGCATCCTGGAAATTAGGACGCGTATTTGCTGTATATTAGAGCCCCGACAACGGAAGTTTCTCTGACCGATTTTTAGGAGGATCTTTGGTTTATTGACCGCAAACATGGATGATGACAACCAAGGTATGATTCATTCAATGCAATTCAGACTAATGAACTGTCGCTGTGTCAGTCAGCAGACGTGTGCATCTGTAACCTGCTGATGATAATAATAATAATAATAATAATAATGATAATAATAATAATAGAGTCACCTTTCCCACATCAGCATAATCCGGTAGAGAGTATTAACGAATGAAGTAACATAAAGTAGTCATAGTGGTTTCATGCTCTATGTGTTGAATGTGTGAAGGCAAAACATCTAATTTTAGAGCGATGATTAACAATCAACAAGGTTATTATCAGGCTTGAAAGGACCAGCATGTTGGCTGTCAGTGTCATGCTGGTGCTGTGGCCAGTAGACTTGTGTTTATCTAAGGCTTTGTCACCTGTGGGCTGGTGGCCCAACAGGTCCTCTCACCTCAGCTGAGGACTCTTTTATTCACCCATCATGACTAAATTGTCTGTGGACTACATGCTGAGCACAGGGACAGGTTTAGAAACTTTGGAGTGTGTGTGTTCAGATGTGTTAAGATCATGAAATGTGACTGAAGCTGAATTGTTTAGTGTAGTAAAATAATGCAGAATAGGCAACTAGATATTTTAAATAGCCTTCAGCCCTGGACATATTATGAGACAACATGCCCCCGGACATTCAAATGTTGACTGTTTTTGTCGTAATTTTGTGCCTCTTTGTTGTTGTTTGAGCAACTTCATACAGAGTTTCTTGTGCAAACTGTAGCTGGTGACCCTGTCCTTTAATCATGTGATACTAACAAGCCAACTTTGTATCATCCTCTGACTCTGGATGGGGGGGATGTGGTCCTGTACACCTTTCACCTTCCCACTGGCTCAGCAGCCTGTAATCATAACCTGAATCCTGCAGGTGAGAAGCCATCACTCATGCTGTGTCGCCTCTGTAAGTCAGTCCCACGTGCTTGCTGCCTGCAGAGCTGCAGGATGGGACTATTTGCTCGAGCATCGCAATGCATGGCATGCGGGCATAAAGCTGTCGTTGTGCCGTGTGCGTCCGGCCCGGCCTCCAGCAGTGGCACATGTCAGCACAGCCTCACACACAGACATATGGTGCTGTGTGATGCCGACCAGGGATCGCTGACAGCAGCCGAGAGCATATAAACACACACACACACACACACACACATATTCATGGCTACACAAATTACATTTCTCCTTTTTCCCCTGTGGCACAGTTTGCAGTGAAGATAGATGGGTGGATCATGATGTTGAATTATAAAATTGTGTGTGTGTGATTTATGTCACAGTCTGCTCTCTCATCTGGAATAAACAGTGTCCTGGATGCTGCAGGAAAAAGCTGCAGAGCCCCTGCTTTGATTTTGTTTGGTGTTTAGTTTTGTGTGAACATTTGGGGAAATTAACCACAAATTGCTACTTTTCGTCAGAACAACTTGACACCCACACATGAGCTCACAGCAGTGTTGGGCTCACCTGGATTTACTCAGTGTAAGGTGGCGGTCAAGTGGCGGGCTTGTTGACAAAGTGGTCACAAGTCGAGTGAGAGGGGGTGAGGTGGACAGAGTGAGATGCTGAAGCGTCAGATGGAGAACAGGCAGCGAGGAAGGCGTGAGGATGGAAAGAATGTGTGACCGCAAAGAGTGAGAGTGAGACTCAGTTCAACACCATGGAGAGATGTCTGAGATGGAATGAGAGCGAGACAGGAGATGGATGGAGGAGGTGGGGGAAGAGAAAAGTTGGAGAAAGGCCGAAGAAGTATGGAGGGACGCCAGTGAAGGACAGTGAGTGCGAGTGGTGGTGGACTAGATATTCAGCCTGGATCGATTCTCCAGTGTGTTACTGGAGTTTTCTCTCAATGAAAATCCTTCTTTGTTGTCATAATAAATCTCATCCATCCATGAAAGCAGGTATGATGGGGATTCAGTTTTCATTTCTTTTCCATCTTCTTCTCAATGTTTTATTTCAGTTTTACCTGCTTGAAATCTTTTTTTAGCCATGCTGACAGCATAGCTCTACGGATTGTAATGTTGGGTGTTTGTTGGTCTTTTCCACTACTTTGACGGACTGCTATTCAAATTTGGACAGAAATGGAATATAGTATTCATAACTATGTTGTCATTAGTGTATAACCACCTGAAACTTAAGATAATGTGTTTGTTAGCTTAGATTGAGCCCTTTTTAGCTACATATGTTTGCATATGGTGTAGTGGTTAGCAATGTCGCCTCACAGCAAGAAGGTATAAGAAGTTTTCGAATCCCAGTGGGGTCTTTCTGTGTGGAGTTTACATGTTCTCCCTGTGTCTGCGTCTGTTCTCTTCAGGCTTCCTCCCACCATCCAAAAACATGTATGGGGATTAGGTTAATTGGCTACTTTAAATTGTCCGTAGGTGTGAATGTGAGTGTGAGTGGTTGTCTGTCTCAATGTGTCCTGCGAAGAACAGCAGACTTGTCCAGGGTGTACCCTGCCTTCTGCACTAAGACAGCTGGGATAGACTCCAGCACCACCACGACCCTATGAGGATAAGCGGTAGAAAATGGATGGATGGATGGAAGTTTCTACAGTGGCACAGATCACAGCTCTAGAAAGAGCCTTAAATGTTTTACGTTTTCCTGAAGGCCACCATAACGCTCTGAGACACCTGTGATGATTATGAGCCACATTAGTGCAAAACTGTTGACCGCCAGCTGCTGTCTGACCTCTGTAGTTCCTGAAGTAGTGTTATTATGGTGCGACTGGCAGAGCATACCACTAGATCTATCCACCAAAGCCTCCACACTGAGCCTATAACAAAAATGGTGAAAATGGTATCATAACTCCTAACCAATGGTTTATTAGAATTTGAATTGTACACTTAGCTCAAAGCTATGCTGTAAATGCCTTGTCTCTAAGCTTTCTTTCTAACATTCTTTATCTATTCTTATATTTTTCCACATATCAGTTACTTTTCTGCAATCACAGTTGGCCGTACTACACAAGGCTTAGAGAAAATGGGTTCATAGTAATCCATCTGACATGCATGGTGGCAGACAATACAATGCCTCCTGCCACAACAGTCGCTCACTGGACAATGGGCCAACGAAACTTTGCAACAGTGAAGTCTGATTGTTTGATTGTGGCTTACAGTATCACATTCTGGTTCTACATGGCTGACTTTGCCAGTCTGTCAAATGTACACCTGCAGTAACTCTGCTCCCCCTGCTTCACTGTACTCTTTGTTAGTGGTGGAGCTGTATGCACATCGTCTATGGAAACTTCATGAGTGATGTCCATATGGTATGAATCAGAGCATTTATGCTAGACGCTAACTTCACAGCACACCTTGCGAGTTTAGCTGTTGACACATACACACTATGAAAATCGGCCATTTCTTCTTGGCACTTCAGTGTGTGGTCTGTGGGGTCACGGCACACTGCAGCCCAATTCAGGCAAAGTAGAGACGCATAAGGCGGGCTGGGTTTTGAGATCTCAGAGCCATTCATCTGTCGGCCGCAGGACAGTGCCAGCAGCTTTCTGCTACTTTCAGTTTTGTCTTTGGAGTAGATTTGCAGCTGCTGTCTTTTCCCCACAGCCCACACGCTGTGGCCTGAAGTTGTCATGGAGTGTAGGAACAAATCATGCTTTAATAGCTTAATACACACCTCTTAGTGTGTCAAGATTGAATGCCTTCTCTGTGCACATTTTAACTCTTATCTACACAGAACTGTGGCTGTGGATGTTTACTTCCAGCGTGAGTAGGCTGGAGCAGGCCAGGCAGTAAGGACCTCTATGCATCGATGAAGGACCTGAGGGCCCTGCAGGATGTTAGGGAGCGCCACAGGGAACCTAACCCATACAAGTCACCTCCACACAAATTGTGACTTACAGTTGAGGGTAATTCTTTTTCAATAACAAGTTTATTTTGTGAGACTACTGAAAATGAAAATATAGTCTACCCCCATCCTGTAACCTGTGAGTGTGTGTGTGTGTGTGTGTGTGTGTGTGTGTGTGTGCTCCATCTCCCTGACCTGAGGGGGAACAGGTGTTCCCTAACCAGATAAACCTGTCAAACCAAAAGTCTTCCATGGGTATGTTTTTTTTGGGTGGAATTTGTGTTTTACTGCTCAAAGCAATAGTTTAAGTCAATGTTTCGGTTATGTTCCTCCCCATAAAACCATAACTTGTCATTTTTGCGTTTCATTTTTCATACAAAGCATAAAGACAGTTTTTTAGTCTTTGTGCTAAGCTAAGCCAACTGGCTGCTGTTAGTGGCTTCATATTTAGCATACAGACAGACGACAGCTTATTTCTCAAAATATCAAACTACTCCTTTACGGTGCAACCTTAATAGCTCTGATGGGGAGGACTTATTTGTATTGGCTCATTTTTCTGTTATGTGTGTGTGTTGGGGAGATGTATTTGTTTGTGACTCATCTCTGTTAAAGAGTGTGTGTTTTCTCTGTTTTGACTGCTGTGCACCAGCAGCTCAGCTCACCACAGCTCAGCAGCTTCTCTGAGAAGACGGGAAGATGAAAAAAGGACTTCTGGCTTCTGTATGTCTGTAAAGTCTGTGTGCCTTTCAACTTTGACCAAAAGATCAGTGAACACAGAGAGCCCTTGTTGAGTTTGGCCTCTCTGAATATCAGATAACACGTTACATTTACCCATGACTCTCCCTTGGACTTTTAGTTGGACTCAACAGACATTAGGTTAGATTGACCCATATGGAAGTCAACTTCTTTGATTTTCACATGATCTACGAGCATGAATAAAAGCACTGAACATGAGGCGTGCGTGCAAATCCTCGTGGACCTCCACTCTGTTTTGCCTGTCTTAAAAAAATAGGTTTGATGTAGCTATGATGCTTATGGCAAGACTTAATTTTTGTCTGGAGCAGAGAAGGAAAAATACACACAGGTTTTTTTTTTAAAGAAAGTATCCAGTTTCCTCTCCATCTAACAGCGTTGCCTGTGCAGTAAAGGTCTGCTGCTCAACGGAGTCACAGACTGGGATCTGTCTTTGTCACATTAAGACCATCAAGGGGCTCGTGGAGGGGAGACGTGAGGCAAAACGAGCCATTTTTCTCCTCTTTGGAAAGAAAAATCAGAGCGTGCTAAAAGGTCCCAGGAGTCTGAAGTCATGTGCTGAAGTGAATTTCAGGCAAAGAACGTCCTGCTCTATTTGGGCCTTTATGGGCGTTCATTAAAGTGTGTGTGTGTGTGTGTGTGTGAGGTCTGTCGCAAAGGGAGAGAAGGCCGAACAGTGTGGACAGGAAAAGGGAGGTTTTTGTAATGATTATGTAAGATTGTTTGACCTGCTGAAGATGCAGGAAAAAGGTGTATCCCCTTTTGACTGCCAGTACATCCCGTGCTCCACACTTTCCAATGGTTTACTCTACTAATGTGAACAGATGAAAGTTTCTTTCAGGAGATGTAATGGAGAAAGGTCTTTCTTTTTGATAGTTTCAACTTATCAAATGTTAAATTTGCTGCTTTTCTTGGTCTTAGTTTATAGTAAATCTATGAGTTTCAGACTGGTGTCTACCATCTGACTCTCATTGCACCTTTCTGTCACTTTTTCTTGGACATCTCTGCTCTATCTCCAATGTATGTGTGTATGTGTGTGTGTGTGTGCGTGTGTGTCCAGCCTCCAGCCTCTTACAGCCCTCTTGTCTCGTGGCACTGCCACGCCGATGCCAGCTCTGCTTTGAGTGCCAGCCCTTTTATAAAACAGAAAATGCCTTGTGCCAGAGTTTTTGCTAATCTTTAGTCATATTTCAAGACCCACAGGATATTTGTACTATGTCTCTGAAAACACTGAATAGTTCAAATGAAAGAAGAGACTCTCTATTTCATCATGGAAAAAAAATGTCTGTTTTTATCTTGTTCCATTCTTGTTTTATCAGAGGTAGAGTAGAGGCAACTCCCAACCACCACTTTTTGTCCATAATGCTCTCTAATCGCAATCGTCTCCACTTCCTGCTTTGATCTCTGTGGCATATACCTTCTCTTTATGCTCCGACTACATCTCCCAGAAGCCCCAAAATTACTCACAGGCTGCGGGAGACCGTGATTGGCGACCAGCTGCTGAAAAACCACTTTGATGTCAAAATACGTCATTGGCACTTAAAGAGTTATGGAGGGATTTGTAGCATTCTGTGACTTACTCAGGGAGTCAGTGTGTCAGTAAAAGGCCTACAACAGCACATCCTCAGTCTTTGCCAGTTTTCTTTTTTGCTAAATGTGCATGTTTCCACTTGCTTTACCACCACTTCCCCTATTTTTTGCTGTAATATGCTGCCGCATCATGCAAAATTCATTCTCCTCTCATAGGGAGGGAGTATGAGCAGCGACTGCGCCGCTGGTGCTGTAAAGAAGGCTGAGGTTGTTGCAGTCGCAGTCTTTCCTCTCCCCATCATCGGCTCTGTGCTATTCAGAGTGGCAGCAGTGCTCTGTTTGACACCGAAGAAGGCTACAAAGAGCACAGCATGATGACCATGTGACTCAGAAGCAACCTGTCAGTGTGTGTGTGTGTCGGTTTGTATATGTTTAGGTGAGAGAGATGCAGCAGCGGTGGCACAGATTCAAAGAGAGACTGATAGGGAAGCGGATGCTGCACTCGGCTTCTCAAAGTAGGTTAGTGGTGCAACACTCAGCCCAGCTGTGTATACCTCATGCTTTTCAACTACCACTGTTTCACTTGTGGAGGCGTGTGTGTGTATGTGCATATATATATATATATGTATACATATAAATGTGCATGCATGACTGTGAGTGTGTGCATCTCTTTATATGGTGTGCACACAGAGGATTAGTGAGCTGCGAGCCCTCTCCATGTGTAGACAAATGGAGGAGATCAAGTGGGGAGGGATATAGATGACAGTTAGTGGATTATAGGTCAGGGACTCGGGTCGCTCACTGTCACGTCCGTACTGGAGTGAAACACACACACGCACACACACACACACGCACACACACACAGTGTGTATAAACATGATTCAATCATGGCAAACAGGCAGCACTGAAAGGAAAAAAATATCCTCCATTGTGTTTTCTATTCCTGACACTGTCAAGTGATTTACAGTCTGGTGGATTTTTTTCTCCTCCTGGGTTCTCAGTATTTTTAGTCTCTTTTCCGTTGCCCTGACCCTCGAATTGTTAAAGTGTTTTGAGACATCGGGGGGAAAGTGAGGACTGTGATATTTAAAATGAACGGCCTCAATAGAGCAGGTCAAGGTTTTCAGAGTAGTCCTCAAGGGCATCGACTACTTGAGGTGTTGTCACCCAACACACACACACACACACACACACACACACAAACACACACTTTCTCTCCTTGTCTCATAACTCACGATGCATCATGTCAGTGCCTGCGCAGATGAAGATTGTGTATGATTGATAACCTGGTGTGGCTTTGAGTGGACCAATGTAACACACACACACACACACACACACGCACACATGCACACACATGCACACACACACACTGAGTAGCCTGAGGGCATTGAGGAGGGCGAATGATTTACTGCGACTTTCGGGCTCATATTCCTTCACACATGTATTTAATCTCTGAGTTGACCTCTGTCATGCTGAATTCCTGTCATGCAGTGATTACATACTCGACAGCTGACCTTGATGAAATCATTGTTTTCTCTCTGGATAATGTTATGTATCCAGAAGAACACGGTGCGCACACTTTAACGTGAATCGCCTCATAATGAGTAATTGCTGCTTTGTCCTTATCGCTGATGTTTTATGACTACAAAACCCTCTGTGTGCGTAGAACACTGCCTACTACCCACATAAGAACCTCCTGGCAAGAAAGTATGCAGTAAGTAAAAATATCATCTATACACTGATTATGAAGCGATTCTTTCACTAAAACTATATTGATTAAGCTGCTACTGTTAGAACTATATCATTATGAGTGACAGCTTTCTCATTGTTTCAAATTCTTCATGTTCCTTATTATTATGATAGAAGTATTGAATAAAGACACTTAAAATGGGCTGACATTGCCATTATCTGACTGATTTTTGCCCCATGTCAAATGAAATCAAGTTGTGAAATAATTGGGTATTGACTGAGTATTGATGCATAGTCATTCATATTTCCATAGGGACTTTTAAATGCATTGACTCTATGTCCAAAAAATATGTTTATCTGTATATATGTATATTTGTATGAGCAAATGTATATTTTAAAAATAACATAATGGCATAACGATGACCAAATTATTTAATTCATCATTTTAATGGAGAAATATTTTAATAAGCACATGAACAAAACATTCGCAGACAGTATCTCATGTATTTTTGCTACAAATAAAATTTGCTTGGGCAAATTAAACACGCATCATTTTTAAGGTTATGTTTAGAACCTTTATGAGAACAACCTTTATGGCTTTTTAATAGTTACAGAAAGGGAAAGATAGTGGTCTTAGTTAAGTATTTAAAAGGTCAACAGTGCCATGACACAGACTGTTTTATCTTTATATTATCTGACTTTCAACCTCTCATGTGGAAACAAGAAACGCCTACTCCTCTGTGGAGATGATGCAAGAATAAGAGCTGATGTTTACTCCTAATCTGTGCCCAACTTGTGAAATTTGTTATAAGAGGCTAAAGAAAAACGGCTCCTATGTGCAGAGGCTCGTAATCTGGAAAACCCCTTTACACAGAACCTGGGAAACAGTGATGCTGTGACCTGAACCGCCCACATATTTTGCGTAATGAAGAAATCCTGGCTGGGGTTTAACTCTGTCATGAACTCTTTCAGTTTCTCCTCCTCCACATCCGCCTCCTTTCCATCCTGCTGTCTTTGAATAACAAAAAAAGCAGAAGTGGATCCTATTCGGCAGCTGGATCGTCTCTCCATCTTTCTGTCTGTCTTGTATCTCTGCTCTACTCTTTCCCACATTTAAAGCCTGAACCCAGTATAAACAGCCTGCCTCCCCTGACTCTTTGGTTCTCTGTCTGCTCTGGTCCTCCATACCAGACTGTAGGCAGGTGAGAAACTACAGTCACTTCCTGAGTGAGTCACTGGTCCTTATTGAGGCCCTGCTAAGAGTTTCTGGAGGACTCATTTGTCCTGACACGTGTACAATCCCACAGCTGATTATTGTGGTTTACTCACCTGATATCTGCTCAAAATTAGAGGCTGAAACTACCAACAGTAGACTCTACCTCAGTAGACAACTACCAATAGTAGAGAAATACTCTGATATTTTACTGAGTAAAACAGCAACAACACAGCATAAAATGCTCTGTTACAATTTATTATTATTCTGTTATCATTTTTAATTATAATTATTGCATTTTTGCATTATAGTCCAGGAACCACTGTTGTAAACCACAGGCTGTCCTGTGATCAGTTGTGCATGCTGGTGGGAAGAGGTGACTGTTTTTTATTAAAGAAATGAGGAGAAATGTTAACATCTGTACAGATGTGACAGAAGATTCTTCAGGGCTTAGTTTGGACCCACACATGTTGGTGTGATGTTGTGTAATGACTGAATGCTCACTCAGTTTGGAAAGCTTGTGTCTAGACAGAGCGTGAGGTTATAAATATCATTATATGCAACAGATTGAGGGAGAAAACAAAGCATCACACATGTTGCATGGTTAAATTGGTATTGGCTGTTAAGTTTCCATTTTGTTAGCCAGCTGGGTGTAGACTGGGTGATGAGACAGGAAATGGTTACACAGATCTATTGCAAATATGCAGATTTGTGTCAGGAAAAATATACATTTATTAAGAATAATCCAGTACTTTGCTGTAGAGGAAATGATGTTTGACGGGAGACCAACAATCATGATTAAAGACTCACAGTCAAGCTCATAATTGAGCAGAGATGAAGAACAAGGGATCCTGCTGACACAACCACTCAACTAATTTGTCTGAGGATTGTGACATATGATGGCCCACAAATAAACCAATCAGAAGCTGCTTCTCACATCCAAAGGGAAGAGGTTTCCGAGTGAAATTTGGCAAACGCAGGACTCGTTCATGAATAAGTGACTGTGACTAGTGGGGCTCTGTGAAGAGCCTGTCTAACTTCAAGGGATTGTGTTATGGAGTGTTTGAGGCTTTGATGAATCTAACGGTCGTGTTGTGTTTGATGTAAGCTCTGATTTTTTTGTTGTAATCTAATTTTTATAAAGGGATCGCTGTGGATATCTCTTCTTAGATGAGAGCTAACAACAAGCAACTACTGGTAAAAACGTTCAGTAACTTCTTTAAGACCAGCACGCAGCAGAAAGAGAGTCTTTCTGGGACTCTGTGTGACAAAAGTGAACATATGACATGGAATACTTAAATACACTCATCAAGAACACAGTATTGCTGTTTCATGCACTCCATATCCGATATTATACAACAAGTGCTGCATTCAAGGACAGCAGTGTACTTTTCACATCAGATTTTCGTCCCTCTTGAAGAAGCACTGTCTGTATTTCTGTGGGTGATCGTGAAACTCTTCAGCCTCTCATGTTGTTGGCCATGATGCTGTAGGTCCATCAAACACCTTGACCCAAATATCTCAACAACTATTGCCATTGCCGTGAGATTTAGCACAGTTATTTCACATAAATAACTGAAAAATGAATCACTCCATTTTTGTAGAGACAGTCAGACTTTCTGGCCTCCACATTGTCCATTAATTCCCGATAATGGACACCTCATTGGATATTATCCCTCACATATGACTATAGGGGATAAGAGGATAATCTCTATATGTAGTCTGATGCATTGTATTAGTGGATATTAAGTCAACTTAACTTGTAGAGACTAAAGTGTGGAAGAAGGAAGCCCCAGAATAGTATGATAGTGACCAAGTGGCTGACTGGCTGCTACTCCAGCCTCATAAAAATATAGCTGATGCTCTTAAGGTGAGTGGATTGTATTTAGAATGAGTGCTGTCGGCAGGCCAAAGCCTGTCAACATTGTACTGACTATCCAGAAGCATTTATGAAGTGAAGACGGTAGTTTTAAGGTTGATGGTGGAGTTTAGTGCTCTCCAGGTGAAATGTGGAAAAGAGCTGATGGAGCCATGTGGGCGTCTGATGAGAAAAAAAGGGTTTTAGCAGAAGGAAAAAACAGAGAAATGGACAAAATGAAAGGATGAGACTAAAGGAGGTGTATAGAGTTCTGGTCGGACCAGACTGGGCGGTTGCAGTAGGAGGAATGTGGGCTATTTTCATACCTCCACTGTCATCTGTCAAGAGGCAGGAACTGTCAAAGTGTGTGTTTGTGCTTGTGCTTGGTGTGTTTCTATGTCTCTGCATGCTTGAGAGCTGTGAGTAGGAGTAACGCCGAGGGGAGAAAACAATTACTACACACCTACCAGCCACAATGGTGCGAGAAGACAAGCGGGAAACAAGCTGCTAAAAGCTCTTTCAGTAGGCAGCTGCAGTACAGACACTTCCAGTGCTGGCCCGTCATAAGGACACCTCCGCTGATGGCATGTCAGTCATTATGCGGACCTGGGAAAGGAAAAGGCAATGTGGTATGTGTTTTATTCAGAAAGTAAGTTTTTTTTGTCTTGTGGAAAGGGTTATGTTGAATCAGGTGTCTTATTTGAAGCTGCAGCACAGTGTTATATGGACAGAGTTCCTGAAGTGAATGTGATCCTGAATCTCACCGACCTGCTTTCTTGCATCACTCTTAAGTCTGCTGGGTTGATCACATGTGCAGCAACTACGCCACAATCCAGTGTAACTTGTGTAAGTGCTCTCTAATTAGCCTGTGGTGGGAACGGCCTCTGCCCTCCTCATGTTTATGCTGTTGCTATTGTTATGGGAAGAGAGTGGCCTGGCAGTCCTAATCACAGCAGACATCCCCTCCATTGTTACATGTTGAGCCTGGTGAAAATCAGGAAGTTGAGTTTCACTGTAGAGTTCAAACACTGAACTGGTTGTAACAACAGATCCTGAATAAATGTTCTAACTCTTAAGGCTGGAATTTACTTCTCCAACTACATAAAGCCTCGTTTATGCTTCTGCGTCGCGGCGACGGCGTACCTACGGCATAGACCCGACGCCGTCGTTGAGCATTCGAAGCTCTGCGTCGAGGGAACGCGTTGCTCTGCAATTCATCGGCAAGCTGCTAGGGGGTGTGTCTGTGTCTTTGTGTGGCTTCTGGGGGCTCATATCGGATTCCTTGGTTTTCTTCCGACAGTAAACAATGACAACTGAGATGGAGCAGGTGTTTCTGGAGATGGAGCTAATAAAATTGAAAAAGAAATGCTGTTACTACAAATGTTGAAGCACAGAAGACGTTTGCGGAGGTGGTCTGTCCGACTATTCCGTACCGCTCGTGTCGCTCCACAAATAGCGGTGTTGTTGAGCTGTTGACCGAAAAAGCAACCGCTGGAAATTACGTTCTGAGCGGCCCAATCACAGTCCTTGCCGTTCGCGTCTCAACGTGTTGAAGCGACGCGTAGTCAGGATTTTTTGGAGGTACGCGTCAGGCTACAGCGTAGGGTCTGCGTAGGGGTCTGCGTTGACGCTGTAGCTACGCCGTCGCCGCGACGCAGAAGTATAAACCAGGCTTAATACGTTATCCAACTCCGCAGCTACGGAGACCCCTCGAGTCCTCGCAATTTTCCGTTTTGTGGTGTGTGTTGTGCAGCCCTGCCGTTAAATGCACCCCCTTGCAATTCGCAGGCAAACACAGAGGAAAATACTACGATTTAATTGTTTGTGAGGGAGATCGAAGAGAAGAACATCGGTTGCTTTCAGTCTTTAAAACTGCTTTAAAGAGAGCAAATAACAGATGTTCTTCTCAATACAAAATCGGATAATAGCGAACGCAAACCAACACCTTTTGGTATGTTCTGTGGAAATATACCTAAATTACTAAATGAATTAAATTGAATGCATTTGACTTACGTTTCACAAGGTTGATCAACACTTTAGTTCCTGTCCTGTCCGCGCTGCTGCAGAGGCCACCTGTCTGTTTGTTTCTGTGTAGGGCGAGGGGCTGCATTTCACTGCAGGGGTGCAACTAGCTGACCAATCGCAGCCCTTGCCGTCTTCGTTTTCCCTTGATGGAGTGATGGACAGTTAAAAAATATTTCCTGCACCGAAGAGAATGGAGAGGCTCTCCGGCGACGCAGAGGGCTCTCTGTGTCTACGTACAGCAATTTACGGAGTACTAGAAATTGGCCTTTGCAAAACAGACCAGTGACACCTTATTTCACCATCTGCAGGTTCATATTCTGCTTTTTCTCTCTTTGATTTCCATCCCAACTAGTAATGCTGCCTTTATTTGTAACATGAACATTTTGTGCGCCAGGTTTGTTGTCTGAATTAAAACAGATTCTTCAGCTTGACAGAACCCACTACACTCAGGGTATTAGTATGCAACACCATCGTCTCCACTGACCTTGATGCCAAAGACAATGGAGAGACTTGACTGTCAAATGCGTTTAGTCATTTGACTTTGCGATCTGCCAATAAAGGCCCATCGGTCACGTGACTCAGATCCCAATCCCTCCAGTATCTCCAGGAGCATTAGACAGTAAACTATATCAGCACTAAGGTCATCCTGTCTGGATGGTGGAACCGGGCAGTAATGTATTATTTAAAACCCTGAGTAGTTGAGAGGAGGTAAATGTTCATCCACAGATCCACTTCTGCTGACACCGTGCTGAAAACAAGCACTAACAGATATTTACAGTAAGACAGTGATCAGTGACTCCAACAATAATTATAAAATAATTTGCATGACATCTCTTTTCCTTTTTATTACCTTTGACAGTCTAGAGCTGGGCAAGTTACATTTATAATAACATTTTGCCACTAATGATATACCAGCTGAAACCTGAACTGACAGTGACCTGAATGATGTAAGAATGAGTTCATCAAGTTTCCTACTTTGTAAAAATGTTTCACTAGATTTTAATGTTATAGTGACTCAAGATTTCAGTCCTTGTTGATCAGAACTGTGTTTCAGAGAGCTAAAAGTGATTACATTGGAAAGAGGAAGTTAGAAACTCAAAGACCTTTCCTTTGAAAGAAATCTGGAAAACTGGTGCTCAAGTCGGGGAAAACTTGAGCACCATGGAAGTTACTCATTCATGTAGACTTTAAGAGGAAAAGGCTAAGCATGCAGGTTTGAACTATTATGATTACGTATTGATTGTTACTGGAACAGCAGCCCCCTGAGTCATAATAAGAAAAGACTGAGTGGCGTTGCATTGGTAATCTATGTGGCTGTGCCTGGGGTTAAGCATGGACTGTTGCATATAACCTGATATGGATTTTTTAAAATCAGGAGGGCTATGGGAATACACTCACATAAACACACACTCACAGATTCCTAGACGTTCATGCATAATGCATGAGATGTCCACTCTCAGTTGTACAGTAGTAGTTGTCCTCACAGTGATATCAGATTACTCTGCATTTTTTTTCTCATTTTACGAAACACACACAGCGAAGGATTGTTACCCAAAACAGATTCAGTCTCTTCAGACAGTCTGTCCCATTCTCCGGTCCAGACGAGCTCCTTCTCAGCCAGAGGAGGAGGGAGATTTTTTTTTTTTTTTTACGCATTACAGACGTAGGTTGCCTGCAGGTCTCTTTGCTGCACAGTTACTGCTTTATGAGGCTGTTTAACTGAAGCCAGGGAAAGAAAGAAATGGAGGCAGAGAGTGTGAAGACGAATGGTGTGCTGCTGTCTGTTCCTACACCATTCTTGAGTCTTACCCTTTCTTTGCTGTTTGGCATTGAGAGCATCCTTTTGTGCCCTTGTGTTCCTCTCACAGACTCTTTGCAACTTTATTTCTCTTTTTTATCCTTTACACAGATCTGTTGCACAGACAAGCGAAAACCAAGAGAAATGTATTATAGAGGCTTGTTAAGATGCTAAGTCTCCCAAAATGTGTTTATTTTGTGCTCAGACAAAAAAGCTAATAAAGCTACTTCGCACGCCACCTATAAAGTCAAAATTTGAACACAAGAAGTAAAAATGATTTACTGAAACTGTTGAAATAGGAAATAAAAAATAAAGGTAAAACAAAACCCTTGACAGACTTCATCTGCCCACACAGTCCCAAAACACTCTCTCCCACTTCTATCTATAACTGAAAAAATAACTTATTTCATAATAATTAAATAAATTCAGCAGCCATTAAGTTCATTTACACAGTATCTATCACATTCACCTCACTTCATCCATTTTCTTCATTGCAGTCAAGGCTTTTTTGATATCTTGACAAATTGAGGGTGAGTCATCTCTCAGCTGCCAATGCTTGGTAAAAGTGGTATTTATAACCCATTAGCATCTTTTAAAAAACGAGCTCTGGTTCTCTCTCCTCTGCCTTGCTTCGTTTGTTTCATCTCAGAAGTTGCTAGATGCTTCGTGAGCATTGTTGTGTGAGAGAGAAATGATCACACGGCCATCTGGATTCTTGCTCTCTTGACTGGCTGCTCGCTTGTGATAACATGAGCTCCTCAGAACGAAAGAGCATAATGGTCCATGCTGCCTCTGTCACTTTGTCGTTTACACAGCAACACTGAGGAGAGGGCAGCATTTACAGGGAGAGAGAGAGAGAGAGAGATGTAGAAGATAAAGAATAACTTTACTTTTCTTTTTCCATTATTTACAGTCGGAGGGGAAACAACGTCTGAATTGCAAAGCTGCTTAGCGGTATGATTCAGTTGGGGGATTTGAATGTGCTTTCACCCCCACTTCAAGCACTGGGGTGGAGGCGGACAAAGAGGGAGATAGAGAGGGAGTGTGTGTGTGTGTGTGTGTGTGTGTGTGTGTGAGAGAGAGAGAAAAACGGTGTAGGAGAAGCACAATCTGGTATAGCTCCATGTGAAAATGACCTACTTCCTGTCAGCTCGCTCTCAAATGGATTGCTGTTTTCTGATGTGTTGGAGGAGGAGGGGGAGGTCCTCCGATGGGACTGTACGTTGGGGGGTTGACGTTGCACGGTTAAATGAAAGATAAGGATGTGCCTCCTGGGGACTCACAGCGTATAGTGACATAAATGTTGTGTGTGAAGTGTAAATTCTGTATGCATGGCATGTATGTTGTGTACTCACCTGTGTATACTGCGTCTGTGTGCTCATGCAGTAAAACATGCGTGTTGCGTGACGTCTTTGTCTCTTTGCAGTGTTAATTAGTCCAAATGAGAGCCCGACGAGAGCTGACTATCAGAAAGCCAATATTTGAAGGGGCAGGCCCCGCCAGATGCTCAGCAGTCTGTGTGTGTGTGTGTGTGTGTGTGTCAAACACACAGAATGTCATTTATGGAAGTGATCTGCTTTCCAACGGAAGTTTCTGTGGTTTTAATTTGGTTTTGGAAGAAAAGTCTCATGAAAAAGTTCTTCCTCACATGTGGCTTTTGTGTAATCCACATCTGACACCTGCTCTCTATTTTAGGTGCACAACATTATTGAGTCAGAAGGGGCAGGAGGGTTCACTCTCTCAGCTCTCATTAATCGTCTGTACGGTAAACCTTTGCACTAGCCTGGGCCTGCCCATACTTCCTGTGACGCTTCACTAAATTTTGTGACCAAGTCAGTCTGGCCAAGCTGCCGTTCTCTTCGATTTCAGATTCACCTAGGGATGGGGACCAACGAAAATCTAGCATTTCAAATGGCTCGATCGAGGCATGTTTAAGACAATGATGCACTAGTTATTTGGATCAAGCAGTTTTGTTCGCTATGCATACGTCAGAGGAAAGAGTGGTCTGATAGACGCGGGTTAAGCCCGCCCTCTGATAACTCCGTTTACAAGCCTGCTTGGCCAGACTACACTCACAGAGCTTTGTAGTCGCGACAGCCGGGCTGCCTCGGCACCAAACAGCAGCTAAAATATTTTTTTGCACTTTTTTTGTCAGACCTGTGAGAGACATTCTTTGTTGTAACCGCGATAAATTTTGTGAATATCCATCGTTTAGGAGTTTAACTCACTACTTTCCAAAGACTTCCTAGAGATTCCAAACGATGCGATAAAAGGTTGTTTTTTAAAGACAGTTTAGGCTCTGCTTAGTCTAGTCTAGTCTTAAAAGGTCCTTATTCTAAACTGGTTGTAAGAGGAGTTCAGTGCTAGCCTGTAATTTCCTGGTTTGACTGGCTTGTCAGATAAGTCAACCTTTTACAAACACATCAGAGAGTGAATAAACTCCTGTCTGTTGGTGTATTAATAGAGGTCCTGAGTGTTGTCTTTGGGCTGGATTCATTGGACAGGTACGCACTGCCAGGCTTAATCCCTGTGACTCTGACTGGCTGGTCAGAAGGTGAATTAATATAATCCATTTTCATATCCCTGGACCACCCTCCCTCCCTCCCTCTTTCCCTCTCTCACTCATATCTCATTTTCCCTTCTCCCTGTGTTTTACAGTACCTGAGGACCTGTCTTCGGAGGAAAGAGATGAGCTGTCGAACATACGACGCAGGAAAAAGGAGCTTCTGGATGATATTGAAGTGAGTCCAAGGATGATGTTTTTATCTGTTCCAGGAACAGAAAACTCTTGTAGCTGAGGGGCTGGGCAATAAGATCAAGCTGGAAACAAATAAATGACTTATTGAAGTATATAACGTCTGAATCATCTGACTCCCTACCAATTATCCACCATCTAAAATAAAAATCTTTAGATGATCCTATTAACACGTGTAGTATTGATTTCAACCATATCGCCCAACCCTAACTGTAAGGAAGTGTGTCTTTAGGATGCTTTAGCTGGATCCATGTCATCCTGTCTCTTTATTAGAATGAATAAAACTCAAATTCTAGTACAGACCACAAGTGACTGAGCCATTTTGCTGTTTTTTTTCTCTGCAGCGGCTGAAGTTTGAGATTGCGGAGGTAATGACTGAGATCGAGCAGCTAACCTGTGTGGGGGAGAGGTGAGTGCTTTCTCTGCTGCAGGTAATAGTTGTTTTCAGTGTTGATTAATCTGCTGAAATTTTTCTTGATTAATCAACAATTTCCTGAATCCCAAAATGACATATCCAGATTCTAACACCCAAATATGTTCAATTCAAAATGATATGAAAAGGAGTAAAGCAGAGAATGACAACATTTAGGAAGCAGGTACCTGCAATTATTTTGAAAACACAAACAAAATGTTTGCTTAAAATACACCACTGATTAATTATCACAGCTGACATGGGTTCATGTGACTTCTTGATTCATTGACCAGCAGTTTCAGAACTCAGGCTTTCCTTTTGCCTCCTCTGCTCTTCAAAGCCATTTGAATGCTGTCGCTTCTGCCGAGGCTTCAGCCTCACACCTGTCATTGTGTCTTTGTCTGTCTTTGTGTGTGTGTGTGTGTGTGTGCGTGGGGGGGGTCTGCCTTATGTCCACAGTGGGGTTACACTCTCCACTTAATACCAGTTGATGGGGCAGCATGTGCAATTGGGGACAAAAATCCATGTCCCCATTGTTCAAACATTGATTTTGGGTCAGTGGTTAGGGTTAGGTTAGTAGGTTAGGGTCAGGTTTAGGGGGTTAGTTGTTGTGTTAGGCTTAGAATAAGTTTTTAGGAAATCCAAGTTTGTCCCCAAAGGGAGGGTAAAAATGCCTAAATACCCCAAAGGTGACTTAAACAAACGTGTGTGTGTGTGTGTGTGTGTTAATCCCCTTTTGTGAAGCGAGACGGTCCCTTGACTAAACATGTCTGCATTCAGAAGCTTTCATTCAATTGGTTGATGAGGTGGAGTGAGGTTGTATGTGTGTGTGTGTGTCTCAGGTGCAGCTGGAAAAGGGGCTCAGGCTATTTTGGGCACACAGCTTAGCGTAGGGAGCATGCACAGACACACAAAGATGGAGATTTCCCTGTGGAATGCATACAAAATATGTTTTGAAGAAGGGTAAGGAGGGTTTAAACTCTTTATGCACAACTGCAGTTCAGGTGATGCTGAGTCACCTGCAGCCACGCTTAGTATATTTTCCGTGTCTTCAGGTTAAACCCACTGAGTCATCAGGCAGTCTTCAGACACAGTAGTAAATAAAGTTGCGTCACGTCCTGGATGAACCTGTCTCAAACTGACCTACTGAACAAACATAACAACACAGCCCTAACTGTCACGTGATGACATGTTTTTTTTTTATTTCAGCAAAACCACGCAAAGAAACAAACAGATAGCCATGGGGAGGAAGAAGTTCAACATGGACCCTAAAAAGGTCAGACCTTACTCTAAACTGAATGTTGGTCAGAATCAGTGACATGGTTGAAGAACAGTTTTAATATTTTAAAATATCTCCCAGCCATCAGGTTGATTTAAAAAGACCAAAAGGTTACTGAAGTATTTGTGTGCTCTTTTCTTTTAAAACAGGGGATCCAGTTTCTTCTGGAGAACGATCTTCTCCAGAACACCCCAGAGGACATCGCACAGTTCCTCTACAAAGGCGAAGGGCTCAACAAGACAGTCATAGGGGACTACTTAGGGGAACGGTGAGCTCTCCAGTTTTCCTTCTGTTTTTCCTCCACCTTTCTTTTTCCTCTCCCCAGTCAGATCTGCTCTGCATGTGCTCAGATGAGGGCATAAAGCCCCAGGAAATTGGTGGTCTGGATTTATAGAGCAGAGCAGCGACGGGAGACGGTGCCAGTAAAATAATTGAGCGGACATGTGGTTCTTATCGAGGGGAAATCAATGGGGATATGACTGTCAAAACAACAGGGACTGCAAACACAGTGGCTTTCTGTCTGCAAATAAGTGGTGCTGTGACATGGCTGCATGATTTTTACTCTCCACCTTAACCCCAAAACACTCGACTGCTGTGCATTTGCAAAATGAATCCTGTATTAACAGTCTGGAGTCTGTTTTTTTGCTTCTTTTTGAATGGAAAGAGTGCAAATAGTTACTGTGTGTGACATGTGACCCTCCTCTTTTCCAGGGATGACTTTAACATCAAGGTCCTCCAGTCGTTTGTTGAGCTTCATGAGTTTGCGGACCTCAACCTCGTACAAGCCTTAAGGTAACCAAATACAGCACTGTGCTAAAAAAATGAAATGCAAATATGTGTGTTGGTGTGTGTGAAATGAGATTCAGGGAGTCCAAGGAGGTGACCCTGTAATCATTTTCTTTTGCATCAACATAGTGGTTTCATTTAAAATGAATGGGAAGATGCCAGGGATCATGTTAATTTCATGGAAACAGTCTCATCTTTGCAACCTCTGTACGTCCTGACAGATGTTTTCAGTTATTCTGGCTGATTAGACCTCTGCTCTGCTGTGATGGTCAGACATTTTCCATTTACCAAAAAGAATTAAAGGTGTAATTTGTCACGTCCGAACAAGTGCAAAAAGTCTTACAGAACGCTCTAATCTACATGTGTGGGTGCTCACAGGCTCCTTGAATAATAGATGTGAGACATCCATCTATATTACAAAATGCAAATGATATATAGGACTTTTCAGGTCAGAAATTACAGTAACTGCTTCTCGTCTCTATACTGTTTGGTATACCTAACCCTATGAATTAATGTTAATGGGAAAACAGCTGAAAGATCCTTAGTATTGTTTGTAATTTAAGGTGAAGATCCACATACTGTGATATACTTTTGCATCAGTGTTTCATGATTTGTCACTCACATTTTCTCCCTCCATTCTTGTTGATGTAGGCAGTTTCTGTGGAGCTTCAGACTTCCTGGCGAAGCCCAGAAGATTGATCGTATGATGGAGGCGTTTGCCTCCAGGTACTGCCAGTGCAATCCTGGTGTCTTCCAGTCCACAGGTACTACACACACACACACACACACACACACACACACACACACAGCAGCAGACATATGAGTCAGACTAATCCAGACAGTCCAGGACAGATACAGTAATATGGGCCAGCCAGACCACCTCAGATCAATGTTTTTGTTGGTCTGTCTTCCCCCAGTAGACATCTGGACCCATAAATCTTTAACTCATGGACACAACCATGCAGATTTTTCCTAAAGCATGGGATAATAAGAAGTTTTTCTGACATTATAGCTCTTTCAGAGTCAGATCTTGACCGGACCAGCACACTTGTTTACTTCTCTGTTTACGAGATGCCTCACTAATCGCAGTGTGATGACTATTTGTGACTCCTGCAGCGATAATTAAATAACTAAATCGATCACCAGGCAGTAGTGATCATTTGTGCAATCTCAGCTGGTCCCACATGGTCTGCTGCTCCTGTGTTAACCGAGCAAGTGTTGAGGAGGACACAGGTGACAGCTCAGGTCATGAATATGGATGTGGTGCAGTGGCGACACACACAGGCTTAGTTATTGGTCATCTCTCAGGACTGCCGCTCTGGGTCGTAAATTACAGAGCAGGGGATGTCGACTAGGGTAGTTAGGCTGTGGATGGATGAGGTGGAGGATGTTTAGCAGGAGTTATGATGTGGAGTCACAAGAGCAGCACATCATGGATTTGTGTGTGTTTGTGTTCATGACTGCATCTTTCCAGACAGCGCCACGAGCCACGTGTCCTAGAATATGGAGCACTTTGTTGATTATACTCTCCTTTTTAATAGACAGAGTCCTAAATGTTTGTGATGACCAAATCTGTTGATGGATTGCTGTCTAATTAATCACAAATTATTGTGCTGTCACCTCAATACCACTAAAGTAAATGATCCATCCACTGTGCTGCACTTGGTATGAACTCACAGTTTGGTTTTGAGGAATAAAATGTTTAAAATGTATAAACAATGTTAATATAATCTTTATTTATAATATCACTACACTAATCCATAACTCCAAGACACACAGAGACGTGTTTTCCACTTCCCACTGACTCACTTTATAATTACCTCCACAGACACCTGCTACGTCCTATCATTTGCCATCATTATGCTGAACACAAGCCTGCACAATCCCAATGTCAGAGACAAGCCCCCCGTGGAGCGCTTCATCTCCATGAACAGAGGGATCAATGAGGGGGGTGACCTCCCAGAGGAGCTACTCAGGGTAAGAGCCTTGACTTTACTAGTTTGTTAGGTATGACAAATGTATCCAATGTAGCATGCACAGAAAAAAAGAAACCTACAGCGAGTCCTCCGTCATGAAGCAGCGAGTCTCGCTTCACTAATTGAGATGTCGTAACTCAGCAGAATTAGATCTCCTCCCCAGATGCTGATGCTAATGATCTCGCGTGATCTTTTAAAAGAAAAACACATTAAAGCAAATTCTTCTACCCACAATGTGCACGCTGTGCTCTCGGCTTCTATTAAGTAGCAAAAGGTGCTTTGTTAAAACTTCCAGAGTCTCACTTTCAGGGATCAGAATAGAATTGATCTTGTCTAATGTGCCGTTATTGGATATGGAGGCAGTATGGAAGTTGTAATGTAAACTTTTATTTTCTTTTTCTCTTCAGAATCTATACGACAGCATCAAGAGCGAACCCTTTAAGATCCCAGAGGATGATGGGAATGACCTGACGCACACTTTCTTCAACCCAGACAGAGAGGGCTGGCTGCTTAAATTAGGTTTGTGTGTGTGTGAGAGACTTTATTACTCATCCTTGTTGCACTACTGGACTTAACTCTACATAAAAAACTTTTTTGTCTGCAACTGCCAGGCACTGGAGGTGAGTAGACAAATTGGTTTGAAGAAAGTGTTTTGGTACATAAAAGGTCACACATGCGGGACATATCATCATCACCAGTAGCACTGTGTCCATGATGGATTGGTGGTGATTTTTTCACCCAAATCTCAGAGTGAAAAATAAGGAGGAGAACAAAAAGTCTCTGGAAAGCGTGCATGGCTTCATATATAACCTGCTGGCCCTACCCGAATACTGACTGAACCAGTGTGTGGGTGTTAGAAAAACCAGAAAGAAAAACTCTTAAACATGAAACAGTAACAAACATTTAATCACTATTTAAATGTGTTTTTTTTTTAAATAATCTCCTCCCTCCTTAAGATGATGAACTACAGTATTAAAAAGGGAAAATCTCCATTAGTCAACATTATCAAGGTGAATTTCACACTGCACAGATCAAAAACACTATTTGATTTTACACTTGTTAGTGATTACATTAGAAACTAGAAAAGCACTCAGAGAGCACAGACCTCCGCTGCGGTGGTGACTTTTTTTTATTTATTTAAAGTTACCCCCGATGCCAAGGAGGTTATGGTTTCACTTGTTTGTTTGATTGTTTGTTGGCTTGTTGATTTGTCGGTTTGCAAAGTAAAATTTCGTCAAAATCCATCTACAACATTTTGAGTTAGCAAACCAACAAACCAACATACAATTAAACAAACCCCGGTGAAAACATAACCTCCTTGGCAGAGGTAATAACCAGTTAATTGGTGGCACTAGGCATCAGGCACAGGTGGTTTGACTAAGCCTGGCATCTGATTGCTACAGGGAATGTTGGGAACCTCAGCAAAAGATATGGAGGAAACCTTTTCACAGTCCTTAAGTATTATTCTCACAGCGGACTGAGAACAAGATGACAGAGGATAATATCACCCCTGCTCTCTTATTTGACATTTTACCCTTAATCACGTCTTTGCGTATCGTTATATCTGTCTGTCCCTCCAGTCTGTCGACTATTATTATTATTAATATGTGTAATCATCCCCAGACTAATCTTAGTTCCTTACAGTTAAGAGTTAACAGTAACACTGGGTGTTTAACTGTCTTTCCATGTCGGTGTTGATAAAAGAAGATTTATCCATGAGGATTGATAACCTTAACATTACCCGTCAATAAAACAATCAATAAAAGGGTTACATATATTCACTGTATTAGGCCTACACTAGGCTGGGAAAAAACATTTTACTGAATGTGTGATAAAATGGCATGGATGTGTTTTGTGTGTGTGTGTGTGTGTGTGTGTGTGTGTGTGTGTGCGTGCGTGCGTGTGTGTGTGTATTATCGTCATCTTAATGGTGTTTGGGAATGAATGCGCTGTAATTATTTGTTCTGTGAGAGTTTGTGTGCTAATATGTGGTCGCCTGCTTTCCCAATGAGGTAATCATTTTTTGTCTTTGGTTCCTGTTTGTTTACACATGTTTTTAATTTGGACCTCATCTGCAGTTCACAAAATATTAAAGACATTACTTTAAGTCATTACTTTTTTTTTAACACTATTAATTGTTGTTAAAGGTTGATTTACTATTTACCATAAAAGCTTTAATAGCTTGGATGCTGTTTGTCAAAGGTTAGAGTGCAAATGCACTGCAGGTGATCAGTTTTATTACTACGTTCACACACACACACCTGGCTTTGACCTGCACATTCCTCTCGCTCTGAGTAACGTCTCTTTAGTCTCATCAAACTACTGAGTATGAATGCAAATAGCCCCATTGTGGCTCACAGACCTAACATGATTACATTCTAGCGCGGTTCCTCCCTTGAGCCATTTCCCGCACAAGTTCTCACTCTAATATTTCTAAGTTAACTCTCTAAAAATAACCCTGGAGGATGTGAAGGAATAAATGTCTTTTTTTAACAAATCTCTCTCTTTGCTGAGCGGAAATTTGGCCGTGCTAATTCAATAGCCAGAGTCTATTGAAATGTGGGGAAACCCGGAGCTTTTGTAATTATGTATGGCCCATGTGTGGCCATATGTATGGCTTATGTGAGAAAACAGGAAGGAAATGCAGCAGTGAAAAGTGTTGCTGTGACCGTGAGGGATGGTTAGTATGGAAAGGAACTAATCAGGAATGTTAGGTCAAAGCACACACAGGAAATTGTCAGAAGTGATCATGTGCCTCAGGTTTTGGTTTGTGTTTTTTGTTTGTTTGGAAACTCACGTCTGCATTTGAATGTCTCATCTCCCACCAGGAGAGCGAGTGCTGCAGTCACTGCCAGAGGCTGAATCCTGCTTCAAACTAACGTGTCGGACGTTTGCACTCCCTCTCTCTCTGTCTTTGCTTTTTTGATGTAGTTTGCACAATTTAACACGTGAGGTGGTGAGCTTGCTATGGGGTGTGCATGTGTGAGTTTTGTGCGTACGTACTGTTTCTACGTGTGTTCCTTCAGGGCTGCTTTAGCTGCCACATCAGGTTCATAGCAAGTGTAGTTTGCTCCCCTCTCCTGAGAGCCAATGAGGTTTTATCCTGTAGCCTTTTCAGAAATGAATAAGCAACATCAGCAATAATTTCTCGGTTGCGTGAGTCATCATTTAACAAACCTGAGAGATTGAAGAGCGAGTAGTGGTTGATTGTAATCTCACTGTTCAGTTGTCTTCAAACTGGCTAGCCTGCATATTTCAGGAAGTCAAAGTGACCTCATCACCATAACTATAACATATATGCTGTATATTATCAGTATGAAACCTTCATTCATGTGTAGGGTTGGACATGTAGGAGAGAACTTGTTGTAAAAGAAGATTTGAATGACTTTCCAAAGACATTTATGTCTTTTACTGCTTCATAATCAAATTAAGTATTAATGTGAGTCTAATCGCCACATGACATGATCATGTGGTTGATGACAAGCAGCCTTTCTTACACAGGAAATTGAATTACAGTGGCAAACTAATGAACAAACAGTCAAGGCTTTATATACACACTATATTGCCAAAAGTATTTGCTTACCCATCCAAATAATCAGAATCAGGTGTTCCAATCACTTCCATGGCCACAGGTGTATAAAATCAAGCACCTAGGCATGCAGACTGCTTTTACAAACATTTGTGAAAGAATGGGTCGCTCTCAGGAGCTCAGTGAATTCCAGCGTGGAACTGTGATAGGATGCCACCTGTGCAACAAATCCAGTCGTGAAATTTCCTCCTAAATATTCCACAGTCAACTGTCAGCTGTATTATAAGAACGTGGAAGTGTTTGGGAACGACAGCAACTCAGCCACAAAGTGTTAGGCCATGTAAACTGAAGAGGTCACCAACTTTCTGCAGAGTCAATCACTACAGACCTCCAAACTTCATGTGGCCTTTAGATTAGCTCAAGAACAGTGCACAGAGAGCTTCATGGAATGGGTTTCCATGGCCGAGCAGCTGCATCCAAGCCATACATCACCAAGTGCAATGCAAAGCCAATGGACTGCCACTGGACTCTAGAGCAGTGGAGACGCGTTCTCTGGAGTGAAGAATCACGCTTCTCCATCTGGCAATCTGATGGACGAGTCTGGGTTTGGCGGTTGCCAGGAGAACAATACTTGTCGGACTGCATTGTGCCAAGTGTAAAGTTTGGTGGAGGGGGGATTATGGTGTGGGGTTGTTTTTCAGGAGCTGGGCTTGGCCCCTTAGTTCCAGTGAAATGAACTCTGAATGCTTCAGCATACCAAGACATTTTGGACAATTCCATGCTCCCAACTTTGTGGGAACAGTTTGGAGCTGGCCCCTTCCTCTTCCAACATGACTGTGCACCAGTGCACAAAGCAAGGTCCATAAAGACATGGATGACAGAGTCTGGTGTGGATGAACTTGACTGGCCTGCACAGAGTCCTGACCTCAACCCGAGCGGAGACTGAGAGCCAGGCCTTCTCGTCCAACATCACTGTGTGACCTCACAAAAACGCTTCTGGAAGAATGGTCAAAAAATCCCATAAACACACTCCTAAACCTTGTGGACAGCCTTCCCAGAAGAGTTGAAGCTGTTATAGCTGCAAAGGGTGGACCAACGTCATATTGAACCCTATGGATTAGGAATGGGATGTCATATATATATATATATATATATATATATATGTGTGTGTGTGTGTGTGTGTGTACATATATATACATACAGTATACATACATATGCATATCTGTGTATGTATATATATATATATATATATATATATATATATATATATATATATAGTATATATATGTATGCAATGTGACTCTGTAATATCTATATATTTTTAACAGTTGTGCAGAAGAATGAGAAAGCAGGGTGGATGTGCGTCGGCTTCATTAATGAGTATCACATCCTGATGGGAGACCGCCAGTCTGTCATTGCGGCCTTTGTGTGACTTCCTGTCTCCTCTTCCTCTTCCTGTCAGGGGGTCGAGTGAAAACCTGGAAGAGAAGGTGGTTCATCCTGACTGACAACTGCCTCTACTACTTTGAATACACAACAGTGAGTGTGACACTAATGTGACGTTTTGATCAGTAAAGTGTCTCTTTGTTCTCCTGTGCACCGGTTTAAATGCTTTAATGGTCATCACTTGTCCTAGCAGAGCGGCGCTTGTCGAAGGTTATCACAAAAATGGTTCGGCTCGGCCCTGTGATGCAACAAAGAGCTTTTTTTCATCAGTATTTTTTTCTTTATGAGTGCTAGTGGCCACATGTGTTTGTCTATCTGTGCCACTTTCAGTAAGTTATGAGGTTGAAGATTTTTATCATTGCCTCTGCATCCCTGCTGGCTGCTACATCAGCACTGTCCTCTCTCTACCCTTGTATTATCCTTCAGGACGCTATCATTATGTCCTGTCCTCTGGTCTGACACACATTATCTGCTCCATTAAAGAGCAGCGGGGATGAGAGGAGAGGAGAGCAGAGGATTTTATCCACTTTCCTGTATATTGGCAATTTTGTGCTCTCACTTTGTACTTACTTGGTTGTTTTTCTCCTTCCTCTCATGTTTCGTCATTAGGACAAGGAGCCTCGTGGGATCATCCCACTGGAGAACCTCAGCATCAGGGAGGTGGAGGAGCCCAGGAAACCTGTGAGTGTTGCCTCATGAGAGACCTCTCCTTTAGATCCTATGTCAAGTATCTTTTCTCTGTTAATGTGTTTATTAGATGCTTATACTGTATCTTAAGTGCATTTCCTGTCATGCAGTCACATCTAACAGTAACACAGCATTGACATCCTGATCCTTGTCCATCCTCCAGAACTGTTTTGAGCTCTATAACCCCAATCACAAGGGCCAGGTGATCAAAGCCTGCAAGACGGAGGCAGATGGACGTGTTGTTGAGGGCAACCACGTGGTGTACAGGATATCAGCACCAACGCCGGAAGAGAAGGAGGAGTGGATTAAATCCATCAAGTAAGACTTCACACAAGTAAAGTTTGACATTTGGGAAACATTTTTTTTTTCAGCTGAGAGGGTTTAATCATCTGAAGTCTTGAGGTGTTGCCTGGCAACGTCACGATAAATCCTGTCGTAACACAATTTGTTTTTATACTTCACTGTTGTATAGATGAAACAACAAAGATGTAACGTGTTAATAAGTGAGCTGTAGAGACCATTAGATGGTTTCCAGTCCTTATGCTAAGCTAAGCTAATTATCTGTATCTTCCTATTCATTTTACAGGAGGATCTTTTCATCTTATACTCACCAAAAAATAGTTTTCTTCCCAAAATGTCCAATTATTCCTTCAATAAATGCCCTGGTTTAGATGAGGGAATGCAGCTGATTTAAAAGTAAATTATCTTGTGTTGGGTGGTTGACTTCGTTAACTGATTATAGCCAAGCCACTACTGCTCAGTAATGGTTAATAATGGTTATGCAAAAATATTTGCTACACACACAAACCTCGAAACTTCAATAAACTAGTCGGGCCTATGGACCACAGGTAAAATTTGGATGTAGCCAAGATGCAGAAATATACGGACGTGAGTTAAGAAACACTTTCATCTTTCACCACAAAGTGTGGTTTGCTTCTGTCAGATACCATACGTACTGTAGCTCTCAGTAATAATAACCTTGTCAGTGGCCTAAATGTTGCTCTGTTATTGCCTGCAAAGAAGATGGTGCAATGTCAAAGAGAGTTGGCTCAGCAGAACAGAACACTTGTATACTGTAATATAGTGCAAGCCCCCTCCCCCTCCTTCCATACTCTCAAAGAGCATTCACTGGGGAAGTGATGGAGGATTAGTCACTGCTTATAGCAGCACAAGGGTGAGCCAGCAAACCCAGCACACCTATCCAGGAGAGGCAGCTCCAAACTGGGTTGACGTACTCGCAGCCACAGAGGCTAACAAGCCAGAGGGATCCAAGAGGATTCAGGGTCTGTGGAGATAAAAGGTGTTTTATGGAAATGATGACTTCCCCCCTTTGCTGAAGTACAGACGATCACAGAGGCAGTGCTAAATCTGCCTATCTGGAGTCACAAGCACACATACCCAGATGATGGTGGACCAAGTGGGTCAATGGAGAAAGTGTGCTCGTAGATCAGTGCAATGTGAATAAAAAAAAAAAGAATATAATAATATATATAAAATTTCTAGTTCCCATTCCATTAGATGTATTAGGTTTTTACATATTTTTAAGGACAGAAATAGAGGAAATGATGTTAGTCACGACAGGCTTGCTTGGATTTCCTCACTCTCCAGTGGAGTTTTTGTTTCATGAAATTGGGTTGTGCAAAATGACAATGAGCGGTATGAAAGAGCGGGATAGTCATCGCATACAGGCTCTTTCTTCAGTGTGTGGCGTTGTAAAGGGAATCGGAGATATCCGCAGTGGGGGGTTGAGCCTCTTCTTGCTTTGCGCTTGTGCTAACAGGATTTAGCAGCCGTGAAACTGGGCTCCTTAGTAAAGCCCAAATGGCTTCCTGACTCACTGGCTCTCATTGTGTGCTGTCTCTCCATCGCTCTAACGCAGAAGAGTCAATGATCTTGAGCACCGGCACCTTTGTTCACCCTCCTTCAGACCTATAAACCCTGCAGAATAGTGCAAAGGAGAGTGTGTGATGGTGTGTTTTACTACAAGTTCTGGAGGAGGTTCCAGCAAACTGGAGTACCAAGAAAAACCTTGATGGGGGGGCGGGGGGTCCCTCTTCAGAAACCATGGAAACCAAACTAGGTCACTCTACAAACTTTCTTCCTTTTTTGATCTAGTTAAGGCAGGGGTTTGTATAAATGTGCCTACATTTCCATATCAAAGATGCTCCTCTCATGTGGCCTTGTTATTTATTTCATCGCTGTCCTTTGATTGGCTTCTCCTCCAGGGCCAGCATCAGCAGAGACCCTTTCTACGACATGCTAGCCACCAGGAAGAGACGCATCGCCAACAAGAAGTGAAGAGGGACAATCTTCTCAACCTCCAGCCCCTCCGCCTTTCTCGCCTTCGGTTCATGAGCACATAAACAACACATGCTGCAGCGCCGGTTCACCACAAAAATGACTGTCAACTCCAGGAAAGACTCAAATACAAACTAGTTCTCAGTCTGCTGGACTGTTTACAAGTGAAGTACACTTACTGGGGAGACTCCAGGAAGCGCTGATATGTGGACTCTTGCATGGAGCAGCACATTGAAAACCAAGCAGCTTCTCCTCCATCTCATACACACCCCCTACCTCCCCTATCATGGTCATAACAAGTGTCCCTAAAGCCCTAAAGCACAACTGCCATGTTTCAGGTGCAGATGCATGCATGTGGGTTATTATAGACCAATATGTTTGTGTTTGTGTGTGTGCGTGTGTGTGTGTGTGTGTGTGTGTGTGTGTGTGTGTGTGTGTACGCAGCAGTGTGCATGCTATCAATGCACACAATATCTTCTTTATGGGCGCATCAGTGATACAAGCGCTTCCTCCACTGTGCTTTCAGAAGTTGTAATTCAAAGTTCAGATTTTGGATTTATGGTTGGCTACACAGGGAATACAATGTGGGGATGAGTAGAGACGTTTTTGGGATGGGGACAGACAGACAGACACATTTGGGAGGTTGTGGCAAGATCAGAGCAGCAAGACCTCACCTGGACGTCATCATCTCACGCCGGTGCTGAATTCTTGTCTACAGGTGTCACAGCTGGAGCTCTGCTCTGAGTGACCTCAGAAAACAGTGCTAGCCTACGTTTAGCGCTACAGTCTTGAGTCAGCTGGGCTGATTTCATTAATTTGTGCAGAGCAGAGAATTTTGAAATGTGCATACTTTTTCATTTAAGTTTAGGAGAGAATGAGCTTTTGCAGAGGCTTCAGATCAATCATGCTTTTTGGACTTAAAGTTCTAATCCTTCAGATATCACTCCTGGTTGATGACTAATGATGGCATATACATCAAAAACTCCTTTAGCAGTCACTTACAGCAGAAGTGTCTTGTTTACAGTGCAGCAAAACAAATAGTTTTGATGAAGTCTGTGAAAAATAATTGTAATTTCATTGTCTTTCATTCTTTTTCTTGTTTCAGTCCCTCAAAAAGAGGATCAGAGAAAGGTGAACACTAAACAATGACAATTTACATTTTTTTATTTCATCCATGATGAAATAAAAACACTAAAGTTGGATTTTATGGATGCAACCCCTCCTGCATGTGCAGGAATGGTGGACTACCCAATGAAAACCAATATTTAGGGAGATGTTTCCAGATTGTGAATGCATAAATTGGCTGTAAATTAAATGCTGACCAGAAATAAAGTCAAAAAATGGGATTGATTCAATGGAAATCTGAAGGCTTTTAACTTTAACATGTCTATGGGGTAGGTTTTTTTATGGCTGTGCAATGGCCCTAAAGGGTACCAGTCTGATTAAGCTTGTTTCTTTTCTCTCGTCCATGGCCTATGTCAGTGAAGGTCAATGTATTGTTGTGATCCTGTTTGGTTTGTAATCCTGAAGAATCATTGCTTGCTTTTGTGTTCCTCTTTTAAAAAAGTATATAACTAATAACCAACAATCATTTTTGTATTTATTTTCATTTGTGAAATGGTTTAATACTACCTGTAAATGTTTAACAATGTATGCTTAAGTTATGTATGTGTGTATATATAATGTATAGGTTTCTGGTCTCTTTGTTGTCGTATGCACACTCTGTGTTTGAGCCTACAGGCTGAAGTTTGGGGTCTTCTTTACAAAAGTCTTAAACATAATCATAAGAGCGCATGATGTGGATGATGATGATGATGATGATGATGATGGTGATATTGATGGTGAACAACTGTGATGATGCTCTTTAAAAAGCCATGACTAATGAGTGAGAACGTACTATTTATGATGATGATGATAAAGATTATAGTGGAAGTGCTGTTTGATGTTAATGATGATGACTATAGTGAAGTAATATCAGTGATGATGATGACGATGCTATCATTGATGATGATGTCAAAAACTATAAACACTAGTAGTTTTCTATTTGTGATTGTAAAATAAAATGAAAGCCTTGTGGTCAGGGCAAAATATTATCTTCTACTGCCCTGTGTGGGCTTATAGTTACATTAACTTTTATATTCTCTGTAAAAGCAGTCATGTTGTACATTATGTGTATCTATATAAAGTATACATAAAGCTTACAGCAGATGTATGCATATTCATTATTCATGCTTGTCTTGACCTACTTATTTGCATAAGTAATGAGCTATCATCAATGAATTATACAGACTCTTGAGCGGTGACGATCTCTCTAAAGGTATAACATGCCATCATGCATCATACAGCATGATAGTGTTTGAGTCAACCTGGTAGAAAACATGAAACATGAAAGGTAGAGGAAAACAGTTTAAGTCCCTGAGAGAAATCTGAGTCGGGGGAGGATGACTGGAGAGAGAGTGTCCTCTACTGGTGTTTTTTTCTTTTTTTTTAAATATATCTAAAAATCTTAATAAAGGTATACTGTACAAGTAAAAGCCACACTGTTTAATTATTATGAAGGATTAAAGTCAGTGTTGGAGAATTACATTTTTTCTCAATTTTTTAAGCATGACACCTACTGTGTCACTCAATCAAAATACATACTAATAAATCCAAAATATCGTATAGTGCACTCCAGCCCAGTACTACCTTTACAGTATGACCACAGGTATGATTAATAATGGTATTGTGCATGTTGGCTCACTGGAATGATTACATGACATGATCTGAACTAGACCAAGACCACTTCTTTCAGTTACACCTGTGTTTACCCTGCAGTTACCTGCCAAAATGGCCGTTGTGGAAAAGGCCAAGCGCAAACGTGTAATATAATGTACACATCAGCAGATACTGTGGCAGGACAGTTGTATGGGTTAGCTAAAGAAGCTGTTGAATGTATTTATGTTGGGTTTCATTACCACCGTTATAATGTATCCCTTTAACTATGTTTAGGGTCAGAAAGAGAGGTAAGGGTCATTTGAAACCAGCAACAATTTGATTAACCCTTCCCCTCGAAAGCCAACAGATTTGATCTATCATTTTTTTTTTAAAATACAAAAACAAAAAGTTAACACTTTCTGCTGGTGGACAATTCTATTAAAATGTTTACATTTTAATAGAATTGACTCTATGAGGTTAAGCGGTAGAAAATGGATGGATGGATGTAAAACAAACTATGACCCACGAAGATGAAATGTCGCTCCAGAAATTACAAGGACAACACCGCCTCCCAGTGGATAAATGCAGTGAAGACATTTATTTTGCAGATGAATATTCCTGCACACTGTCACCGTTATCTTTTTAATGGTGAAGCACAGTGTTGCTACATCACCACTGACACACAACACTTAATATGCAGCATCATCTTTACATCAGCTCCCATTGTTTTTTCATATAATGTCCAACAACAGCACATTTTATATAAATATCTCTATAAAACAAACCTCTATGATCGTAGCTTGTTCAGAATGGATGTAATTGTGCACCTGGATCTCCCTCCTCATTCGATTACAAAGGAAAATTAACTGTTATGAAGCCAAGTTGTCAGACTTCTTGGACCTGTTTCCTTCCAGCCTGCCATCTGGTGGTTGTTATAGATAGATTGTCCTTTCATTTCATCACGCATCTTTGCCTTTGGGAGAAACTGTTGCCCGATGTTTTCTTTTTCTGTATTTTTTTTTTTTTTTTTGCTGTAAGACATAATGTATAAATTCTGCCGCAGAAGAAAAATGCCCTAAAGCATAAGGAGAATTTTTATTGCAAAATAAGGAAGCTGAGATATTCACAAAAAGAGTAACAAGAATGAGGCACTGGAGGGTCAAACGCACATTTAAAATACAGTTTTTCTCTTTTCAGATAAAGTTAAAATTCATTTTTTAGACCTTTGCAGAAAGACTGACACTATAACCATGTATTGTTTTTTCTAAAACGTGCAGACTCCACGTAGAAAAAAACAAGTAGGTGTTGATACGACAACAAGTTCCTGATAAGCATCTGAAAGCCTTTAAAAAGCCACAAAAGGCTCAGATGAAAATCTTTCCTTACGTCGTTACATCACTATCAAAACTGCACATTCTTCTCCCCAAAAAACATCAAAGTCCCAGTTAAATATCTAAGTTGTGTCTGGGCCTCCTGACTCCAGTGACCTTTTAGTGACCTTCAGTAAGCTTTAGGTGCTGCTCAGCAGGGCGAAGAGGAGACCTGATCATAGTCAGGGCACTTGAGGAGAGCAGGGTAGCTGACGTTCATCTGGAGCGAAGCATCACTGGAAATGTCGGAGGGACTTCGGCCTCGCGACCAGGCGTCCGGGTGGAGGAACTGGCCCGAGTGGTCAGAACAGTTGCTGAGACGAGGGCGATAGAAGCTGGGGTGACGAGGCTGGTAGAGCTCGTCTGCTGAGTAGCGCTTCATGAACAGGTAGACGGACATGACGCCTGCACTCTGCAGCGTACACATTAGGACACATTAGAGTGAAGTAAAGTCATTGCATCACCATATAAATAATGAACTCAGAAATGTGTATATAAAAAGAATAAATGATAGTGCACTTACAATAGAAACAAAGCCCCTTGTTGTTTTTGCCAGTTTATTTGTTATTATTGAATTGAATTGTGATTGTTCAGTTTAGTCTCATTCACCTTCATCAGCAGCCTTCAGCTGGTGGCAATCAACCAAGCTGAGAAACTGAATAAGAAGGTTGTGTTTTCCTTGCTCAGTGTTTTTTGGATGGCAGCGGGTCAACACCTTCAGCTGTGATTTCTTTTGGAATAGTTTGTGAGTGAAAGTGAGGTGAAAAGTATGTTTTATGTTTAGTTGTGAATCTTTCTGCTCTCGGCCACCATTAAAAATCTACATCCCTTCCCAGAGACTCCCAACTTCAATTCTTTTGTTAGGTACAGTTTTTCTGTTATTCTATGACTGAGTGTCTGTTCCTACAGTCTCCTTGTAGAACCCAAAGGGGGCCTACTTAAGGTTTTTACCGTCAATGTGTAGTTCACTTTGTTGTGTATACCTCAGACCCCACGTTCACCATGCACTCCACCCACTACAGTTAGCATACTAGATGCAGGCGGGGGGATGATACTAGCCTGTATCTGCTATCTGGACAGAGGGAGTGGCGCTGTGAGGATCATGTTCTTTGATTTCTCAAGCACTTTCAATGCGATCCAGCTGCTTCTACTGAGAGACATGCTGGCAGATATGGGGGGTGGAGTCACACCTGGTGACCTGGATCACAGACTACCTCACAAGGAGACCACAGTACGTCAGACTGAAGGACTGCTCATCAAAGACTGTGGTCTGCAGCACTGGTGCATCACAGGGGACTGACTTCAAATACTCTGAAATCCTCAGAGTCATGCCTATGTGGAAATACTGAGGACTTTATAGTTTGGTGCAGAGCAAACCATCTGCAGCTGAACACTATCAAGACCAAGGAGATAATGATGGCTTTTCAGAGGTCCAGGCCACATCTGCAGAAGATCTTCAATGTGGGGATCCAATGTGGAGGTAATCAGGACCTATAAATACCAGGACTGCAGCTTGACGACAGACTGGACTGGTCATCCAGCAGTAAGAGGTGGACTGCATCACATCAGTGGCAGAGAGAAGGACTTTGAGCAAACTGTATTTATCTAGATATGTTGTTATACTAAAGCTTATCTTTTAATTAGAACTAAAATGTTTCTTTAATATTAAGATGTTCTATTTGTGTATCTACCATATAATGCACACATTTTGTTCGTTGTTTAACATCTTTGGACAATGGTGCAAATAAGTTCCCTGATCAGAGTCAAACAGACGTTTGTGTCGTTTGTGTTCAGTCGCTCACCTCAGTGAGCAGGAAGGAGATGGCAGCGAAGGCAAAGGACCAGCCGTACTTGTAGGTGAAGTAGGCCTCATTGCTCTTTGTCCTGTTCAGCATTTCATCATTTATACTGGAGATGTACAGCACCAGACCCACCACCAGAGCCAGACCTGAGACAGAAATTCAGGGTTGGACAAAAGCAAAAGGGAGCAAGAAAGAAGAAGACGAGAGATATGGGAGGAGAAAAGATACCTGAGAGGATAAAGAAGATCCCAGAGACAAACGCCAGGATGGTGCGGTGTGGCCGGACGTGACCGATGTTGTTGAGGATGAAGCCGATGAACATGAAGAAGAGGCTGACCAGAGGGAATGGAGTGGCTGAGCGGATCATCTCTGAGGAGAGGAGGAAAGACGCAGTTCAACCACAAAACACACAGCAGATGTGGCAAATTTAGAGTTTCTCATCTATTCTCAGAGTGAAATTAAAGATGGTTCTGTTGGGAGGAAGGAGGAGCAATCAATGTAGAAGTAAAGACAGAAAATAGACACTTTTGGTCTTTTTGCCACGGTTTTACAATATCAGAGCTTGTTGTACTGACTCACTAGAGTGGATTTATCCCTCGGTGAAGCTTTGACACTGAGCCACATTGAAGGACTTGTGAGCAGAAAAGGGTGGAAAATGTAATAAGTATGCTGGAGAGAAGCATGGCTTCAGCAAGAGGGTTCAGATGGCTCATCTGTCTGGCAACATTCTGACGATTTCTAAGCACAACCTTAGTGGAAAAACACCACGTTTTATCCATGAAAATACTCCTGCTTATTTATTTGGATAACCCCAATAAAGCATCTAGAGTTATTCAGCCTGAAGTTACTCACTGAGCACGTTCACTGTGGACTCTGATGTCACCTGGATGTTCATGGGCATGATGTAGGTGACAGTGAAGCAGCGACCAGACTCGTCACCTGAGGAGGACATGGAAACAACAAACTTGAGACAAACTTCAGGTGAACAAGATCGATGAGGAGGCATGAAAGAATAGAAATGTAGAGCTCATAGAGAAAACACACTCACACACTCACATTCACACCTATGGTCAATTTAAATTAGCCAATTAACCTAATCCCCATGCATGTTTTTGGATGGTGGGAGGAAGCCGGAGTACCCAGAGAGAACCCACACAGACACGGGGAGAACATGCAAACTCCACACAGAAAGGCCCCGGGCCATCATGAACCACTGGACCTCATATTATACTCCATGAGCCATAGCTTTCACCACCAGGGTATGCACAGGTGTGCTGCATCAGCTATTCTTACCTGTCTGTCTGCAGTTGCAGTTGCCAACCATTGGAACAAAAGCTCATATAAATCATACATCCTTGCTGTAATATGAGTATCCTGTATTTTAAAAAGAACATATCTGGATGAATGTCCCTCCTTCAAACTCTGTCAAAATGTGCCATCAGCTTTCCTTTTTTTCACACAAGTGTGAGTTACATCACATCCTGTGAAGAGCACGACACAGCCATTATAATCACTTCAGCACCTTCACAAACAGACTGGAGTTATCTGTTATCTTTCACTCTGCTTCTTGCACTGCACGCTCACTCTCTCTCTCTCACACTCAGGAAGTAATTGTGAATATGTGGACGTCAGAGGGCTAGCTGATGCAGTGACGATATGTCAGTGTGACAGGATCATCACACATCTCGCTGCCACATTTAGCTGCTGCACAGTGAACAAGGAACCCTTGAATAGAAGTCATGCCACTCAAATCTGTGCCACGATCACGACCGAGTCGTTACTCACCAGCCAGGGAGCAGACTCTCCAAAGGCCCGAGTGCAGTGAGGTCTTGATGTCAATGCTCTGGTTTAGAGGCATAATGAGGCCTTCCTCCAGGTACAGCCAGTAATCGGTGCTGACCGCCACTCCCAGCAGCCCCAGGCCGCTGATTGCAAAGACACTGCTGAGCAGCATCAGGGCCTTCCTGCTGCACGCACTCATGGCTACAGCTTCCAGCAGGGCTGGCTGAAAAAAGTTCAAGAGGAGGAAGAAGGGGAAAAAAGCAGGATTACTAGTAGGAAGTTAAGGGAAGTTGGACATGGAGAACCTTAAATAATACATACATAAATACATACCAGACATATATATATACGTATATATATATATATATATATATATATATATATATATATATATATATATACAAACACACATATATATATGTATATATATATATATATATACATATATATATGTGTGTGTGTATATATATATATATATATATATATACGCGTATATATATATATATATATATATATGTGTGTTTGATGCAGTCACCTCACTAGGTTTAAGGTCAGTTGTTGAGAGATGCTGTCTCTCAGCAGAGAAAAAGAGAGAGGCAGGGAATGAAGAGAAAAAGATTAAGAGATTATATTTCACTTTCATCTTTCTCTGACAAAGTTGGAGAGGTTTAAGAAGTCAAATATAGTCGTTGTGATGAGCAACTTATAAAATTAACACTCCCAAATATTTCATTGATTTTGCTTCCCACTTCATTTTATATTTCAGCTGAATGTCTTTACTTGGTGTATAATTAAAAGAGAGTACTTGTGTCTTAGCTACGTTCAATTTATAACCTGATTTTTGGCCATACTCGTCAAGAGTCACCATGAGTTTAGGGAGTGTTAAGAAGTCAAATGTCGTCGTGATGAGCAGCTCATAAAATGTCAAGGCAGCCAGATAACTGGAGGGGTCGATAACATCTTAGTTTGGTTGTTGTGCAAAAAATCTAAATAAATTAATATCACAAGATGTTGTTTTCAGTTTAGCTTTTTGCAGACAGAATGGGGAACTTACAATTTAAACCTGTCATAGTATTTTTCATTCATGACACGTCCACCTCCTCTCCAATAGAAAGTTTTACTGTCACAATAAATTATGATTCAGTTCATGTAGCTGCTGATCCTGTCCAACTGTAGGCTACACAAATGTACAAACACTCACATTATTTGACATTCAATACTGGGTTTTGACATTTTACAGGCATGAATCAAAGCAAAAGCCCTTAAAATGACTGGATGTTCATAAGTCAGTCAGTTAAATCTCATTAAGCAGTGTTCAGATAGAGGACACAGAGTCAACCAGAGGCTAATTCTTGTGCTTGTCAAAACTATAATAACCAATTTAGACTTATTCATTTTCAATCAGAATTTAAGCTGCCCGTGTTGCTTTGGGAGGTCAGATATTATTCACATAAACACCTGCAAGGTCACCTCTTTTATTTTGAAGAGGCCTATTAACATTGTACCTCACATCAATCATCATAATAATCAGTGAATATATGAAACACATCGGATTATAAAGTCCAGCTAATAATTAGAAGCGTGAGTTTAAAAATATGCGACGGGCAGCAGGCAGACACTTGTTCCTACCTGTTTGGAACCAGTCCTCTCTCAGCGCTGTTTCCTGCACTCGGAGCAGATATTGTACTGAAAGTTGTAGATTAAAAGCCGCAGAGAGAAGGACTGTCCTGTCTGTTTGGTCGGTGACGACTTGGGAAGGAAATGTCGCAGCTCTCCGACGATTTGCTCGCAAATTCCTTCAGAAAGCTGTGGAGACGCAGCGGTGCGTCAGCGCAAATGTGTCCAAGAGAAGAAAGCAGAGAGTCAGAGCAGACAGGCTGATGCTGCTGCACTGACTGCCTGCAAATACAGAGAGAGACACAGAGAGGGCATACAGCATACTGCATATACACTACATGTCTGCAGTGATTCAGGACCAAGGACAGCTCCGCTCTGCGCTGACAGCAACTGTAAAGAGAAAATACCTGGGAAGTATTTTTGAAAGTACTGTAGGTCATTCATTCAAATTAAGCACTTGTGTTATAGATCAGTAATAGAACATTATTAGACACACCTGGGCTCTCCACTACAACAGCTCAGCTATTAAATCAACCTTTACACAGATAACAAGGTCAATATTAACTAACTATAACTGTTTATTGTAGAGGCAGTGGTTTACATTAGATTGTATTGGTGACCATAATATAGTAGTCCTATTTGACTATAGTTACTGGATAACATGATGTGGCATTTCTTGCTTTTGACAGTAACCTCCTGGGCCAGATGTAAAATATGTTTCAAATAATATTTTGAAGTATGTGCATGTGCAAAAAACATAAAGCCTCCTTCCCTTTGGTATTTTATAGGACAAGAAATATAATCTTCCCAACTGCAGCTGGCCCCATCAACCCATTATACCCCAACCCCGTTTTTGTTGTTTCCGTTCATCTCTGTATTGTCTGTTTCACCCTATGCTCAGAGTTTTTTCCCCATTTATTTATTCTTTATTGTCACTTTATTACCTTCTGTTCTTATATCTACACTATGTTTATATGTCATGCACCAAGTGATACCAAGTGAAATTCCTTGTATGTGCAAACTCAGTTGGCAATAAACTTGTTTCTGATTCTGATATAGTCAAATGTTACGAGTGAAGCTGGAAATCAAACTCTTTGCTTCCTCCCCAAAACAAAACAGAGCAGTTCCATATTTTTCATACTTTATTTCTACACAGTATCCATCATACCACAATGAACAGAGGAATAAGAAGAATTGGGTTAACAAAAGCTGGGGAGTGAAGGAAACAGAAAAATCCCTGTGGCTCTAAGTGTAGTGGTGCTGTACCCTGACTGGCCTGGCATGTGATTATCTCTGTCATGGCTCCAAAGCTATTTTTGTTTATTTTGTTCTTTTTTTCTTCTTCCTCTTCTCCGTTAAAGATTCTCAATGTGAGACGTGTAAACATTCGTTTCTCTTTTGGTCCAAATGTGACAGCTGCAACATCAGTCTACATGTCAAGTAAATAATCCAGGGGTCAAGAGTAATTTAGCAGTTTTATAAAACATCACTGTTGAAGCATTGAAACAGCCTCTAAAAAATAACAAATGGACACACTTGACTGAAAAAAAAGATCCAATATTGGCACCAGTGAGCAAAAAAGCCAACAGAAGCATTTTACATGTTTCTCTTGTTTATAACTGAGCTCTTTTAGTCAAACAAGTCAGGCTACATGAGGAGACGATGAGTAGAAAAGCGCACAATGCTCGCTGGTTTGTGTCATTCTGGGGAACAATGTGGGGGAAACTCCATGCTCTGTGATCTCTGTATCATGCAGGGGTCTTTCACATGCTTGGATCAGGCCTTGCCTCACGCATGCACACGATATACGCAAGAAAGAAAAGATTCACAGGGCTCCGAAATCCTCACATCGTTACTTAGGTGTTGAATTTGTTACAGAAGGAGTCGGTCATGAGACGACCAAGGCAAGAGGGCATTCAACCAGTTCACACAAAGTAGGTGCTGCGTATTGCCATGACAATAAGTAGTAGAAAACAATGGGGAAATAGTGGAAATACATACAAGGTTTGCTGATACCAAAGCTACCAAAGATTCAGCCAAACGTTATATATATGTGTGTGTGTGTGTGTGTGTGTGTGTGTGTATATATATTTATATGTGCTGTATATACTCTCCTTAGGGGTACTCTAAACATAGAAATGTTCAAACTGTCTACAGCAGTAAAAGCACATTCAGTTTGTAGTATAAAATCTGCAAGTAACTTCTGTTTCTGAAACATATTTACAAAAAAGGTTGACAGACAATAGAGGGTTCTCTCTGGACACAAAAGTTGGATTAAGCGGAACATAAAACAGGAACAAAACTGTTTTTTTTTCCTTTAACAATTAGAAATGTTTTCGTCAGAATAAGAGTCTTCAAAACGTACAACAATCATATATTAACACAGTTTATATCGTGATACTAAACTTGACCAGACGTGTACTGCATCCTAGAGTCTACTGTTCGTACAGAGTCAGAAAAATAAGCATGCAACAGAGATCTGCTTTGTGCATATGGAAATAGCTTGTACTAGTAATTTGTACTTTAAAACACTATCTCTTGGATAAACAGTTTTCTCATTCTATGTGCTGAACGCAACTGCGTTAAAAAGGCCTTGACGTCTTGTGACTGTAAGCATAATGTGCTTCTGTTTCTCTATGCTGAGTTAGAAATACTGCAGCTCCACTTCCTACAAAAGAACACATAGAAATGACCCACTGAGGAGGCTTTAGTGTGTTGGGAAGGCTAGGGAGAGGGAAAAACATTACAAACAACTGCAATAGAAATGATTTTTTTTCCCACTTCTACTTTGGCACTCATGGAAAAGTATACTACCTCTTTTTTAATATATAAATATAAAATACATGTGTAGCTGTTCAGAAGTAGATAAAGCCAGGACAGAGCAGAATAACACTTTCCGTTCTTGTCATGCTTTGCAGCTTGTTGCGTAGTAAAATGTGGAACACGAGAAAGATCTTGCATCTTTAATACATAATAACAAAGGTAACTGATTGACATTCATACACAAGAACGTCTTGGAATAAAGAACATTGTATGAGATGTTTGGGGGGAAATATACAAAAATATCAGTGCCATATACTTTTTCTTTACAACTCGTCAGTCACTTCCTCACACAGATATTGATAACCAGGAGAGAGCACTGCAGAGGATGGTATGACTCTTTTGACGGCTGGAAGGATCCTGTAGGCAGCGGCAGTTCATGCTTTTGTGTTTGTTGTCCTGCTCATACCACACTGTGCAGGGATGGATGGATGAACTGAGGGTTCATGTAGGAGAAGCCTGCGAACTCGCTCTGGTCAATGTTGGCGATGACCAGCTGGTCAGGAGGGGTCAGCACGGGCTGTGTACGTGTGAAGAACTTGTCAAAGTTTTCTGCTCCCTTGCCACACTGAAAGAGATCAAAGGAGATGTCAGAAGTGTCTATTTTGATCTCTGGACTGTGATAGAAAGACACTTCCTTGTGAGTCTTTTAATAGAAAGCTTCCTAATCTCCGCAGAGGGAAAATGTTGAAAATGCTTGATGTGTATCCGGGCAGAAGTTGTAATTAAATTAGTAGCTAACCCTAAGCATCCACAGTGGAGGTCATCAGCATCTGTGTGCAGCTCTTCTCAAATCTGCTATGTGTTGTCTTCAGCTGAATATATACTGTGTGTACATATATATACATTAATGACAAAAACAAAGCAAAATCCTTCAGACTGAGTAATGCACAACACAAAACAAATCGGTGCTTTACAGTGGGTTTCAGCAGCCGCTGTTTGCAGCACATTTTCTCTGGCATCATGGGTAATAGAGTAGTCATAAAGCCTCAGATGGTCTTTTGTTTGTTGCTGCCTTCAGGCCAATTAATGACGACACAACTGTGATACCCCACACAAAGCCCCCATGAATGGATGGATCCAGTAAAGCAATGTTTTCCTCCCCCCTCTCTTTGAGTGCAGAGGATACATCCACTGTGTAACCCTGCTTGCATTGTGTGGAAGTAAAGGGAACTCTTAGAGAGTTATTTTTAATCCGCGATTGCAGTGTGTGTGTGTGTGTGTGTGTGTGTGTGTGTGGGTGTGTGTGTGTGCGTTGCTTCGGGCAGAGAGGGGAAGGAGCTCACAGGGGTCCACAAAGTGAAAAACAGTGTTTTGTGTCTGGTGTCAGTGACAGCAGGGCTGGTGGCTGCAGCTGGGATCCAGCCTCAAGCTCCACCAGCGCTGGAAACCATCACAGTGAGGGTGGATGTTAGCGCACGCAACTGCAATACACACCCATTCATGCATTCACTTGAAGACTGTCTGAGGAAGTGTTTCAGTTCTTCAACGGTACAGTCATGAGGGACACGTCACTGTTTTAGCCTGGTGATTTGCTTGTTTTTTAGCGTCACAGGGTTGGCAAGGCAACCAAACAGGAGTGAAAATAATCACACATTTCTACTTCTGTCATCATCTATCATTAGTTTCTGTATCTTCAAATATCCACCTGTTTTTCTTTGAACTTATGTATCATTTCTACTTTTGGCTAAAGTACAGAAGCTTAAAGTTGACGTAAACATAATAAAATGATCATGTTTGACACCTGCCATCGTATCTTATCTTTGTCATTCAAGCTCAATGAATAAAAAATAGCTAAAATGTCAGTGGGAACTGAAGACAGAATGAATTGTGTCTAAAAAGACTTTAAGAGTTGTAGAGTCTGCATCAGCTGAACTTTACACATCAAGACGCACAATTAGACTGAAAATGTGCAATATCATGTGCAACACTGGGCAACAGGTTAACACAGTATATATATACTGTATAGTATTCTTATATATAGTACACAGTAACAGGATATACATTTGTACACTACCAATTTAGGAAATGAAGAAATGATGCAAATCATTAAGCAGGATGCTTTATGGTGATATTAGATTTGAACAGATATTCCTGTAAGGGACATTTTTATGAATGGTTTTTGCATCCGATTTTCTAAAATATATATATAAAATATAACATACAAACTATGATGGAGATTGACTGGCTTTCTCTCTCACACACACTCAAGGCATCACTCACCACTTTGGGTTTAAATGGAGGCTGGATCTCTCTGTTGGCCAGGCGTTCCCAGTCAATGCGCCTGAAGAAGGCCTGTTCCCTGATGTCCCTCTCTCCCTCTGGACCACAGCCGAGACGCTTTGACGGGTGTTTGGTCATGAGCTGGTGACAAAATGAAGAGGAGGCAACAGTTAGCTGAAGAGGTAAACCTGATACTGAGGCAGAGACGAGAAGAAAGTTGAGTATCTCTGAAGCTGGCTTCATGTTTGCTTCTTATCAAAAGATATTTATCCAGAGCCACACTGACACTGTTCTCACTCATCCAGCTCTAAAATAGTGGCAGGAAATTAATCTGGCTTTCCAGAGCTCGATTTCTGATCCAAGAGTCACTTTTAATTTTGACCATGAATCATTATTTTTCTGCAAATGAGATGTGGGGTAAACAATAAGGGTGAGGATTATCTCCTTTGTCACCAGCTCTGAGATAATGAACAATATTCCTCGTGTCGGCTACAGGGAGTGATATCATTAGAAATGAAGGCAGAGTACGCCATCAGCAGATGTCACGAGACTGTGCCTGAATCTTAAATGAATCATCTCTGGAGTGTAAATTGACTTTGAAAACTCATTCCCTTGATGGTAAATAATTATGAAAACCACAATGCTGAAATGATTTACTATTGTGAAAAAATGTCACCCAGCAACTGCAGGAATTTATAGATGTTGCTTCCTCGTGATATAAAGTGAATAGTATCATGGTATGAAAGTCAAACTGCAGCCTTTTTAAGGCAAGGCACTGCCAACTATCTGTTATCCTTTTCACCAGCTTCATGTGTGCCAGCTTTAATTACTGCCACAAACAACAGCATGAACAGCTTTTAGCAGCTGACACCAAAATCTTGCATGTCAAAGCTTTTCAAAACAGTCCTCGCTCTGTGTTACATTACCAGGCAACAATAACTCAGACAAAAATAAAGATGACAAAATAATTACTGTGATTGGATGTTAGTTTGAAGTCAGCGTTAATTCCACACCACTATTTAAAGGGTAACAGCTGGCGTTATGAAACACTGCACTTACTCCCTTGCAGATGGACACAGCTTCTTTAGACATGGACTTGGGGTAGGAGACGTTGTGCTCCATGATGGACTGGAAGAGCTCGTCTTCGTCCTCTCCATCAAACGGAGGCTGAGGAGAAAGAAGAAGCGTCACAGCCCGAGGGTTTGTTCTGTGATAGTGAGGTGGCAGCCTGTGAAGGCCCCACATTGCTGTGTTGTGCTTGCAGATATTTTAGTTTGTGTTGTTCTTGAGTGCCACAGGTATAGTAGAGTTCACTTTGACTACACACACATTATCTTGTTCTCTGTCTGGCTTTCACAACTTTCAATCTGTTGTGTGTGAGTCATCTTCAGTAAGAAAACACACATTCTGTTGCCAGGAAACTGATGTTCTCTTCATCTATGTGTCTCGATATTTGACTGACCGGTCAAGGTAACTTTATTGCAGTTTCTTACCACAAGGACACAAACAGTCACTGAAGTATTCACTCAAAAACAAAACACCTTTGTATTATTATTTCTAACATTGCTACTTTCACTTTGTTATAAATAGTGCTAAGGCGAGTTATAAAAAACATTTTGTGGAGCATTTTATACAAACTACTACACGCACAGGTTTTCTAATTTTCTCTCACTATACTTTTAACATATGTTTTATTGATTAATCTATTAATTTGATATTAATTGAGTAATCAAATGGCTACTCCATCTACCCTTTCTGCAACTAGCAATTAATCATTTCACATAATATTCAATTTAAAATGGTGGAAAAGAGCTTATCATTCTCAGATTCTCTAAAAATTCTTATTTTGTCTAATCTTGACGAAAGATTGCAAAGAATGAGTGAATATTGTGTTTTTTGCTTGCAAAATGATTGAAGTGGATCACCAAATGTGTTGTCCTATTTGAGGGATGACATATAAAACAATAACTGGTGCAATAGAAACTAATTATTACCTGTCCTGCCAGCATCTCATAGAGAAGAACTCCATAAGCCCACCAGTCCACTGATTTTGCATAAGGCTGGTACGCTATAATCTGACAGGGAGAAAAGGAAAATAGATCACTAATCAAATATTCACACACTGTCTCATCTATATATGCATTCAGTCAGCGTGGTTGTGATATGGAGAGGCTTTAACAGCAGTGTTTCTCTCACCTTAACTCCAACCAAACCAAACACCACTAAACACAGTCAGCTATTTTGAGCTGCCATAACAAAGGCGCTTTCTCCTACCATCCAATTTGCCATCCTACACCATCCTCCCACACACAGTCTACACACTGACACACTCACACAGTAATAATCATGTAGACACAAAGGCAAAGAGCTAAATCACAGCTGCACTCGCTTCTAACAGAATCTCAAATGTATCCAGCTCACAGTGTCACAGTTTATCCAAACATGGCATGCCAAGTGTTTATGCCTCTGTCCCGGAACTTAATCAGAAAATACTGTTGTGGATTTGGATCGTGTTAAAGTTTATTTATTTTGGGGTTATACACTGCTAGGACAGATTTTGTGCTGTAGCTCTGTAAACTGTGTTAGTGTGAGGTGCTTATTGAAGTATTTTAAAGCCCAGGAAGTGTTCAGTTTCCTGTAATAAAACAGGAGGGCTTCCCTCACCTCCCACCCAGGAGACAATGTACTCCCTAATGAGTCAGTGCAGCCACACAGCAATACATAACAAGACAGCAATCTTATTAGTCTAAATGAATCATCAAATGTATACTACAATAGCTTTCACTGTAGGCTACAATACAATAAATCTCACATGACATTTTATACTCTATGACATCATCAAGACTTCCTTCTGTGGTTTCTGGCTTTCAGAGAGAGTAGTTCAAGTAAATAATGACTAATTATCATTAATTGATTGAATATAATTATAATATACATTGTCCACTGGTAACACAGCTCAGACCAATTATATCTGGATTGATAAACCCAAAAAAATCTTTCTGCTAACCAACCGTTGGTTAAGCTCATTGTCGCTATATTTGATTATTAGGTCATGATTATGTTGAATATTGGATTCTGATTGGTCATTCACAGCCATTCCTTGTTTATCGTAGCATTCATAGCAGGCCGCTATCATGGACGCAGCTTTCGTCTTGGACTCTGGAGGATTCATGTTAATTTATTGATATCTTAGGTAAGTAGCTGTGTGATGCAAAGGATAATGCACAGCTAGAAGGTCATTATTGAGAAATAAACCCTTTCAGTGTAATGCAGTATTTCATAACAATGACTGGCTCGAGATAATTTATCCCCAACTTGTCAAGCTAGTAAAGTTAATATAAGAGACTAATTTCATTTGTTTATTTGTCGAGTAGTACACATTTTTACATCAAAATTTTCGTACAAACACAATAATTATCATAAATCTGGTACCACTGACTTACAGAATAATCAGTGGCTGAATGTTCAGTATAAGGAGGAACACACCTGATGTGCTATGAAGCTACGATACCTGTTCAGGAGGGGCTTAGCTAAATCTCACCACAACACAGTGGACAGGAAAGTCTAAAAATAAGATGCAGTGTCCATCTTTACTGTAATCTGGGCCCAGTTTCATCTCATTCTCACCTCTGGTGCGATGTAGTCCGGTGTGCCGCAGAAGGTGCGTGTGGACATCCCTTCATACATGTTCTCTTTACACATGCCAAAGTCTGCGATTTTGATGTGGCCCTCAGAGTCCAGCATCACGTTGTCGAGCTTCAGATCCCTGCAGCAGAGACAGACTGTGAGCATTCACACCTGCACACATCTGAATTTGTGACCACATTGCTGTGTTGATGCTGTCAGCGTCCAGAGAGGAACACAGGAAAGTGCTGCTGTGCTACACTCCTATCCTTTCTTAAGTTAACTCTTTCTTTCTCTCTTCTCTGTTATCTCCTGATGCCTGCCCATCAGCCTTTCTGTCCAAGTCCACACATAAATGACTTGTGCATGACTATCTATCTATCTATCTATCTATCTATCCATTCCTCTGGTGCACTAGTAAAATGTAAAAGCCTGCAAGATTTTTTTGGTTGTAGCAATGAATGGATTCAAGGTGAATGTGCATAGAACTGGTTTCGACCTGACTCACCCACCTGTAGATGATTCCCTTTCGGTGCAAGAAAAACAAACCGACAGCAATCTCTGCAGCGTAAAACCTGCATAATTGAAAGCGAGGAAGTAAACACATATCATCAGAAAAGAAATGTGTCGGGGAAGTGATTCGATTGAATGCAAAAAGCAATACACAACATTAAATAGAATAAATATGAATTAATGTTAAGGTATTACACATCTGTAAAAACATAAACAGCAATTGTTTGCACCCAAAATTGTATTTTAGTACTTAGATGTCAGATGTCAAATCATTTGAATAGCCTGATAAATATCTTTGTTATTGTTAAAACAGATAAACCATAGAGTGTCCTTACACTGCCTGTGGCTCCTTGAATTTTCCCATACGCTGGATATGATACATAAGGTCTCCCCCGTTGATGTACTCCATCACAAAGTAGAGCCGATCCTAGATTTAAAAGAAAAATGATGTTATTGTCCGAAGAAAAGCTCTAAATGGATGCGTCACAAAAGAAAACACAGTATGTGCGAACTAAAACCAGCAGTGCATTAGGACAGAATTAGTTTTACATTAGTTTTTTTTTATTAAAGACTCCTTGAGTAACCCTGTCTGTGCTCAGAGTTGACGTCAAACTGGAGACTTCGTATTCATGGGTAGTCTGTGCTCTATGGCAATTTTCTCTGAAGGGGCGCCCACAAAGGGAGAGTGAATAAATATAAGTAGGAAAGGTGAATATAGATGTAATGGTTGACAGACAAACACGCATGCAGCGATTTAAAATGCCAGGGATTGAAGAGCTGTCAAGAGAGTGATGAGGGAGCATAATGGTACCATTTACACAAGGTAAGGTGATTATTTTATTTTATTTTGCAGCAGGGAGCTTTCATTAAAAGACGGAAGTTTCCACGCACCACAGTCTGGAAGCAGGAATGGAGCTGCGTGAGGAAGGGAGGTTTGTCTCTCTGGGCTAGGACCCTCTTCTCCACCATTGTACATTCAACATCGTCATCCTGGATCACAACATCTTTCTTCAGGATCTTGATGGCATACAGCTCCTCTGTCGACTTCATCTCTGCAAGCATCACCTGCAGGAGACGAAGATGCCACAGGTCAAAAGGTCACAATGAAACAGAGATTACATACAAATACAGACTGTCAGGCATTCCTTGTCCGCCATATTTAAACACAATGATTGATTCGCTTTTCGGTTCTCACCTTGCCAAAGCTGCCCTTCCCCAGCAGGGCCAGGAAGTTGAAGTCACTCAGTCGGATCCGGTCCATGTTACTTGAAGGCAGGCTGAACCGTCTGTGGTCTGACGGCGTGATCACTTTCTTACCGTGGCCCAGCTTAGCTTTCTGTGATGTACAACAGAACAAATAGCATTAATTGGCAAATAAAGCAAATAATAAAGAGGGGACAAGGAGGACTTAGATGGTTTGGAGTCAGATATTCACATCTGGATTTCACAGAGAGCAGATCACTGCATGAAGCAGAGACTTCATCACCAGTTACTTCATCAATAACAGATAATGGGGGTGCAAGCTTCCCTGTTGTTATAATGACTGGCCTGCCGTGTGCCTTTGTGTCTTAGGGTGATTGGGACCCTGCCAGCTGCAGTAACCAGTGGGGCACAAAGAGGCTGTTACCATGCCAACCAGTCCTCTAATCGTAACTCAATGTGGCAATAATACTCAAAATAACAAGTGACACACATTTGACTCATGTTAAGTGGCTCATATGTTAAGGTTAATTCACAGCAGAGTAATATTATAAACATCAACAGGTCAGTTTGTAGTTACAGAGTGGTTCTGCTACCAGTGACTCATAGCAGGTAATTAATCTCACCTGGCAGCTCAGGCGAGATGGCTGGAATTAAAACCAGCAGGATTTAATCAAAGAGGAAGCTAAGGTGCCTCGCAGGGTTACATCTTTCTTTCTAAAGGCAGGATTTTGTTGACGTGGCTTTAATCATCATGTCAGACAGCTGTAGTTTGTTCATCGCACAGTGTCCTAATAGGGGGTACTGTACTGGATATTTTCTTCTCCTCACACCTCTAAAACCCTTCAGGTTTTTTCTTCAGGAAAAGGACTTTACTGCTAAACACTCATAGTCACTTCACTGTATTTTAGGGAAAACAAGTAAAACGATTTTGGTAACCACTGACAAAAACACTATTCAGGCACTGACAGACTGACAGAGGAGGTCCACCGAGGACAGAACCTGGTCTGGCTGTGATGACATCCATTCATATCTAATTTAGAAGTGTGGATATTTTTTTGCTCTTATCATGTAGTTAAGTCTTGTGGGAAAAATTTGTACAGCGTTGCTATCCTGTCCTTAATTTGTTTACTGTAGTTTACAATAGTTCTTCCATCGCCACCCTTACCATCTGGTTGTTGTTTTTAAAACACAGAACACTTCCACAGCATTTCACATCATAACCCAAAAACAAAAAACACATCAACCTGGTTCACCACAAACAGAAGTTAAAATATTTATGTTAGAGTGGCCACACAGAGTTGTAGTCAAACACAAAATGTCTTATAATGAAAATAACACTGCCACCGTGTGGAGAGATTTGGCATGCACACCAAGAACAGCAAGAGCCTGCCTGTGTGTGCAGTCATTCATACAGTACAGTAACAGTGCACAGTGTCCATCCATGCATCATGCCTTCTATAGTCCGGACCTGAGGCGAACTAGTAGAGGGCGGACTGTGGACCACGTTGTCAGCCAGTGAGGAGCCGGTGTGAAGCTCTTTTGGCCAATGACAGTGCACTGATAGTGCTAAAGATGATGGCACCAACAGACCAAATTTACTAACAACAATGCTGTGTGATGTTTGCGTGTACGATATCTAGAAATTGTGTGTTTATTAAAAAGTGAAACCTTGGCTGTTCTTGTTCTTTTGTAAGCTGGAGGAACACCAGCTGCTTTTCTGTTGGTGCTGAAAAGCCAAATGCTGCAAATGTCAAAATTTGCTGAGGCTGACCTTCGCAGCAGGTGCTGCACTAGATTTATGATTGAATTATTCCTTTATATAAAACTTATATGTAGTCCCTTTAACTTGATGTTTGCTTTTAATACATGAGACAGAAAGGAGGAGAAGATCAGTACATAAGTGTTTGAGAGGCGTTAAAAAATGTGTGTACAACAGCAAGCAAACTGAGCTGGTTGAGAGCCTTTGTTAGTAAATCAGATTCATTTGTGGAAGCCCGGCAGAGATCCACAAACAATCCCAATTACACAGTAAGTAAAGTGAGCGTGATGCACAAATAGAGACGGAGCAGGCAGAAGGGCTACCTTGAGATAGTGGATATTTAACTGGCAGGCCTAGAAGAAAGAAGAAACTCACTTATTAGTGCTGTCAGGTGTTAGCTGGTGTGAGCGTGTGGACAGATTTGATGCAGCATTAAGTTTGATCTGTTACAAATCATTGACAGGCGATAAAACAATCAAAGGCGAAGAGAACATCCTTTTCTGTCACACGTGGTTGCATCTCTGCATCTCGCCCCAGTTTCCACGGCAACCACACAGTTGTGTGAAGATGCTACAGCCTCGGAGGAAAGTCAAGGTCAGCGTTGCACAATATGGAGAGAAATGGGAAATTAAAAACAACAAGAGTGAGCGTCTTTAGGGAAGCTGTAAGGAGATGACATTTACACTCAGTACTGAGACACCTGCATGCACACAGGCCTGGACTTTAATAACACTGCCCTCGCACATCTTTGTCCCTGTTTACATTGTAGTGTTTTATATTTCAGACGCCTTCTACTGTACCTGCATGTTAGTCATGTGGTCGTGAAGAGGTTATAAGTTTTTATTTCAAGCACAGATGCTCACAAGTCAAGTGTTACTGTCACAGAAACCTCACTGCAGTAAACGGACCGGCCACTAGAGAGAGAGAGTTAGCTGCATTGAATATCATGGATGACAGGAAGTTAACAAAACGGTGTTTTCACGTGGTTTTGCTCTACTTTACTACAAACCATGTAAACAACACTGCAAACCATTTTTAAAGTGAGTTTTGGTGTGTTTTTCCTTTCAGGTGGTTATTAATGTTCATGTTCATACAGCAAAAACAAGTCTCAAACCTGCCTGGAAGAAATTTATCACAGAAAACACTGTGTCAAAGCTACATTACTGTTTCACATCATTGTTAGTGGAGTACTTACTTTCAGTTAGAATGCAATTCAATGGTAACAAAATGTGATGTTCACTACAGGCTGCATAGATGTGTTGAAGAGATGAAATTAACGGTATATGTACCTTTAAGTAAATTGGATAAAACATGCAAAAGGTCTGGTGTGGTCCAAAAAAATAACACAGCATAGCTTAAATGAATGAATGTTACATGTTAGAAAGCTTGATTTTAAACAGCAATTTATAACACAATTTCTCCTCCTGTATCACTGCTCATGCTCTGCTGTAAACGGAGCATACTATTTCCACTGAGAGGGAAGAGTATTATGAGTTATTATCTGTGGCTGCAGCATCATGCTATCAGGAAACTTCGTCCACTGTAAGCTTGTACTATTTATACATATGAAGGTTTTCTTTTGAAACCAAGAGCATTCACTTTATTAATGCAAGGAGAAAGTCTCCCTTTCTGACACACAGGGTGAAAAGCACAGAATGAGGTTACCATGGTGACAGGGAAGAGGAAGTAATATACAGACGTGTGTGTGTGTGTGTGTGGGACATAAATTTGTTTACACAGTCACATTGTGGGGACTCACCGTCCTTATGGGGACAAAATGCAAGTCCCCATAATGTCACCTGTTACATTTTAGGCTGAAGACTTGAGAACATTTAATGTTAGTGTGAGGTTAGACTTTGGTTAGGGTTAGGGTTAAGATTACAAGGGTAGTGGATATGGTTAGGATCAAGGGAAGTGTCTAGAAATGAATGTAAGTCAATGCAATGTCCCCACAAAACACAAACACACAATGTGTGTGTGTATGTGTGTGTTTGTGTTTGTGTGAGATAGAGAGAGAGTGAAAGAGAGAGAGAGAGAGAGAGACAAAGAAAATTTATGGTTTTACGTCGACCTCACCTCAAACTTCTGTCGGAGCTCCAGGTTGACGTCGTCCATCTCGGGGATGGGGACGTTGTAATACTCTCCCTCCTCCTGGTTCAGCAGTTTGTACCTGAGAGAGACACAAAAAGAGGGAGTGAAGTGAATCCACAACTCTATCTGCATTCCTTTGAATCCCTCATCTACCCAACTTTTGCTCTGTCCACCCACTCTCTCTGAACCACTTCAATCATCTGTCACTGATCCTTTGAGTGTGTGCAGGGCTGCTCTCCAGCTAGACTTCATCTCTAATGTACACATCCTCTGTCCATTTGTCTAAAGATCTGGAGCACACATCAGACAAACACGCACACAGCAGCAGTTTCCCCGCCACATTTTTACACACAGGTACTTCCTGGAGCTTTGCAACTCTGCACAAAGCAGCAGTCAGTCAGGCTGGATTTAGGCTTGGTGGCAGCAGGTATGCTAACATGGTGAGTGTGTGTTTATCAGCAAGAGACAAAGCAGACAGACGAAGACAGCAACACGAGGAAATGACGTCAGCAGGTTCTGTTTGTCACAGTGACACTGTGCTGCTGTTTCAAGGGGACGTTGGTTGGGTTGGTGGTGACCAATTTAGCAAGTTAACAAGATGGCGGACTGCAGGACCTGCATTTTCTCACCATATGTCCTTCTTGTTTCTGACTGTAAACTAAAAATTATCAATTGTTAGCTCAATTACATGAATGTGAAGAGACATACATCCATTATCTCCCGCTTATCCTCACATAGGGTCGTGGGGGGGCTGGAGCCTATCCCAGCTGTCTTAGGGCAAAAGGTCGGGTACATCAGGGCACATAGAGACAGAGAACCACTGACAGCTACGGGCAATTTAAATTAGCCAATTAACCTAATCCCCATGCATGTTTTTGGATGGTGGGAGGAAGCCGGAGTACCTGGAGAGAACCCACACAGACACAGGGAGAACATGCAAACTCACACAGAAAGGCTCTGGGCAGGGAATCGAACCTGGTACCTTCTTGCTGTGAGGTGACAGTGCGGTGCTGAATGTAATGCGACATATTTAATATATATGTTTGAATAAATCAATGTTCAATAATTAAATTAATAATTCCTACAAATGTGTAATAACTGTACTTTTTGTAGCAACAACTGTCTTAAAGTACCTTACTGTGAATACATACTGTAAACATTATCTTACTTTTTTTTAACCATACTTTATGTTTTTCTCTTTCATTATTTCTAAATCTTGACTGTTTTTGTATTGTATAAAGCACTATGTATGCACCATGTATGTTGCATGCACTGTCATATCATGAAAATAAAGGCTTTTAATTTGATTTGATTTTGATTTGATATAGATGGATGTGAAGAATGGTTCACACAAGTCTAATTCATTATGTTAATCAGGCAGTTCTCATACACTGTTTGGAGCCATACCTATAAAAAGTAAAACATTTTAATTCATACATCCCACCTTATAAACTTGCATGTAATCCATGTCATTGTGAGCCAGGACAGATGATGGAGCATAAAATATGATATAAAATATAAAAACACACAGTTTTTACTGTTTGTGTCCTGTCTGACACTTGAAGTCAACATTGTTTTTTTTTTTAATATGTCAAGTAACTTCTAGGGGCGGCATGGTGATGTAGTGGTTATCACTGTCGCCTTGCAGCAAGAAGGTACTGAGTTTGATTCCCTGTGTGGAGTTTGCATGTTCTCCCCGTCTGCATGGATTCTCTCTGGGTACTCTGGCTTCCTCCCACCATCCAAAAACATGCATGGGGATTAGGTTAATTGGCTAATTTAAATTGACCGTAGGTGTGAATGTGAGTGTGAGTGGTTGTCTGTCTCTATGTGCCCTGTGATGAACTGGAGACTTGTCCAGGGTGTAACCTGCCTTCCACTCGAAAACAGCTGGGATAGACTCCAGCCCCCCCAGGATAAGCGGTAGATAATAGATGGATTTAACTTCTGTACTACTTCTTTACTATAAGTAACCCTTCAGAGCAACTAGTTGTGCATTCTACCAGGATATTAAAGGAAAATTCCTTTTTAAATCGTTGTTGCACTACAATCCTGTATAAAGTCGTATATTAGCTGTTCATTCTCTAAAATGGAAAGGAAACCAGAAAGACTGACTGACCAGCCACAGTTGGGAGCTTTGATCAGCTCGGACACTCCAAACGACATGGAGCCCATGAAGTCGTTCCGGGTGGTTCGATCCCAGTCCCACACCTCAATGGACAGACGGCGGTCCTTATCTGATGCTTTCAGCTTACTGGAGTGCACATACATACACACACAGGGAAAAGAGTGATTCAGTTTGTAATCTTATATTCTATTTTCTTTCACACTGCAAAAATGTTGTCATAAAATAAAAAACTCACAAGGTGAAGGACTCGTTCCAGCAGGGGTTGAGAGACGAACGGATGGTCCTGGTTTTCTGTTTGGTCTCGTTCTTTGGGTCAGGGATGAGCTTGAGTTTAACGTAAGGGTCTGATAAACCATTGGGATCCATAGGAATCAGGTTCCTGGCTTCACCCACTAGAGGAAGATAAGGAGAGAAAATGTAAATGTGTGTGAATTCAAGTCTTGAACCACATTTAGAAACTCCAGCACTCCACTCTGGGGTTAAAAAGGACATAGGTAGAGCGGTGAGTCACTGCAATGCCAGACAGCAAACAGAAAAGACATGGTGTCGTATAAAACCCCCTCGCTACTCTACATGTCCTGATTAATAATCCCACACAAATTTTGAGTCTTTGTCAGCTGATTTTGAAATCCTACTGTGATAAATATACAATGCATCATAATACAAAATGTGTAGCATGAAGGTCTTGGTCGGCAAGATTTACTTTATTTAATCCTCAACTTTATTTGCTTAGTTGCAACTTTTGAACTCACAAGGAGAAAGAGATATTTTGTTGAAAAAAATGTATTGCAAAAAGCATTGTTTTGGCATGGTAACACACAGATCTACAGGCATATTATGGGAAATGGGACCATACCCAAACACAGACTGGGTGCAGACGGGTGTAAACAGAGGACAGGTAGACAAGAAAAGTCAAATGAAAAGCACATTACAACTAGAGATGATATGACAAAGGAGCAGGAGGGAGGTGGAGCAGTGTATGTGTTGACAGGGTGGTGTGAAGCAGGTGAGGAGGCCAGGTAGAGATCATTAAGGAAGCAGGTTGTGTGGATAAGACAAGATAGTCATCTAGTTAATCATCTAGTGGATGGTTGGAGAACAGCAGGTAGACAGACAGACAGACAGAGAGACAGACAGACAGACAGACAGACAGACAGATTTTAGTATTTCTGTCCTTAGTTAATCAGCTAATGGCTCATCAAATCAGACACCACAGCAGGAGCTACGAAGCAAAACAGACTGTCAAAAATTCCCTTGTGAAACAGCACCAACTGGATTGTAACGCTGGTGGGTGTCAGGGGCACACAATGTAAAATCAACAAAAACAAGACAGAAATACAAAATACTACTGGCACTAAGTGCCTCTATCACATGTTCTGTTTGAAAAAGAAGTAAACAAGACAGGTGATAATTAAAGTTCAATCTCTCTTTCTGTCTCATGGTCAGGCACTAGGTGAGCACATAATGTGAGGGAGGTGTGACGTAACTGACAAATGAGAAAAAAGGAGTGCTGTTACATAGCAACAGGATGAGGGGGGACGGTGTGGTGTGACCATGCCACTTTCACCATGGCGACAACATCTACTGTAAGTGGCCAATGGGCCGACTCCACCACTGCCCCACTTAACGACATCATGTGAACACAGAAATGTCAGCTATAGGAGAGTCACATGCAGCATTGTTTAATAACTGAGGAGGAAAGAAAGGAGGGAAGGCAGAGAACAAAAAGTCTAAATGACTGTGAAAATCAATCTGGAGCTTCAGAGTAGAGCAGATGGAGATAAGAAACAGGATCACAGTAAATCATCTATAACTGTGTTTATCGGCTCCAGCCTCCCCACTCTGCATATTTAAATGTAATCAGACACAGTGAGTGAACAAGTAGGGAGGGAAGGCTGTAATCTGAACGTTTCAAGGAGTCTGTGTGAACTTTCACAAAAGGACATGTTTGCTGAGAGATTCTCCATTAAAACAGTGACAATGTATTTTCACTCCAAAGCTCAAATATTCCAGAGCTGAACACCAAGCAAAGCGTACAAGGGACATTTCATTAGAGTCAGTGCAGCTTGTTTGGTTTTCTGTTTGAGAGATTTGTTCTGATTTTGACATTTAGCATCCTGTTTATTGCTGGGTGTGTAAAGTTTGTAGAACAGAATAGAATATTTTTTTTTATTTATCCCCCATTGGGGCAAATTCACCTGCAGCAAGTTACAGTAATAATAGACAACAGCAATGACATAATAGAATAAGTGATAATAATGGAATAAATATTTCCAATATGTACTAAATAATAAGGAAAAACATATTTTAATTGCAAATGAATTAAATTAGTTATGTAAGCACAATTACTGGATGAATAAAATGTTGTTTTTTTTTTTACTATTTGTTATGTGGATGTGACCTATAGAATAAAATGGAAAAAGCAGTGCATTTTTTCTGTGCAAGAAAAAAAGAACATTTTTAAGCCACAACTTTAAAAATACTTTATAAACACACAGCGTTTATAAAGTAGTTTATAAAAAACTTTATAAATGTGAATATTTTCTGGTCCTATATGATACTAGACTGATTGTATTTGGGTTATGGTATTTTTTTCTGTCATTTTACAGACAAAATGATTCACTAAATTAATGAAAATAAGCGTTAGTTGCTGTCCTCCACTGGACTTTCTATTTTGAGCATTTTTCCTAGGCTAGTGGGAGTTCACAAACAGTCCAAAAAGGATGAATGTTTTTTTCAGAAGGAAAAAAATAAGCTCTACATCTTCATCACTGAGTGATGAGAGGAGCTAGATGGAGGAAAAAAACATAGATTTATGGTCGATAACATGAATGAAAATATAAACGTAAAGCTTTCAATTCAAATGACATAAAATGATTTATGGGACAGTTAAATGAAAAAAACTATCCATGTCTTCAATGAAAATAATCTATATCATGAAGTTTAATACATAATTATATCGGGAAATATTGTAATAGTCAACTGGACTGCTTCAGGCTTGTTGAGAGTTTGAGATATTTTTGCTCCTGTTGGAGCAGAAAACAAACCAACGATGACTGAGCACCTACAAAGACATGACATGTTTTCATGCTCCTCCAGTATGTTGCAGTAGGGGGCAGTGCAGATCTCTCTCTGAGCTACACCGCTACAGAAGAAGCTTTCACCTTGTTAATGAATGTGTGGCTTCAACCTCATAGTTCACTCTTTATTCAATACAATATCTCAGCTATAGTCATAACCCGCCCTTGCTTTTTGTCTCTCTTTCTCTCTTTCTCTCTGTCTCTCGCTCGCCCACAAGCCTGCAAACTCTCTCTCTCTCACACACACACACACACACACACGCACATACACACACAATGAAGTACGAGGAGCAGAAGGAAAATCTCTGCATCCCACGTTTTCATCTAAATCCTCCCCTCTGCTGGCTGTGGCAGCATTAAAGGCATCAGTCACTTCCATGGCAACGCTGGCTCCGAACAATGCCAACACAACTTCAACACGCCTGTAAACACACTAATGAGGCAAACACACACGCTTGAAAAACAAACAGACGGTCATGGATGGGTGCTGCGAGTGTGTGTATCCGAGCTACATATATGTACACTGTAAAAGCATGTGAGCACATGTGCAGTCTCACACACACACACACAATGAAACATCATCAGCAGCAGTGATCAAGGACTATCTCTGCTGTCTGTTGTTGCTTGGATACAAAAAGAGCTGCTTTCTTTCTGCATCCTCTCTTCACTCCTCATGAGGTCGTTACCAATAAACAGTAAAACACACATGATGCAGGCAGAATAAACACAGACATATAGGATGTGTGTGTCTGTTGGAGACTTCACCAATCCACTATCACTGAAACAAGTGGCTGCTGCTTACATTACGCATGCATGCATCACCGGAGAAGCAGAACTACCAGCATGCATCTGGCCTGCTGCTGACATGCAGCCGCCATGCACCAGGCCATCACAAGCAAGATGTTCTGCCTAGTATTTAGCTGAGGCTTTCAGAGCCTTGCTCTTTTGTTATTTAGAGAAAAGGAATGGCACAGTTCAAGTACTTTATTCTCCAAAATGCTTATTTATTGTCTTTAATCTCAGATAATTCCTCCTAAAGTGCTGCGAGTTATTTCCCTGCTCTTAATGCTATAGCAGAAAAGACAAAAAGCCCGAGCTAAAACTCAGTCTGTACAGTTAACCTTTAACCAGCCAAAGAAGATGACACACACACGCTAACACTATCTGTTGCATCTGAACAGAATGTCTGATTAATAATAATAAAAAAAGATATATGGCACAGCTAAAAATGACATATCAGTTGGCTCCCGGGGTGGGTGCGTGTTGTTGCATAACAATGCCATGTGCAACCAATGAATGCCTGATAATCTGGAGGGGAAAGATGCACGGCCAAACAGGAGCTTGATGGATCCCCGCAGTGCACTGTCAGGGATCTGAGCGCACACACAAACAAACACACACACACACACACACACGCACACACACACGCACACACACACACACACACACACACACACACAAATTGTTTTAAGTCACATTTGGGGTAGTTAGGCATTTTTACCCTCCCTTTGGGGACAAACTTTGATTTCCTTAAAACTTACCTGAAGCCTAACTACAACAACTAATTGCCTAAGCCTAAACCTAACACTAACCTCAACCTAACCCTAACCACTGACCCAAAATCAAGGTTTGAACAATTGGTTGACATGGACTTTGTCCCCAATTGCACATGCTGTCCCCAATTAAGTGGTCTTAAGTCAAGTGTGTGACCCCAATGTGGATATAAGGCAGACCCACACAGTGAGTGTGACCCACGTCATATTAGTCAAAAAGCCTTGTATTGAGCCTGCACTGTAGTACAGGCTTGATGGTGCTATCAGTTGTCAGTTGAAGGAAAAAAAACATTCTTGTTCAACTGTGCTTTAAACCTGAGGCAAACATGTCGGCAGTAGGAAATCTCACCCCGAGTACACTGCTGTGTGCTCACTTTGTCCTGGACCTCAGATAAGCTGTGAGGGTGAAAACATGTCTGCCTTTCCTTAAAACTCCAGGATAAATTCTTTGTCACTTTTCCTCAAAGAGACATTGATCAGTGAGAGGAGTAAGAGAGGGAGGTAATTAATGGGAAAAAAAGAAAGGAGCAAACAAGGTAGAATAGGAGCATGAGAGACAGAGGACAACGAGGATGAAGGAGGAGTCTCAACTGAGCAACGGCTTCAGCTGAAAAAGAGAGGATGACAGTAAAAAGGACAGATGTCTCAGTGAGGAAGAAAAGGAGGACTAAAAGGACAGCAGCTCAGCAGGTGAGGAGGGAAAATAGATGAGAGGCATGCTGAGGTCTCGAAGGAACATAGAAGAAGATAACAAGAAATGTCAATATTGGAAGAAGGGATGCAGAGGAGAGACAGAGGGAACAGAGGAGGGGAGGGAGGTTACAGAGACAGCCCAGGAGATGTGTGTGTTTTCTTGACTGGAAAGATTTAATCAAGTTCACATGGGTACGATGAACCACAAAGAGCCGCCACTCGTCTGTGGGAGCCAGAGGGGAGTCGGAGACACTTCAACTCATGTATTTGTACCTGATGATAAAGTGAGTTGGAAGTTCTTCAAAAAACAGTGCACAGAAACTAATCCCTCTCAATCATCAATAAAAGTACTGACACAGTGCCAGTATTTTCTGTGTTGTTGTGTTCAGGTGCATGGTTTTTGCACCACAACATTAGATCAGCAGGCAACTGTAGTGAAAAAAATACAGGCATGACACAAAACAACATACAGAGAAAGTTGGCAATGACAACTGGTGAACATAGAGGATTACCAGGTGGATAGACACACAACTAAAAATTAATCAGTGCTGCTGGATGTGTAACAAAGATAAAAATCAGGTGTTTAACATTTCTCTGAGGTGTTTTTACATATTGGTTCACTGTCCCTAAATGGACAATAAATCAGTGCATGCATTTTTAACCATACACAATGAGTATGTGAGTATTACAGAAAGATTTATCAATTAACATGTAATAATTTACAGAAGTGTTATACATTGTTTGCAGAGCAAAAATGCTGAATTATGGCTGTTATGTGCTTCTCACATTTGAACCTCCTATTCTGAATGTTTTCATGTATGAATTTTGGACTATTCATCACACAGAACCAGCAATTTGAAGATGCTCTGAATCAGATTGGTGGGTATTTTATATGTATGCATTTTTATATTGTAGACCATATTGTTGAAGGTTCCTTGAAGTTGACACAGTGTGAAGAAAACTGGAGCACTAGTGAATGTTTTGGTGCAGGTTTGCATCAGGACAACACAAGAGTGCATCCTCTAATGTGATAAACATGATTTCAGCTGTGTCCATTTAGTCTAATCTGGAAAAGGATTGAGGTAACCATGTCAACAAGACTGTCTGCCTCGGTTCCTCGTTGTCACATCACAGCAGGGACATAAAACAGGAGGTGTAAATGACAGCAGATCAGACACTCCTCAGCAGTAAAAGAGCTGGATGCCACGTACAGCGAATAAAAGATTGCAACATAACAAAAGTGAGCAAACAAATGCTGTGAGCTGACTGCAGCTCCTTCTCCCTCACGATTTCTCCCCATCTGGATGATTATAAACAAACAAACACATTTTTATGAAAGCAATATATTTCCAAGTCAGTCACATGTGCCCTGCTGTAGCTGGAGGTCATTCCTGTTTGATCCCCACTGAGTTAAAAACACTTTCTTAGCCAGTCGGCACTCTTGTTCCCTGACCACCACTGTCTCACCATGTTATTGCGTGTCAGAGAAATGACCCAGCAGTCATTTTTCAGAAAAAAGGGTTTCAACACCTGCTGTTGACTGACAGCATCATTATGAGATGTTGAAAATACACACACACACAGTCATGACCTCATTTTTATGCTGACAGAGATGCAAACTACACAGAGTTCTCTGTTTTTTTATTTTCTTGAAGTTTGGGAACAATTCATGTGTAACTTCCTGTATGCAGCAGTTCTTATCGCTTCACTGTTGACCTCACTGATACACTAAGAAGGACATCCAAGTCCTTCCATTGAAAGTTTTGCTTTTGCTGGAAAATATTGGGGTCAAGGATGTTGTGCTTTTCTGGCTGAGCTACTGACTTCCGGAAACACGTGAATAACATGAATTAATGATTCGGAGATCAGTTTGCTATAACGCAAAGAGGGTTTTAAGAGGATTTGTAGCACATACTATATTCATAATTTTGTGTGGTCAATCAGAGTTCACATGATGCCAAAACCTCACAGCCCAGCTCTGGTTCTGGGGACGTGTTTGACTTCTGTTGAGTGACATCCACTACCTGTATGAAAGGCTCCCACATAAGTAACATAAAGTAACATAATCATAGTTGATAATAACATCCAAAATAAAAACTTTGACAACAGAGGGAAGCTCCTGAAGGGCACTGACAAGTTCAATATCCTTCCAGTGTGAATGAGTGAGTGAGCACTTAATCCAAGCAAGCACCCGGCTACAGGCAGAGTAATCTAATTGTTCTGAACAGCTCATTAACACAAGTGCAAACCACTCATACTGTAGAAGCCCAGATTTGTAAATATGACTGGAGATTTGTGTCAGCGGTATGAAAACCAACTGCTCACAGTCACATCGGAGAACTGAGCAGCCCAACAATAACCTGATTCTCGCCAGCTGAATGTAGTTCTGCCTACCTCCACACATTCATCTGGACTCTCACCAGATGGGAAGGACTTCAAGGGAGCGAAAAATGACTGAGCCAATCAGGATCGCCGGGCGGGATTTTCATAGATGTGACGTAGCGGAGAAGCGACTGTTTGATTCAGACAATGATGGTGGCTCACAGCGCGGACATTGATTGTGCTAGTTCAACTGTGTTGTTGAATCTATCACATATTCATTCTTTAAAAGCTGAACAGAGAACTGTTCTGAAGGCATTTATTGGTAGCAAGGAAGTTTTTGCTCTTCTCCCGACCAGGATTGGCAAGAGTTCCATCCATCCATTATCTACCGCTTATCCTCATAGGGTCGCGGGGGGGCTGGAGCCTATCCCAGCTGTCTTAGGGCAGAAGGCAGGGTACACCCTGGACAAGTCTCCACCTCATCGCAGGGCACATAGAAACAGACAACCACTCACACTCACATTCACACCTACGGTCAATTTAAATTAGCCAATTAACCTAATCCCCATGCATGTTTTTGGATGGTGGGAGGAAGCCAGAGTACCCAGGTTCTGTTTGTCACAGTGACACTGTGCTGCTGTTTCAAGGGGACGTTGGTTGGGTTGGTGGTGACCAATTTAGCAAGTTAACAAGATGGCGGACTGCAGGACCTGCATTTTCTCACCATATGTCCTTCTTGTTTCTGAATGTAAACTAAAAATTATCAATTGTTAGCTCAATTACATGAATGTGAAGAGACATACATCCATTTTCTCCCGCTTATCCTCACATAGGGTCGTGGGGGGGCTGAAGCCTATCCCAGCTGTCTTAGGGCAAAAGGTCGGGTACATCAGGGCACATAGAGACAGAGAACCACTGACAGCCACGGGCAATTTAAATTAGCCAATTAACCTAATCCCCATGCATGAGGAAGCCGGAGTACCCGGAGAGAACCCACGCAGACACGGGGAGAACATGCAAACTCCACACAGAAAGGCGCCGGGCCCGGGTACCTTCTTGCTGTGAGGCGACAGTGCTAATCACTACACCACCGTGCCGCCCTGGCAAGAGTTTGATTTATCAAATAGCTCCACTGGTGGTTAAGGAAATGGGACGAGTGCAGGACCCTGTCTCCCGCTGCTCTAGTAGAAGATGGCTGGCTGAAAGGAGGCTGAAAAACTGTAACCTGACTCTTGCTTGCTGAATGTCGCTCCGCTTAGCTCCACAAACGACATTGATCATTTACTGACATTGCTGCGCTGTTTGCTCTGCTGCTATATCCATGATGTCGGCTGTTCTTTTTTGGTTTTCCCTGCGTCGCTCTCATCAGCGTCACAGATTGGTTTTGATGTGAGTGGTTGAAGTAGCACGTCATTTAAGATGACGGACAAGTGGTTTATCCAATCACATGCAAGGATTTTTGATGAGGCCCTCTGACATCTGAAATACACCTCCAATGGAGCGATCCCAGTTGAATGTGTGGAGACAGACAGAACTACATTCAGCTGGCAAGAGTCAGGGTAGCCCAACGACACAAAGTGACACATAATAATGAATAACACCAACCTGTGACGTGTAGCCGGTCCAAGCTGACCTCAATCTTGAGGAAGAGGCGACCCCGGCGCTCTGTGTGGTCCGTCCCGCACAGACTCGGCACGTTGACCACACACTGCTTGTGCACGTTCATGTCGCAGGCTGGGAAGAGACATAAAGACAAGTTTAAGAATTACTAGCAACAGTTTCCATTATTGCATCTGCGTGAGAATGATGCAAATAAAGGGAGGACAGGTAAGAGGAAGTGAGTTTAAGGCTATATATTTAAGTTTATTGCAATTTTGGATTCACTTTTGCATGTTAAGATCTGTGCCTTGTGCAAAAAGAGTTGTTGTGGTGTGGAAAACAAATTTGAGCCTTATTATTCCACAGAGATCTCAATGACTGCCGACAGAGAGTGAGCACTGAAAAAACATTTTGCAGTGAGCTCTGCTTTGAATTACCAAAAAAACGGAATAAGAGATGAATAGAAGATATTCTTAGAATATCTGATGACACCAAACAAAATGAGGTCAGGGAGTTTTGTGCTCAGCAAACCTGAACTTAATGTTCAATGAGCTAAATGTGCCCTCATAAATCTGGGCCCATATTTATCAAACTTCCTTGTGATTTCACTTAGAAATGCTACGAAGAGCAGTGGCTCATCTCTAAAAATTAAGAGTGAGACACAGTTTAACTCTCAAGTGAACACGTGAAGAATCACATGTATCCAAGGATTCATTCTTTTAGAAAACTAAAGAAACTCAAAATCCTGTGTGAAAATCAACAACAATCTAATAGTTTTATTATATAAAATGAGCGATGGAAAAAAATTGGCTGAAAAGGAAAACTTGAGCAGGGAGCAACAGCTGTAGACGAGACATGAGAGAAAAGTGTAATGAGAGAGCTTTAATGGAACAATGACAAAGTGAAGACGATGATGATGTGCAAAAAGTGATGACAAACAAAACTAGAAAAGCACTCAGGGAGCGCAGACCTCTGCCAAGGCTGCATTCTGAGAGAGCGTATACTCCTGCAAGCCCACAATGCCTGAGAGTGAATGTGTTGATTTTGACTCACCTTGAAACCCACATTTATACATACATTTATATGACTGACACAATGTCATTTTTCTCAGGACGTCACTTTCGTGTTCACTGGCGATTTTTTTCTTTCATTCATAAGGGGCAATGAATGGCTACTTAGAAAAAATTAGAAGAAAATCCTCTTCGCAGATACTGATCTATTGCAGGATTAAATATAATTGTTTAAAGGGTCATTGTGACCTTGACCTTTGGCCTTCTAAGGTCATTTTTGGGTTATAAGCTAAGTGACGTACCCTCTATCTGGTAGTAACCATAGATTGTTTAATTTTGTTCAGAAAATGTGCTTTCCACCAAAAAGTCAATATTTAACTGATTTCCGAGACGCAATTTTGTCCTCTATGCCAGTGTTTCCCAACCCTCGTCCTCAGGGCACACTATCCTGCATGTTTTAGATGTAACCCTGCTCCAACACACCTGATTCAAATCAGTGGGTCGTTATCAGGCTTCAGCAGAGCTTGATGACTCATTGATCATTTGAATCAGGTGTGTTGGAGCAGGGTTACATCTAAAACTTGCAGGATAGTGTGACCTGAGGACCAGGGTTGGGAAACACTGCTCTATGCACAGTTTTTCACGATTATCACACAAAATATTCATATTAAACTAGACTAAATTAGACTAAAAGAATGTCAAGATTATAAAGATTAGAATTCTTTTCCAGATATTTTGAGGCCAGTTGCATTGCTCTAGCTCCTTCCTACATGAACTTATGGTTAAAAATGCATATTTGACCTTGGTGACCTTGACCTTTTACTGATCTTGACCAAACTGAATCGGTGACTTCTGGATTCCTATATTAGTTTATCTACCAAATTAGGTGACGATTGGCTGGAAACTGAACACCCTGGAGTGTTCAGAAATATTTGAAATCTCCCATACATTACTATGCTGTGACCTTTCATTTGACCTTGATGACCTTGAATCGGATCCGATCACCACCAAAAATTAACCAGTTTTAAGTTAGACCACTTCTCACCAACCCTGAAAATTTCATCAGAATCTGTCCATAACTTTTTGAGCTATTTTGCAAACCAACAAATACGTAAAAAAAAAATCCTGGTGAAAACATAACCTCCTTGGCATAGGTAAGAAATTCTGACTTTATTCTTGCTGTTTGCAATCTTAAGGAATATAAAAAGAAAACTAACTAAACTAAACTAACTAAACTAACTAATATATATATATATATATATATATATATATATATATATATATATATACACAGTCATGGAAAAATTATTAGACCACCCTTGTTTTCTTCAATTTCTTGTTAGTTTTAATGCCTGGCTCAACTAAAGGTACATTTGTTTGGACAATTATAATGATAACAACAAAAATAGCTCATGAGAGTTTAATTTAAGAACTAAGGATTATTCATTTTCCATGGTTTTCTTGATAATAACCAAAATTACTTAAATTCTTACATCAATAGCTATGGCATTGTACCGCCAAAAACACTACTTTTAAGCATTCCATGTTTTCTTTTCTGTTTGCTTTAAACACATGATACACACAAGAGTTAATACTTGATTGCATAACCATTGTTTTTGATGACTGCAGCCATGCGTCTTGGCATGCTCTCCACCAGCTTCTGACATTGTTCTGCTGTCACAGCAGCCCATTCCTGTTGGACAAATTCAAACAAATTTTCTTTGTTTTTGGGCTTGTGGTTCTCCATTTTGAGTTTGATGATTTTCCACAGGTTTTCAATTGGATTAAGATCTGGTGATTGAGCAGGCCAAGGCATGGTGCGAATGTTGTGGTTCTCCATCCAGGCTTTAACTGACCTTGCCGTGTGGCAAGGGGCATTGTCTTGTTGGAAAATCCAGTCATTCGAGGCAGGAAAGAGTTTTCCAGCTGATGGAAGAAGACTGTTTTCAAGGGTAGTCCTGTACTTGACCTGGTTCATTCGGCCTTCACACAATTGCATTTGCCCTGTTCCACTCAGACTGAAACAACCCCAGATCATGACTGATCCACCCCCATGTTTTACTGTAGGGGCAAGACAGTCTGGGTTGTAAGCTTCTCCAGGCTTCCTCCTAACCAGTAAGTTGGCTGGAGTGGGCATCAATTAAAAAATTGATTCAACACTGAAGAGAACCTTAGCCCAATCATCAACAGTCCAATCCTTGTGGTCTCGAGCAAAGAGTAACCGGGCCTTCCTCTGCCTTTCATTGATGAAGGGCTTCTTGCGTGCTCTGTGTGACTTCAAACCAGCTTCAACAAGTCGGTTTCGAACTGTCCTTGCCGAGCAAGTCACATTTCTCGACAGTGCCCACTCATTTTTAAGGTCCCTGGAGGTCTGACGACGATTCCTGACACAGGAACGGATGAGTGCACGGTCATCTCGTGGGGTAGAAAGACGTTTCCTTCCACGGCCAGGTAGCAATTTGGTAGTGCCATGTTCAGCTTGTTTTTTTTTGTTGTAATGAACGGCTGTCTTGGAGATCTTCAGTTTTTTCGCTACCTGTCTCTCACTCATGCCAATTTCCAGCAGTGCCAAGATGGCTGCCTTTGTTGCTTCACATAATTCTTTTGTTTTAGGCATTATGTGAGAGCTGACAACTTCTGAGTTGTGCTACGGCTTGAATGTAAGCAGGAAACCACTCTAGGCCTTTGCATGTGCAGTGCTGCTTGTGACATGAAATGGCCTCTTATATACCCTGAGAATCAATTAAGCTTAAGAATGTCAAATAGGACATAAAGTATTATGTGACCAGCTGCATTTTTTGTTGTGTTCATTGTATTATACGTTTAGTGGTACCAGATATTAGAATGAACAACAAATTGAAGAAAACAAGGGTGGTCTAATAATTTTTTCCATGACTGTACATATTGCTTCTGATAACATATTATTCATGGTGAGCCATTAATTTTAAAACAGCAAAATTTCACATCTGCTTGAGTGTTGACAGCAATAGTTTGACCTTTTCAACAACATCCTGAGCTCACTCATTGTTTTCCTTTTGGATCCACAAACAGAAGGTCAGCAGACCAACTGTGGCAAAAAGATTTGTTTTGGAAATGATTCAGTGCAGCAGTGTCTATTTTTACTGAGTGAAAGCAGTAATCAAAACAGCCCCTGCTTTCCTCAAAGGGAATCTCAATTATTAATCACGACATTGACTGAGAAATGATATAATCGATGTGAGCAGATGAGATCATCACCATTCAGAGGACCAGCAGCCTCCACTGTGTCAAACTGTTCAGAATTATAGGACAAAAACACACCGATGAGGGACCAGAGGAGAGGGAACATTTGTCCTAACTTTCTCTCCGTCATCCCTTCCCCTCTCTGTATTTTCCATCCTGTTCCTCGCTCTATCTGTCCTCTTCTATCCATCTGTCCCCTCCTCACTACTCCGCAGGCTTGTCAGGCTGACATGCTGGGAGGAGACAAGGGGAGATGAGAGATGGGGAAGCTGCTCGTAATTGCGATGGCCTCCCTGCATCAATTTGCTCTGGTGTGCTCCCATTACCATCTGCGACGAGTCCACCACCAGAGGCCCACAGATGGACAGAGTCAGTGGTGGAGGAAGGTCGGTTGATGGAGGGAGGTGACATGGAGATGGGAGGGGATGGAGGATGGACAGTGAGGGACACGAGTACATCAGGAGGAGGGACAAAATGTAAAAGGTAAGAGAGGAAGGGATGTGTTGAAATACTGAGAGAAAAGTTGGGAAGGTGAAGAATGAACAAAGTGGGAGGAAAAGAGTGTTCAAATGAGTGCAGGATGGGGGTCATACATGCAAAGAAAGAAGGGAAGAGTTGATGGACGAATGTGGGTGGAAAGAATGAGGACTCAGCAGGGCAGGACGGTGGATTCTGCCTGGGCTGCAGATGTGGCTGAGAGCAGTACAGTACCAGTCTATTCCCATCTGTTCTCATTAGGGCCGACCAGCACAGCAGACTCGACACAGGTGCACAAACACACAAGCACGGACACAGGGTGTGTACTTACTGTCACATTTCATCCCCTGGTGGATGAGGCCGTACAGCAGAGAGCCACAGTGGTCACAGAAGGTGGGACTGCCATATGTGTGAATCTTGAACTTGTGCTTGCTTCTGGGGTCCTGGGCAATGAAGAGAGAGATGGGAATACCAGAATTCATTACAGATTAGTTAGGGCCCTCAGGTAGGGGGCTAAGATACTTAAAAAAAACAAACAATATTTAGATGTTTAAGTGTCCTTAAGTGAAAACCCCAAGTTGCTCCCTGGGTGCCAGGAGCTCACCGCTCCTAATGATCGGATGAATGCAGAAGTCTGATTTCATGTATGTATGACGAAACTAATAAAGTTTAATTTTTTAAGTTTTAATTTCAAAAGACATTATTACTGATTGCATTTTACCAATTCATATCAATATCTAAACAAACTGCCATCTTGAAAATTTTCCCACAGCCACCTAAGTTTTTAACTTCATTGTTGAAGTTGTTTTTACTGCACTGTACCACAAAGTCAAATGTCTGTTTACTCATAACTGTAAATAGCCGTCATATTCTATCCTTCATCCCAGACTACTTAATTTTATTTTTTAATACTATTTTTATTCCATTTTATTTTTATACGCCGTATATAATGTCTATTTCATGTTTGTGTCCTTCCGTCCACTATCTACCGCTTATCCTCATAGGAGCCTATCCCAGCTGTCTTAGGGCGGAAGGACAAGTCTCCACCGGGGGGAGGGCACATGGCAAGGCACATAGAGACAGACAACCACTCACATTCACACCTACGGTCAATTTAAATTAGCCAATTAACCCAATCCCCATGCATGTTTTTGGATGGTGGGAGGAAGCCGGAGTACCTGGAGAGAACCCACGCAGACAACATGCAAACTCCACACAGAAAGGCGCCGGGCCCGGGATTCGAACCCGGTACCTTCTTGCTGTGAGGCAAGCACTAACCACTACACCACCGTGCCGCCCATGTTTGTGTCATGCTGCTAAATTGAAAGAGAGCTACTAAACTGGCTTTCATTGTTTGATGACAATAACAAAGTACTATTCTTTGCAAAAAACATTCTGACTCATTTTAAATTATTAGATAAATATTATTATTACTAAACTGTTGTGAGTTGACAGGATGAAGGCACACCAGCTGAAATAAGGTGTGATCTATTTTACGCATGTGTTTACTATAAGTACGGTATACAATTAAAATAATTGTGAACCAAGATTATATGGTTTTTTTATTTGAAATAATGTAAAACATTAACAAAAATATATGGATAGAAAGTATAAACAGTAGGCTGCATTAATATTGTCCAGACAGGGAGGAAGAGGTAAACGGAAAATGTTAGTTGTGTCACTGGATTGGTCTAGACATTCACAGATCTATATTTTATTTCTGATAATATACTAAATCTAATTACACGAGGTTGAAGAAATGTTGAGGGAAACTACTCCTGCATTGTTGACTTTGTAGATATTACAATACATTCATTGGCAATGCTGTTAGACTTAAAAGCAGTGTACAGTATTGGTTGGCTGGGGTTGTTTTATCAGCTGTTTGTTTGGTTTTGTCACAAACCTGGCAACCCAGTGTCTGAACTGTAGTGCAGTTAGCAGCCACCACGGGGCACTGAGGTGTGTTTGGGAGCCATGTGTCCGTCTTTTTAAACGGTCTGTGGTCAAAGCGACAGTAATTTAATGAGAAACTAATTTAACATGACAGTGACATTTATTAACTATATCTTCACTCTTATTTTGTTATTTGTAAATTTATGACAAGGACACGAATAACAAGCTAGCAGAAACTACTAGCTAGCTAGCTAGCTTGGTTCAGGATGGAAGTAACATCTCTGTTGAGAAGGACATTGTTATTATTTTATTATCCACACCGTTATGAAGATTAGCCTTTATTGAAAAGTTGGAGCAAAGGAAGACTGACACCAGGGGTTCATTTAGTGCAGAAAACCAAAGTGTGAAACATTTCGACTAACTGGCAGCTGTTTGGTGCAGAGAGTGATTCCTGTGTCAAAGCTGTCATGACCATCAATAGGTGAGTGACTGACGTCATATCTAACATATGACATATATCAGCTAATTTAGTTTGTTTTGAAGAATTGCTGACAACTGTCTAAATTTACAAGGGTTATTTTATTCTGCATAGTGACCAGTCTAACAATGATATTTCTGTCACTATATACATAAATAGCAGTACTGCTTGTGGTGGTGGTCCATAATGGCTGCTCAGCTGTGAGCTCACTGTCATGATGTGCAGGTTTACATGAGAAGTTGTTGGTTTTGTTTGGTAGGATGGCTGTCATGTTGTACACCCAGCCTGGATGGAGCTGAAGGACACAGGCAGCTCATGATATCATGTTTTATATCATGCATGATATCAGTTTTTGTTGTGTTTGTGCTGTTTGCTTGTTTCATCTCTAAGGATAGACTAGTCTTAATTTTTTTCAGAGCTGGACTTGCCATAGGTACCTTTTGCAGTTTTATAAGAGAAAACACAGCAAACTAAGCTGATAGTTTGCTTTTCAACCTGAAGAATGAAGACAGGGGTCAGAGGTCAGTGGTTAAGAACTGTGAGCTAAATTAATGTCTCTCTTGTCATTTTCAGTAATCACAGCTCAGGCAGATGGGAAAGCCTTTGTTCATAAACCAAATTCTGTGCTATATGAAAAGGGATTATTCTATTATAGTTATAGTAAGTGGAGGACCATGGCCCTAGCAAAGCTAAACAGGGATTTTCCATAATAAGTGAAGTAATATCACCCTGCATAGGTTTATCAGTGCATAGTTTATATGTGCGCTGCAGTAAATTGCAGGTGTGAATATTTAAAGATATTTAAAGAAAAGACAACATTTTCTACACTCTCGTGCTTATTCTTTCTTTGAACATACTTAACTAATGACTTTAGGTCAAATTAATTTTTCAGAAAGGTTAAGAGAATCCTATTTAAGCTCCGTCTATAACTACACAACAATAAAAAGGACCTTTCTTAGAACATCTGTTCATCGCTCACTGCTTAATGTCTCAGAAATCAGTGGAATATATTATTGCAAATAGCATCCAAACAGAGCTGATTTTTTCACCCCATTAACTCGCTAAGCAGCACTTCACTTTAATTCCTCTACACGGTAGTTGAGTTTTAGCTGTGAGACGCACCGCATCCATGATATCTTCTGTGGACGAGACTGAAGAGAAACAGATGAAAAAAGAGAGGAGAGAAAGAAATATGCAGATGGAAAGGAGATGTTAGGCCGTCAGCAGTGCGTGGGAATGTGTAAGGTTCGAGTGTTTTCGTGCTTGGTGTCAGTTCTCTCCATCTTGTCATCCTGGAAGCCTTCCCAGCATCCTCCCCGTTTCAGACTCTCCCAGTGTTATTAAGGCCCAAACACACACAGTGATCGCACAGTGCCAGCAGCAGCGAAACTCAGAAACTGTTTATTGGCCTGAACATCTGGCACTGAGGCCAAGTAAAAATCTGATGAGCAATCAGGGACCGATGCTGAAAAAATATGCATTGAATATTTTCCGCAACACATCCAGTATTCACATCATTCAACATTCATACGTTCACTAGACAATTATGTGATAATGGAGGTTATCTAATTTTCCACAATCACCACAAAACAAACATAGCTGTAATTAAAGCCCTGCAAATGAGGGTGGATAAACAGCCGTCAGCATTGCCTCTATCACGCTGAAATGTGTCAGAATGGCTGCATGTGTAATTATACAGGCCACTGACTGAGTAAGAAGGGAGGCATTGCTGAAAAAAGTTGAGGTCTGTGTATAAAAGTTGAGCTGTTGGCTGGTTTACAGTGTAATCGGTAGAGGAATAATTCATTGGTCGTCTATTCTTGCTGCTTTCCTGGAGGCTTTTCTTGAAATGCAGCAGCAGTCGTGCCCCTCATGTCCAGAGTCATCTCCCTCCCAAACAACTCTCTCTTCCTGGCTGCAGTCGTTTCAACTTTTCAATTGTAGGAATATTGAATTATCTGAAAAGAGACTTGCTGAGTGAACAACAGACACCAGGGACCCTGAGAATCTTTATCAGCTCTCCTCTTCACTTCCCCTCCCTCCCCTCCACGTCTCTGGACAGCGAGCCCTAGATGTTTCTCACTTTCATGCCAAACCTCTTCTGTCTCATCTCCATCTATGTCCTTTTTATCCTTGTGTCAGTGACTACGTTTATGCAGTCAATAACCCTTTCTTAACCGGAATATTAGCAATAACCCAGTTGCGCACGGCCATGTAAACAACAATAACCCTTTTGAAAAATACTATAATATACTCATATTGCGTTTTTTAAAAACCCAAATATGACCCCTGGGTTACTCCTTTTCTAACCCGAATATTTGGTCATGTATACGCCTATCGAGATATCCCCATCGAAAAGAATTACTTAAACATGGCAAAACGAAAGACAGCGCCACACTTTTGGAGCAAGGAGGAAACAGACTAGCTCATAAGTATGGTGAAAGAGATGAATATTATGTCTTTTGTAGACGGTAGAAAGTACCGGGATAAATATACAAGAAGGTGAGCGAAAAGTTACGCGAAGCAGGGTTTTATATGAACGCCAGACCAGATCAAGCACCGCTGGAAGACGCTGAAAAAGGCATACTACAGGGCTGCTACACTGCTACTGGCCCCGGGTTGTTCAATATCCGCCGTGCTGCTGCTGTTGTTTTTTTAGATACAGGAAGAAGAAACAGAAATGACGCGCGTTGCGTCATGACATCATCCGTGCGTCGAGAGGTTGTCCGTGCGTAACTGTTTTGATCAGGATATCCCAATTGGTTATAATTACCATGTATACAGGAATAACCCTGTTTGCTCACGCATGTAAACGGGTTATTCTGAATGTTTCAGAAACCGGAATATTGATCTTAACCTGAATACTGACTGCATGTAAACGTAGTCATTGTCTTTTTGTCGGTTCTCTCCCTCCTCCTGGGAACCATGGCTGAAATGGAAATAGCAGGGTTTCCTCTCACAGTCATTCTGGGAGTTGGATTCAGTGCAGCCTGTCACAGGAAGAGGCTGGGTGTGAAGACACCCTGGGCCTCTGCATGTGTGCACTTGTCTGCACGCATGCATGCGTCTATTTATTCCTTTAGGCCAGTGGTTCTCAACCTGGGGGTTCTACACCTCCAAGGGGTTCCCACCATATTAAAAATACATTAGACCAGGGAATGTTTTTCCTCACCTGTACCAGCAATACAATTTGAGTGTTTGTGTATTAGTGAGAGTCCACATGAGTTCTGGATTACTATGGGGTGTCATGACTCAGTGCTTTATTTTCGCCTTCCATTCACTCCCATATTATATGAGTGGAATTAACATCACCCCCCAGTTTCTCACTACTTCTGATCTCTTTCCTTGGTCTTAGAGCAGAGAGAAATTCTGATTTACTAAGACAACACACAACCTCTGAAATATCAATACAGCTCAACCCAAACCTCCCTCTGCACAGCTTCTCTTTCCTGTATAATTAGCTGCAATTTAAAAGGCCATTAATGTTTGCAAGGGTGAACATAAAGCAGATCTATAGTTTGTGAGAAATTTGATTTATTACTAGTCGAGCTCAGTATTAAACATTAATAACAACACAGCACACCCCATGACACAGTGTAGGATATGAACCATAATATATCAGTAAGGCATCTCACTATTAGCCTAGTCCACTGACACTTCTGTTGTCTGTGAATTCAGTCAACTTTTGCCCACGACTTGAGTCCGTTCTTTTCTTTGTTTTGATTAAGTATCAAACAGAAAAAGAATATGCATGATATTTAAATGTGCAAACACTTGAAGAGGCAGCACGCTTGGCAGCTCTCGGCCTGGCCCACGCTGCCACATTAAAATCAAGAAAACACGGTCATAGACGCTTTAAATTTCTTCCAGTAGAGATGAAGATTTCTCTGACACCATGCAAATCATGTTGTATGGTCTCAATATGTACAGTAGACATCACTCTGACAATGAAAAACAAATGTTCATTTCTTCCCCATTTCTGCCCTACAGACCCCTGGGTCTGGTAACATCGTTCACTGATCCATCCATGGGTGAAAAACTGGAGAGCTGAGGGAAGACTGCAGGAAACTCATCTCCGCCAGTTCACTTAGATGCACATGCATGCACACAAACACAATGCAGAGCTTTCCCTGGAGGTCTGTTTCTCAGATGCCGTCCTTACTGTTGCAGCATGTGACTCACATATCATCAATAGATGGTGAATCACATCAGATCCAAACAGGTTAGTCAGGGATCTGAAGCACAAGCAAATAGTAAAAAGATCTTTGGGCACATCTAAAAACTGACTTGTTAAGTCATCGTTTCAGCCTGAATCAATCAAACATCCGTTTAAATACCAGACATCATGGGGAAAGCTGCTGGCGGACAAACTGTCGACGCTAACAGACAGAGCTGCTGAGGCAAAACTAGCGGGAGGTCGGTTCCAGCGAGGCGAGATGATGTTGCAGTCGAACTCCTCGGAGCGCAACGAGGGCCACATCAAGCAGAGGAAGAGGTCGACGACGAGAGCAGAGTGACATGAGTCAAAGGCTGGTCCTGCTTATTATGGTCAGTGCCTTGACAGCCACGTTGTCAGGGGCAACAATGCCCACTTACTAATTAGACAATATCGCCATAAAACGTGACAATGCTGTGACTCATGTTCGGGGTTAATTTGTTAACAGGCGAGCCATCAGAGCAGCCTCCACATGCAAATCGGGTGACGGATAAAGATGAAGTGTAATTTACCAATATGGTATGGTATAATGTTTTAATTACCTTAAATGACTCATGTTTGCAATTGTGCTGTTTTCTTTTTCATTGCCTTTGTAGGTGCAACACTAGACCTCTTTGTGTATGATATCGTACCACCATTGACTGTCAGTTATCACTGGGATGCATAACAAAAGATCTGACACGGTGTCTGGAACAATACTGATCCATAGGAGTATACAGTACTGTAGGTCACTAAACTCACATTGTGATTAGTCAGTTAATTGCGTCTTCTAAAAGACTTTATAAACTTGTTTTGCTGGAACCGTTAACACTTTCGCTTAAAAAAATGGGTAAACACGATTAATTCATTAACAAAGATTATTATTGTACTTTAGTGGTAAATAGATGACACAAGTACTTTTTCTTTTACTTAGACAAAGCCTACAAAGTATATCATTTGACTTTTTTCACAATAGCACAGTTATATTGTTACTAAAAGTTTCAGCTTGAAACATCTTCATCTTATTTAGAATAAACGAACCAATGGATTGCATGTACTGATTTAATACAATAGAGCTCCATCAGGTTTTTTTTTTTTTTTTCACTTTGTCTGCATTGTTCTCATTGTTCAACACCACAAAAGAGTGTCGACCTTTTATGAGATTATGCATATTTTAGTCTTGCAGCAAAAGCTATTAATATTTGGTGCGTGTATGTGACCATCACCGGCCCTCCCTGGAATCTAATCTTAATTTATTTATTGGAATTTCCTGTTATAAGCCAGAGAGGGACATGCTACACCTGGGTGACAAGAGGGGGAAATAAATGACAGACAGGGAGATAAGACAAAACAAAAAGGGAAGTTTACAGACAGGCAGTGCTATTGGAATAAAAAAACGTGTAAGCTACTGTGTCATTCCTAACACCTTCATCCCAACACCCAACAGTATTGAACACTAGAGTAGTGGAGGACCTAACCGTATAGAGTAGGCTACCAAGAACACAAATGAAAGAAGTATGTGGAGAAAATATGAGCTTAGTGAGAAGTCGGACGAATGATTTGGCACATACTAGCAGTTCACATCAGTACTCATCAGTGTGACTTGGGAGGAGTTAATAAGATCTGGATAAAACATGCATGTGTGTAGAACACCGAAGCCCAGAGCGTCCACCACGACCCCTCATGGCCAGATCGGCCAGGTGTCCACAACAACCCGGGGAAGTGGGAGCATCGACGATGCCAAACCCAGAGAGCTACCCGGGCCACCGAGAACCACGGAGATCCAACGACCAGGAGGAGACAGAAACCACCACTCCCCAGGAGGCCAGGACAGGTCCAAGGGGCCAGTGACACGAGGGCCCATCCATCCCCAACCACCCCACCATCCACCCCCATCCCCAACCCCCACCCCCCACCCACACCCCCCCAGCCACCCCAACACCCGGGGAGACAGGAGGCCACCGCCGCACATGAGGCAAGACCCGCGAACCGAGCGCTCCCCTCCAGAGGGAGGGGGGACGAGAGAGCGAGGGAGCACCGGGCCCGCACGCAGCAGGGTTTTTTTTTCTATTTGTTGTTTTTACCAAAGAATCGGTGGAATAAAATCTGCACTACCCAAACGTTCACTGGATTATAGCAAAATGGTCCCCAGGCATCACTGCGAGGGATTAAATCTTTCATGAAACACCAGCAAACATACACAAACACTACAATTAATTTAAAAGGTCACATCATACTGTGTGTGTGTGTGTGTGTGTGTGTGTGCGTTGACAGGCTTTGGGAAAACAATGTACAGTTGCTATGGTGATAATGGGTTAGAGAAAATTCAGATAGATTGAAAGTCAGCAGAGAGAAAGCCAAGGTGCAGAGGAGGAAAGCAAGTTGAGAGTAAATCGCTCTGTGCTGTAATGAAATTAAGTGTGCACGTGTTCTTCGCTGAAGTCAAACAAGCTACAACAACGAAGGAGAAGATAACTAACAGAGGAATGAGAACACTGCAAAGCCCTCTCTCCTCATATGATGGTGATGAAATGAGCCCTTTCCTCAGGGCTGCCTGGCAGAAAGAAAAGTCCATGCAGTGTTTATAGCTGAGAGGATCTGCTCAGTCCTGCTGTAGTAGTGACCCTACAGCAACTAAGTGTTGCCAGATGAGTCCAAACACACGTTGCCTGCAGCCGTGACTGCACAGGCAGCAGTGACCTGCAGCGCTGCATATTGCTCTCAGTGGAAAGGCATCTTTAAGAACTGATGAGAAAAATAAGGAAAAGGTGGAGATCTGGAGACAGACAAAGACAGAACAGGAGGTGGATGTCAGGGATGAGGCTCGGCTGTGTGTGTGTGTGTGTGTGTGTGTGTGTGTGTGTGTGTGTGTGTGTGTGTGTGCATGTGTGTGTGTGTGTGGGTGTGCAGGTGGGTGGCATCAAAGCCGTCAGCCAGCCACTGTGGGCCTCACTGAACAGGTTCATGTCCAAAATGTGAAGACAAACTCTGTCAGTTACAGAATATAGGGAGGGAGGACGGACAGCTTCACCTGCCAAACCTGCTGGCATCAGCGTGGTTGTGTGTGATGCTTTGCTGATCAAAAGAAAACATCTCTGGACATTTATTTAGTACCTTTAACAACTTAAATACATGAAAAACAGTTAAAAATACAGTTAACATTTGATTATTGCTGGTTATGCTTCAGAGGAAAGTTAACTGACCCATAGATACTGGACTTAGGCGTCTGCTAGGTATGTCACAGTGATGACATTTTCCCATTGGTTCATCAACTCTCAGTACATTGATACAAAAAAAGATGATGCTAAATATCGGCATAGCTCCGACTTTGCTCTTTAATGTTGGACGACTGTGTGCCTGGCCTCTACAGTCAAGCTCTGTCCAGTCACATCAGCTATGCCATCTTCCACACAGATCTTGTCTCATCAACACTATGGTTCCTTATAACTTTTTGTGTCAATCCAAAATATTGTAAAAAAAAAAATGTGCTTTGACACCAAATCCTCTACCATCGCCTCTCTCTAAAGCCCCTTTCCCACTGCATGAAAACCCAGCATTGTCCCTGCATGCCACGGGTCTTTTCAACAGTGTGAAAAGATTATCACAGCATTTTGACCCGGGTCAAATGACACTCCAAGTGACCTGGGAATTTAGCTGCTCAGCTCGGCCTGCCCACAGTGTGAAAGTCGTCCCGCATCTTCCCACTAAATTACCCGATGACGTTGATGTGCCTGTCTGTAGAGTTCTGCTTTAGTCCCTGGGCAGCCTGTCAGGCTGTTAGTGTGAAGCTCCAGGGCTGAAGGATAGAATTTTTCAGTCAAAGAAAGCAACTGTGTAGCTACACGATCTTAAATGGAAGGGCCGATGTGAAATAGCTCTACGTCATGCTCAGGAAATCCCACCGATTGACGAATCCTGATCTTAACGGAAGGTCAGACCTGCGACTGCTGGCAGTGTGAGGCCACTCACATGACGAACCAAGGCGGGGTGATCCTGGTCAGAAAATCCTGCATCAATGCACTAATTTCATAGTGAAAGAAGTATTACATGAACAGGCACTGAGATAAAAGAGCAGCGAGGAGGAGATGTGGCAACACCTCCTTTATCTGCATCTCAGACTTTGGACAAGTGACAGAAACCAGGAAGAAGCCAGAGTCTGCAGCCATGCTTTCAGCTCTGTGAGGCTAAATGCTATTGCTACAATGCTAACATGCTCACAACCACAATGTTAGCATGTTGTAACGGTAGACATGATTTATATAATGTAGAATTTTTTTTCCATATTCACTTATCTTATTTAATATCAGCTCATTAACACACATGATGACAAATGATTGTCAAACCATAACCTGTTGACTCGTCTGTACCCTCTCCCACCACACACACACACACACACACACACACACACACACACGTTTGTTTAAGTCACCTGTGAGATATTTACCCCAAACTTTGATTTCCTGAAAACTTTCCCTAAGCCTGACTACAATAACTAATTGCCTAAGCCTAAACCTAACCCTAACCACTGACCCAAAATCAAGGTTTGAACAACTGGGGGCATGGACTCCCCAACTGCACATGCCATCCCCAATCAACTAGTCTTAAGTCAAATATGTGACCCCAATGTGGATATAAGGCAGACCATACACACACACACACACACAAACACACAAGTATATTTAAATACAGACCCTGACGGCCATCCGAGCCCCCAGGATGGAGAGATTGACTTAATTGGATCAATCATGTCACTTGCAGGAACCGATTTGTCTTGTGACACTGATAAAAACAACAATGAAGCTGTGACTCAGTAGAAAAGAAAACAAAGAGGACGGATTGTACACAAACTGACATGAGATACATCAACAGCAGCAGACGCAACCCATGTGAGGGCAAGGCTCAGAGTAGGGAAAAGGCAGATAGAAAAAAAGCTTGTCAAAAGTAAAATAAAGAATGAAAAAAACACTGCATTAACCTGCTCATTACCATCTGCTCTTTTATCTCTCAGCTGACATTTCACACACCAGAGAGGACTTGAAATGACAACCATGACTGTGTGTGTGTGTTTCAGCTTCATCTCTGTCTTCACGATTGTGGCAGTAAAGGGAGAAACTGGCACCTGTATTGACTATCCATCACTGATTTAATTAGAGGGATGACATCTCTCTCTGTCTCACTCCACCTGCAGCAGCCTGTCACTGTTTAATGGGCCGTCATGTTCAGACATTCTCACTGTAGCCCCATTACGTACAAAACAGATCCACAGCCCATAAACCAGGCAGCAAACACAAACTGAAGCTCAAGGAGAATGAAACAAGAATACGGTCGTTTCAAACATAATCACATGTAAAAAAAACACAGGCCAAGCTCATAGATGTTATACGGTGTGTGTTCCCCATGCTTTCAATGCATTCCTCATATATCTACATTTGTTATGCGTCCCATCCGATTGTATGCCTCTCTACCCTTGTTAGTGAATTAAACATCAAAAAGCATTAGGATATCAAACACACCACTCACATACATGCAACTATGCATGCACACGGGATATGTATGAGCTCATTAGTGAGAAATGGTACAGAGAGCAGTATCAGCAATCTCCAAGCTCACTGGATTAAGGGATGCAGTGGTTTTTGATGATGAGATGGAGTCGATTATTGACACGATGCTGTGTGAACTAGTTGGCTGATATATGATTGGAAGTATGCAGTATTATGCAACAGCTGCAATCAAGCTTTACTATCATAGAGTGAGGACACACACTCTCTAGTCCTTTACTTCAGTACTACTGTAGAAATCCTGCAGTCAAAGGACCAGGAGTATTGGTAAATGTACAGATTATTCAGTATACAGTAGCTTGTTAGAACTAATGCATCAGTGCGTGACTATTATTCTGTTTCTGCTGGTCCACATGGAGATAGCGTTGAATACTTATAATCCAGGATGCCATGAGATGATTAATGGAGGAGGAAGAAGGAGAAAGAAATTTCTCAGACTGTTGAAACAATGCTTAATTGAACCTCTTTTTGACCTTGAGCAATTATTTAAATGTGAACTTTAAGAGGAAATATCTCATAGATTATCTGGAATGTTTTGTTAACACCTAACAAAGCAAACCATGAGTCCTTTGATTTTCTCAACAACCGTTCAACTGATCAACTTCACACCTGATGGGGAAGTACAGTGTTGGGTAGAGCTGTGTGATATTGCGGTATATATAAGCCTCTGTTGTTTAGATCGTAATTTTAACATGTAGCTACTTGGTTAGCTCTGTTGCTACACAAACGTTCACGTTACTCCAGTTGTGGTTTAGATACACTGTGTAAAGCGCATCTCAACGTTGGAATGACTGCTGGATCATCCAAATCAAAAACATGTTCATCGTATGAAGCATATACATAATGGTATGAAGGCTAATGTAACTGTAGCAATGCTACTGCTTTGTGGTAGCATTTTTATTTCTCTAGCAAGGAGTCGTTTACAGCACTGGTGGCTAGGGAATAAACAGAGGTAAAGCAGCATGGAGGAGGAGAGCACAATGAAAAGCAAAAACAACATTACTGTACCAGTCACGTCACAAAAAAAATACTACATTGCTATATACATATATATCGTTATTGGGATATAAAATTATCTATATCAATATATCATCATATTGCACATCTTTAATTGAGGGTGAGATCCTGGGATCTACAAGACAAATTTATAAGTGCAGTATGTATGTATGCTGCATAGAGCTCTCGCTCTCTGTTGATGTGTGCGTGAGATTTTGCACCCATATGATGCATATGTTCTGGTATTGCTACAGTATGTAACACCAGAGGCCAGACAATGGCTTGGCTCATTCTGAAGGCCTGTGTTGTTTTTAAATCTGAAAAGCAACTTACTACAGCTGTGAAATAAATGTGCTGCAATCTTTTCCCCTGTGGTAGATTTGAAGTATAAAGTAGTTAATAAGTTAATAAGTATAAGTCACTGTGCTTGAGCGCAGTACTTGAATAAATGCCTTTAGTTGCACACACACAGAGCTGACACAGGTGTTGGGCCGTTAATCCTTCCCTGTTGCGCTGTAATTAATAGCAGAGGAGAGATCCTGTGTTCAGATATATTCTCACTGAACACCACACAGCCTTTCATCACAACCCAACTTTCATCATCAAACAGAGCATTTAATTAGACTGACTATGATATGAGGCTTTTATACGCACCTTGAATGTGTGTGGGCCCCTCTCCGACATGTGCTGCAGTTAAGCCTTTGCGGCTGTATTCGCACAGAGGCCAAGCGGGGCTTTTCAACCCGTGAACGTATTATCACTTCCTGGGTGCTTGGCCATCTGATTGGAGGTCTCTGTGGCTACGATTGTCAGGCTCCATTAGGAGACACCGGTGGCAAATGGCTCCATCTCTACTCAGTAATAATTGAGCTAAATGGCTGCCAGAGAGGCTGAGCTGTTCAGCGGGTAGTTGACTTTGTCGAGAGGCAGTGGAGAATCCCACTTAGGCTACGTCACCAGGCTACGTGCAGCATGCAAACACACAGTATGTCCTCTTTTAGTTGACCTGGGAGCTGAACATTAAGCTTCAGGAAGACTGAGCAGGTTTGACACATTCATTTTGTAAATCATAAAGTGTTAAACGTGTTATAATCTTATAATCATAAGTGTTAAGATGCATTATTACGCATGTTTATGTCCCAGTGCAGCTGTTTGTGTTTGTTTATCAATGAATAGTTGAACATTGAATGTTTAAGCTTACATGTATACTGAGCTGTGAATTTACTTTAGTCTATTTGCTGTTCTTCTACAGATAGCATTGCATAATTTGTCCTATAAAAACATCTACAAAGTGTCTTTTCAGCAACAAAGCACTTTTCAGCTTTGAGGCAATTCTCCATCCCTAAAGAGGAACACTTAGAGGGATCGTATGGATGTTCAGAAGCAGGCTGCTGTGTTACCTGCAATATGATGTCGGCATGCCTCCAGTTTGGAGAAGCAAACAGAAGTTATGCAAAACATATATTGGTGACATTTAGGCTCACCTACAAAAATTAATATCAGTTAAAGTGTAGGATTTTTTGGGTTCAAGCTCAGTCTGTAGTGACTTGGGCTAGGAACCAGAGGGTCGCTGGTTCAAAAGATGGTTAAAAGAAAACCAATGTTGACCCTTGGTAGCAAACAGGAAACATCCCTCTGCAGACTCCACAATAACATCAGCTGACTTCCTGACAACATTCATAATGCACATGGCCACTATAGGACAATCCCTTTTCATTGGATGACATGATGTGATATGCAGTATAATAAATGGAAGAAAATGTGTTTTCATTCATGGGTGCCTCGCTGGCCTGAAGGCATAAGAACAGCTCATATGGTGCCTTTGAGCCAGGCCCTTAACCTCTTAACCCCAGTCTGCTGGATCTGCTCAGTGCCCATATATTATGAACAGACTGTGGTTGGACCAGGAAGAAGGGAATATTACTCTCAGTGATGTTTTCCTGAAGAAGAGTGAACCAATTACAGTAGAAATAAGAACGGTAGCAACAGTGTTTATGTCTCAGTAATGTCTCTCTTAGCAGAGTCTACAAACATGCAGAATTAGCAGCTAAATTAATTACTAATTTAGTCAATTAGTTGAATCAGTGACCTAAATATAAAAACACCACATCTTGCAGAAAAAGGGACAAAAACAAGACAACCTTTAGCAAGCAGGTAGAGCTAAAAATAACGTGGTAAGAAGCCAACATGTAGAGACTAATTGCTGGCCAAGAGTATCCATAAAGCACTTGCTCTCACTTGCCTGTTTGCTGCCTTCAATCTGAGCTCAACAGTGAATAATTATGCGTGCTTTTGCTGTACAAACACAATCTGGTTTTCACATGGGGCAAGTTTTACATACATTCTTACAATGCTGTCATAAAAGTTTAAGAAAAAGGAAGCAAAACACACAACTTTTTTTCAGGTCATCTATCACCTGCCTTTCCCACAGTGCTTTGCAGCAGTCCCTATTTTACCCTCTCGTTCCCTCTGTGTGTTTATTAAAGCTTTGACTTGCACAAGAACTGGACTTCTGGCTGTTAACATACCTGTGCGTTAATCACTGCAACATCGCCACGGAAACCAAGGAGGACAGGCCCCAGGTGGCCATTTCTCTCTCTCACATGCACACACACACACACACACACACACACATACAGGTGTATTACTTTACATTGACTTACATTAATTTCCTAGACACTTCCCATAACCAGTACCTGCATAATCCTAACCCTAACCAAAGTCTAACCTTATACTAACATTAAATCTTCTCAAAGTCTTCAGCCTAAAAACATTATGGGGACACACATTTGTCCTCAGAAGGAAGATGAGTCCCCACAATGTGACTGTGTGAACACATTTATGTCCCCATAACGTCATTAATACCCGTACACACACACACACACACACACACACACATACAGACAGAAACTATATTTAACCATTGTGCGATATAAACACTGAAAATAAGGTACTTGCAGAACAACAGCCATAACACAGTTTTCCATGTAGGTAACAGGAAATAAGGCCACTTCATTATAGTCCCTTAAAGTATGTGAGCAACATCAAACACCCTTCAAAAGCATTAAACCCCAATATCACTGAAAGCTCCTTTAAGCTCCTGATACTTCACACACCCTTCAAATCACGATCAGCACCCACAGGATTCGATCATGTCTTTGATGAACCCTCCATCTTCTGTGTTGATGAGTGCTTATAGGAAGTGTAATGTCAATAAGGAAACAAGCCCAGGAAATTGCAGCATGCACTGACAGCCTATGGAGTACATACAGTGAGAGCCATAGATAAAGCTCAAAGCAGCATGAGATGTAATTACACACATGGTAATCCTCAGCAGCCATCTGTCACAATAATGTGTTACCGTATGGGGTGTTCTTTGACTCATTACATTTTGTGTGATCATTATTGTCTCAAGGACAGCAGTATACGCTCCCTATGTTAAAAATGCCAACATCTATTGTATATTGTTACTGTAAAATACAAACAACATGCTCCTGTGATGTGTTTGTGCAGTAAGAAAGTATGCATTTAATTTATTTTCTGCAGTTCGGTGTTGTCCAGGGAATGTTTTCTTTTTATTTCAGACTGGCAGATTGATCTGTATGGGTAATTTGATGGAATATCAGTTTGTTCATATCTGCATTTCCAACAGGCTCTAGTGAATAGATTTATAATTATTTTATTTTCCACAACTTTACCCACACATGAGTGACAGTTAATTCCAACTGATGTGGAAAAATCTTGATCGGTCAATGGTTGGAGATTGGAAGCACCCAGGAGCCTTTGAAGTTGATGAAGTTGATTAAAGATGTAACATTTATAGTAGATTCTGATATCAGGAGGAATATGAACTTTTCGAGTACAATCAGTCCTGAGTCCGCCACATATTCCTACCTTCCCCTATGGTGCTCAGCCTTATAAACCAAGACCCAGTTAAATACAAGGATCTTACCTTACATTACTCTTGAGTAGTGTTACAGTCAGGGCATGCGCATTCTAAGCTCTAAACTAACAGTGGCGTCTGTTGTCTTGCTGACGCTCAGCCATTGGCCTTATCAAAGGGCCAACGCTGGCAGACTCCTCTGACCTTGGTTACCTAGTCAACTCAGAGATAACTAGCCATCTGTTTTCCTTAAGACACTGTGACTTCTGGAGAGACATTTTAAAGATTTAGTGCTGTAAAAAGGATACTACTAGCTGACCCTAGGAACCCCTAAATTTAGCAAAATTCCATAACACTAACTAGTCAAAGAGACAAAGTCCTGGCGTCACATCCACATTCACTACTGTTCTTCTAGTTTCTGTCTCATTCAGCATTTCCATGGTCTTGGGGTTTACAGTCCAGTCTCTGCTGTTTAACCTCAACCCTGACTCACTCAGGAACGCTCCTTGTCTGTCAGTCTGTGATGTTTTTCTACGAGTGTGTTTTATTTACAGTGTAAGAAATGAACAAGTAATTTTCGCAAGCAAATACCTACAAATGGGTTGCAGTTTGTCTTTCAACTTCACTTGCTAAATATGCAATAGGACCGAGCTGAGCTGTCAAGTGACGTGTATATCTCAAAATACCTGTCAATCAAAACGGGATTCAGCCTTTCCACTGGCTAGCCGAGGCCCACCCACAGATGTTGAGCGTCTGGGGTCGGGACAAAATTGAGGCATTTGCCTACCAATACCTGGCGCCGACTTGAGTGGCAGCCTCTCTAACTGTGATTTTCTCTGTGAGATGAATAAAGTATCTATCTATCTATCTGTCTATCTATCTATTTATCCGATGACCGTTGAGTTTCGACGGTCATTAGAATGAAATTAGAATTGCAATGAAAAAAAAACTGTTCCATGCAGTCCCATTGAAGTGCATGGACGCTCAGCTTCTACAGCCAAATGCATTGAAAGCAGCGTTATGGGAATGTATGAGAAGTTAACACCATTGACTCAGTTGACTTTTGATAAGCAGCTGATTCTGAACGAACTCGTCTTCGAGATGAACGTGTTCTAACGCATTTGTAGTCAATGAAATGTTAACGCAACCATACATATTTGACCATTTAATTTTTGACATTTTCCGGGAAGCTGAGCTTCCCTTGCAGTCTTAGAGAAATCACCTCTGCTTTCGACCTGTGTTGCTTGTTAAAGACCTCTGGAAAAGTTGAGTGTTTAATAAAATCAACATATGCACTGAAACATGACAAACTACTGACGAAGGAAGGAATATTTTGTCTGTATTATCAAAAATATCAGTGGGATTTTGAATGAGTTTTTTTTCATACTGCTGTTTCACTTTGACTCTCAATAACGTGGGAAGAGCTCAGCCCTGAGTGTGTGGGAGCTGCCGATTAACTCAGTGGGTTTTTGACAGAACATGAACGAAAAAGTAACATGTAGTGGGATTCAGTGCTGAGCTGAATACAAACATAGCAGTGCGATGGGGGTCTCCCTAATGCTGTAAGGAGACAGACTTCTCAATCAAATCATGGACAGTTCAAGTTAGCATGTTAGTGGGGCATACAGGGCGATGGCGAGCTGCAGCTACGAGCGCTCCATGTCTCCTAGCAACGCTGGCCCTCACACGTTCCCTGCCTACCATGGAAAACCTCCAGAGGCTTGATGTCCAAAACAATATGCCCAAAATGGAAAAGCAATCTCATATTCTATATATCCTCACACATAAAGTGAGGAAAATTCAAATTGCAGTTTAACATGTGTGCATGTGTGTACCAACTAAATATGTAAACAGATTATCTGGTGTCCTCTGTCCTTCTGCTACATGTCCCTGTGTGTGTGTGTGATGTCACGTGTCCTAAACCCTCTGACATTCAGACTGTTTATTTAGTACGCAATAATGTCTGTGTGTGTGCGTGTGTGTGTGTGTGTGTGTGTGTGTGTGTGCGTGGATTATGTCAGATGCCCTGTAGCGGGCAGAGAGACCACTTTGACCCCTGATGCTTCTGTCCGGCATCCAAGCAGCAGACGATTAGCACTGCGCCTCTTGATTATGTGTGTATGGATGCACATGTCTGTCCCCACTATTTACATCTCTGCAATTACATAAGCAACCCAGCTGCTCTTGGTGTGTATGCTGAACATGCAGCTTTCCTTCTGCCACCGGCCCAGTTTACAAATTCACCTCCTCTGTCCAGCTAAAGGGACCTGGACGCAGAAGTTGTTGACTGAAAGCTTTCAGATCATCCAAAAGATATGCAGCATTAGGATGAGGCCAAAATATCAACAGCTGGCCTGTCAGAGGGCTGCTAATCCACAAGGTGTTAGTGATCTGGGAACATCCTCGTATGGCTTATCCATGCTGTATCCACTCCCATGATTAGACAGAGGGACATATCACTTGTGATATGAGATGCAGGGTCTTAGATCAGACGGACCTCTGACCTGCAGCTGTACAATTACGCTAAAGATAAACATATATAAGCTTTAACCACACCTTTAATCCTCCTACTTCAAGCGTGTCTGGTACTGTACATGTGACATTAATCTGAAAAAGTGCACAGCCCGCATGTGAGGAAGTGAAGATGGAGGAGCAGAGGATTTTTGGATAATACTGGCCCAGCACAAATTCTTCTGGTGAGGCTCAATGTGAAGTAGTTTTTAGTTGATGATGTTAATCTGTCATTTGGATGTACTGTACTCTGTCTTTAAAGCAGAGGATAATAAATGGGCGCAGAGTCTGTGTTGAGTTATCCTCAGGACTCTAGCTCAAAAGCAAAATAATGTTCATGATCCTTATTAATTCTTTTCTTTGTGTATAATACATTTGAGGTCCTGCAGCTTTCTCAAACATTGCATTGAAAAAAATACCATAGGGCCAAAAAAAATGGCTTTTACGCCACTAACAAATTATCAATGGAAGATGACGTTCAAATTGTACCATAAGTAAAAGTCGTGCTTTAGTTGGGCATTTTAACATTTTATTGACCCAAAGGTTAACTGAATCATTGAACAAATAATTTGTTTGATAAAACAATAAGAAAATCAATGTGTGTCATTATGGTGTGGATAATTCAAATTTTTTTTAACATTAGCTTTGTCAGTGGCACAAATCTGTAACTTCCTGGAGAGAACACCTGTTTCTGCACACGTGTGCGCCTGTAAGCTTAGCTAAACATCAGCTCTTATTATGACAATGAAATTTGTCATCACGATATAGCGTGCAGTACAATAATATCATTGATTTGACATTATAATGCAGCCCTGTTCTGCCCTGTCCTTTTAACTCCAACAGCTTAATGCATATTCTAATCTAGACTAGAATCCCGTATAGGTCTCATTCTGCTCAAAGGTGATGCATGAGGTGATGACCTGTGGTGAAATTTATGGTAAGAAATAATGAGGACAGAAGAATATAGTCGAAAAACTACTATAGTCGAAATACTTACACATGACATATAATCAACCCACTCGTCCAATTACATAGCCCCCGTCTGAATGCACGAATGCTTCTCACATCAGTGTTAATACGCCATGACTGAACTGATCAACCATTTGATAAGGCGCTTGCGCTTACGTGATCGCGTTATCGCGTTCAAGATGTTAGAGAACATTAGAGGGTTGGGGGGTTTGGGCTGGTCTATTCTTGTCGGCCTGGGTGTCTCAGACGGGGCTGACTAATGATCCGACGGGCTCACGGCCACAGCAGGAGGGATCAGTGACGGTTTAATGAGGCCACAGGGTGTCTGTGGTTACACAGATAGTGGGAGGAGGGCAGGAAACACAGAGAGGATACGCCAAAGAAAACAAGCAGAAAAGAGAAACCAGACGGGAGGACAGGGTGTCAGAAAGGAGAGTGAGGGGAAAGAAATGAGAAAATGAATGCAGTGAAAATGAATGTAGGTGCCACTGACGTCCTCACACATCTGGGATCCACTCTGTGTGTGAGTGCTAAGTGCTTAGTGTGTTTAACTATCAAAAAGTGAGTGAGACTGAGTCATTGGTTAGGAGGGGAGGGCCCTCCTGTCATCGCTGCGAGAGATGAGAGAGCTACTGAGTCGAGGTTGTTAGGCCTGCGTCACCACGTTCACACCAAGACAGTCAGATGGAAAAACGAAATATTAATGACTCATATCCCACATTTATTCTATTATGTAGGGGGTTGTTTAGTGATTGGAAGATCACTGGTTCGAATCCTGGCTCCTCCTAGGTGCATGTCGAAGTATCCTTGAGCGTGGACATGAACCCCAAATTGCTCCTGATGAGCACTTGGCACCTTGCATGGCAGCCTCTGTCCTCAGTGTATGAATGTGTGTGTGAATGGGTGAATGTGGCATGTAGTGTAAAGTGCTGTGAGCTGTCAGTAGATTGGAAAAGCGCTAGGCCTAAATGCAGGACCATTTACCATTTAGTAACTCTATGGGATAATTACTTATTTTATTCTTAATTAAAGAGAAATGGTAAGGGATAACAAGACAGATGTGGTTTCCCTTTAAGAAATCAACATTTTCATTTACTTGAATTGCGTATACATATAATCTGTCATCCATTTAGTATAATTAAATGCCTTGTTACATGTACACTGTGGACTTTAAATAAAACATTTCAGAAATGCAAACATATCGGCTAAATAAGACAAAAAACTGGAATAGAATAGACCAGAAATTCATCAGGATCCAGAACGAGACAGACCTGGACCTGTTTCACGTTCTCACTTTGCGTTCAAGTGCAACTCCAAAAAGGAGGACAAATATGCGTCCAGCTTGAGGCTGCGCAGGATGCTGGACAAGGCATTTAAATTCCGGACTGTCCGGCCTAAATCCGGACATATGGCCACCCTAGTCACTGTACTCTACCTGAGACTACAAAGTAGGACGCAGACTGTGGCTGTGCTCAGGGGAGATGATCTTGAGTCCCCATCCCCTGGCAAAATACTGAGGGAGTGCACAGAGGGGCACGACACCATGTGTTCACATTCCTCTCAATACCTACCAGAGGACTCACAGGCCTCAAGACGTTTGTTTTCTTAAATAGAGCATTATGTAAGTGCTTGATGAGCCAGACGGTGAGGACGTCAGGAGGGAGGAAGGGTGAGGAAGGTAGAGAGGAGGGGAGAGGAGCCTGGCGTCCCCAGCAGAGCACCACAACCTGGCTTTGTTAGTGAGACAGAGGCAGACAGAGACCTCAGCGTGGCTCCTCACCCCTGGAGCCTCATGGGGAAAAATCAATTGCCCTTTTTCGGTTGTAGATTTAGCTGAGAAACTCTGCCCTCCTGTTTGCTGGTAATGCAGTGAGACTGTCGCCACATGAAAAAACATAGAGGCATTGGTCATTTGTTCAATGCCTAAAGCCATCTGTGCTTACATTTTCAGGGCAAGGGGTGGCTGTGGCAGTGAAAGTTATGATCAAAAATAGACGTGTTGTGAAGTGGTTAGAGTAGGAAAACCTGCAGGTTAACATTGCAACACATCACACGGCATAGCACTGAATGCAACCTCTGTCTAAACAACAGTCAACAATGTATTAAATGAATGCATGTAAATGTGAATTATGTCACTTTGGAGCGATTCACATGGTTCTCATCAGCAGATTGGGCTTGCTTCATTATCAGTGAACTGCAGATAAAGTTTACGGTCAATCTGTGCATCAGTCTGTAAAAAAATGGTCCTGATGGGGCTGATGAGCAAAACAAAGATTAATTCAGGTCAAGAAGACCCTTAGTTTTGAGACCCTAAGTTTTTTTCTTCAGGAAAGAGTTGCACATTAGCATGTAGCGCAACATAGAAGTCGGTCAATATAATAGTGGTTATTATTTTGGCTGTGATCATGCAGCCCTATTATTGAATAAAGCATGCAACAGGTTTCAACTTGAGGGAAAATTGTCATTTAATTCAATAATTTGCTGTTTTGTTGCTATTGTTTGCAGTGAATACTGCATGTAAAGAGAGAAAATAGAAGTAACTCATCTGCTGTGTCTGTTGTATTTTTGCAGTTTTAATCAAATGTCACACCTCTCAGCCTCCCTTTAGTAACAGAAACAAGTGTGGGCATGCTGGGCAGAGTTGGTCAAGGTGAATGATGCATCAGTGAGCAAAGGCCTCAGTAAACAAGTCAGCAGGTTGTGACTCACTGTCAGTGGAGCAAAATCTGCTGTGTGACACCTCTTAGCCATTTTTGAATATCATCAGTCACAAGGGGAAAGGAGCTTGGTGGCGGCTTTAATAACGAGCTGCCTCTGCCTCCAGTCTGAGGAATAGGTCAGCTCCCAGGCTGCTGTCTGCCCACAAACACACACTGTTTACCAGCCTGTCTGCGATTAAACACACACACACACACATGCATGAGTCTCATACGCACATATACACACACACACACACACACCTGGTGTACTGTACTGTAGCTCTATAAATTATTCAGACTCAAACTCTCATCTGATAAATTCACTTGCATTACTTGATTATCTTGGAGTGCTAAATAACCCTGTATTCATTATTTGGCCTCAGTCAAGATGTTTCTTCAGTTCCTTGATTGAGCTAATGTTTTTATCCCTTATCTCTTGTTGTAAGTGTCAGGAAAAAAAATAGCAATTTAGTGCTGCTGTAGTTTCAAGATGAAATTTATGGCTTCTACTAACACTTAGTTTGAGGGATGTAACAATACACTCAACTCACGATTCAATATGATTTCTGATATTGGGTTTACAATAGGATTTTTTTCCTAATTATTTTAACAGAATAAGCTTTCAGACAAATTCTGACTGAAAAAGATTCCTTTAATTATTTTTGAGACAAACTGATTTTTGAGGTAGAGTGTGAAACACAATGACTGAATGCAAAAAAAAAGGAAAAATCCCTTTTTATTTCTCTGATGTAGGGTAAACTGTGCAATTCAATGCATATGTGCTGTTCTTAAAAGGGCAACTGAAGTTATTGTTATTATTTTATCTTAAACAACAATAAATAAATAAAAAACATGATTTATAAAACAAATCCCAAATCAAAATAACTAAATGAATAATACAAATAAACAAAATCTCTCCAAAAATTCACCTCCGATTTGAAACCGGTCTGTGCATCCTCAATTTCAAAATCAAGACTGTTGCCTGAATCAATATCGAATCGAATCGGATCGAATCGTGAATCAAATCGAATCGGGACCTTGAAATATCGAATCAAATCGATCTGGAAAATCTGAATCGATACCCAGCCCTGGTGTGTGTCTATTGTTGAGAACTGGGTTTATGACAGCAAAGCAAGTCTTATGTCCCTGGTCAGTCTTTGCTGTTGCATACTGTGATGACTGACTGACAAGCAAAAGCAGAAGCTGCTGTTGCAGAAGAAATGGAGAGAGGGGGAGGTGATGTAAAGATGACATCATTCAGTGTTACAAATACTAGACCTATTCATATGAGCCTTGGAACAGCACACAGTCTGTTTTCATTATTTATAAATCAAAACTAAATCCACATTTAATCTTCTCGTTTATTAGTGAGTTGGGCAACAAAATGAACGTTGATATCAATTTGAGATTTTTTAAATGCCAAAGAGCAAGAGGCACAGGCACTGCAGTGGCATTTAAATAAGAAATGATAATCCAGCTCTGTTATACATAGTCTCCATGCACTCAGAGGCATCGTTATGCACATTAATCATCAACTACAAAACCCAATTTGGGCTGTATGAAATTAGGCTCAGCAGTGAGGTGTTGTTCAGGAGCAGCATTAAGTTCATAAATCAGGTTGGGCTCTGTGGTGCACTTCCTCATCTCAAATGCTTCCCAACAGGCCACTCCTGAGTCTTTCACCTGCTGAGAGTGCAAGTTTTATGACTATTCATCTTCCACACTTCCTCTCAGCAGGGAGCAGGATCTTGCACCATCATTAGTCTGTCTGCACTAAATGAGCCTCCATTCATTCAGCAATCACATGAAGCGATGAGTGCTCATGTGTCTGGAATAACTGAAGACAAAATAAGAGCCTCGGGCTACAAAAGAAGGTGAATTGGATAAAGACTGTGCAATTCAACACCTTTCATTCAGGTAAGTGGACTCGTTTATCCACCTTAAGTCAGCACAGACACAGGATCAGTATTAATTACTAATAGCAACTCCCCAATTGGTACCAGTCACTTACAAAGTTTCTAAAAAGCACTATCCAAAGAAAAGGGCCGAGCTCTTGAGGTAAAGGGAGAAAGTTCAATTTAAACAAGTTCAAACTAGGTTAGTGTGAGGAGTACAGTGGGTCACAAAAACATGTAAACATGTCAGGGAGGCTAAACTCCTGGAGAGTCCACCTTTGTGAGCAGTTCCTCTCTTCAGTAACACAAGCAGCCTCAAACACTGGCTCAGACTGACATTTCTGGGGCAGCGATCTGCACCCGACTGAGAACCTCAAAACACACAAGACCTGCCGTTCTTTTCCAGCTTAACAGCTCTAATAAAACTGTAGGAAAAAACAGAGAGGTATCCATTTTTGAAATTGCCAGACAGAAGTGCAGCCCTCGGTGTGATGCCCGGCTCAAAACTGCTGCTGACCAGCTGCAACTGCTGTTCAAACAGCAAATGTACACTTTTTGAGTTTCCACTGCAAGGCTCAGAGGGCAGAGTGAATTTCTTATCATGTGAGGGCAGCATAGAGGAGCTAACTCATCTGAGGAAATGTCTCAGTTTCAAAATATGATCTACCACAAATGACTGACACACTGTACGCTATGAATCTGTGAACAGATGTCTGGTAACAGTGAAGACTATTCGCTGTCTGATTCTGTGCCAGAGAAGAACAGAAGAAAAATAAGAAAGAGTGAGCCTAATAGTGTTCACAAAAATACACACACAATGATGACAGTGCACCATCACCCTGTATCCATGTGTGAGTTGCACTGTTGTTGCCAGTGTCAGCATGCTGTGTGTTTCCCTCCTGCTGGGCTGTATGGTGGACTTCACCGGCCAACTGGTCTCTTCATGATAATTATGCTGCTAAAGTGGTACCTGGCCATCGCATGTAAGAACATAGTAGCCCATGGGTCCTGTGCTTTAAAACGTTAGTGTCAGGAATTGGCCTTTTCTCAACAAACTACATTCACCTCCTCTTCTTGCCCCTGATGCTGATTCCTTTTCTCCTCCTCCTCCCTGCCAACAGAAATCCCTTCAGCTCCCAGACTTTGTTCCTCCTTCTTATGGCTTCATGCAAGAAGAAAATGTTGTTGATTTCCCTCTTCTATTCTCCCATTTTACCATCTTTGCTTGCTGGTTCTTAATTCATATTACCTCTCCTTTCTGTCCTCATTACCAGTCCTCCTCCTCCTCCTTCCTTTCGTGCTTCTTTTAAAGGCTAGGACCTCAGGTGTGCCAGCTCTCTGTTCTTTTCCCTCAGAAGAAGATTCACTAAATTCCTTTTAATTTAATAAAACTTTGATGGGCGCTCAGCGCCCACATTTATATTCCCAACCTGGCTCGATGTTTCTCTTTGCTAAGTCTTCATACTCTTTACACAAAATTCTATTTCTCTCTTATTCTACAAGCCTTTTCATCTGCAACCAGACTTCCTCTGAAAATGTCAGCACGTTTCAGCCCACTTTGACTTCCTGTTATTAAAAGGAGAAAATGAATTATCAACTACACATGACCTACTCCCATTAATTAACATTTCATGAGGAAGTTGTACATCATTGGCACACAGAGCATGTTGATAAGCACGATGCCGAAATGATATCTGTGTTTATCTTTGAGATGATCGGGCCTTAATTACCACTCATAATAAACACACTCGGTCACACTCGGTTAGAAAAACTCTGAGGCTAATAAAGATGAGGAGGTGTTTCTCCATTAGCTCTTTAACCTAAACATGATTTGAAACCAAGTTTTGCATGTAACATCCCCTCAACCCTGTGGGCTGAAATAAGTCCGTGGCTCTAATTGCAGCAATTTCCGCTATAATTATTATTATGTTTTGCTGTTCTCAAAATTATTAGTAACACTGAAACAGTCCGAGTCGACTGAAACGATGTAGTAAATCTTCTTAATTGCATTACACTCCCTTCCCTCTGTTTCTGTCCAGGACTTTAGGGTCTATTTCGGCATAAGGTTTTTGTCTTTGTCAGCTTGTGAGCAGATTTTAATGAGGCGCACTGTTAATAAGCAAAAGGAAGATCATCTCGCATGCTGTGTACATTAGATATGAATGCACGAGATGTCGTTACATAATCACTCTACCAGACTTCGGGAGAGCACAGTGCAGAGACAGTTGGTGTTGTTTTATTAAGCTGTTATGGCCGATGTCCTTGTTTAATGTAGCTGAACCGAAGTACGTTGGTGCAGAGAAAACAAAAAAAGTTTGATTTGGAGTAACAGTGCAGCTGTAGCGTGACCGTTTATTCACAAAGCAGATGGAGGAACAAAATGTCCCACTAGCCGACAGACAAATTCATTGGTCTAGTTTTGTAATTTAAACTGTCAGACAAATTTTCCGTTTCCTGTTTATTCAGTGAAACTCATTGTGGAATTCACCAATTATTTATCTAATAAGATACAGTTTTCACCCCATTCAGCTGACATATCTTGAGGTCAGAGGTCAAGGGAGCCCTTGTGGCAGCTTTTCCTCACCAAAATTTACTTAACATTCATCCTGACAAACTGGCATAATAATCAACTTCTAGTTTCTTACCATTCATCTGCACTTCCACTCCAACCTCTGAGAGACAGAAATACTAATAGTTTACATATTAAAATATCAATATTTGACGTTGGTGTATCAACACAATATTGCATTGCAAATATAGCAATGCTATGCTGTATTGACTTTTTTTACACCAGTACCATACAGCATGTTGGGTAACTTAGAGGTCAAGTAAAGTAGCGTCTGAAAACACACGTTAAATAAATCACTACCACATGAATCAGTCGGAGAGAAACAATTGTCCAGCAATCAATCAGTTGAATTGATTTGTTGATGGACACAATGTTAACCATCAGCAACTTTTGTAAATGGCAAACACTTTTAGAATTTATTCACAAATTCACTAAATAGTTGAAAAAAATGTGTTTTGGATTGTTTATTACATAAACAGACAGATTTTTAGATTACTTTGAGCTCAGATGGTGGGAATTATTCACAGTTTTAGAGCATTTTATACAATTGAGTCATCAAAAAAACAACTAACAGATTTATCTTGAATGAAAATGAGTATTGGCTCCAGCAGATCTAGCTAAAGGCAAATATTATGACCTACTGCAGCTGAGAAAAGGCAAACTGCTGTTTTGTTGGCCCTCCAGCTCAGACCTTTTAAATTGTGCCCCACCTGCTGCTGTGCTATAACAGAGACAGTGCATTTTCAGAAGCCAGCAGGCGGCTGCGCTACAACACGAATGCCACGAATGCCCCACTGTGTGTGTTTTGGTAAGGCGGCCATTTTCAGACTCAGAGTAGAAGCCGGGTGTCAGATAATAAAAGCAAAGAGACCTGAGGCGGGAAGAAGCATTGTGTGTGTGTGTGAAGGCCGACACTGCATTTTTTTTCCCCTCCTCGGTGCAGCGCAGTCTGGGGACAGTCATGCAAACAGTGTTCTTCACACTCCAGCATTTAGGCAGTGTGTGATGTTTTCATTTGCACACCCTATCAATAGCAGCAAAAACGCACCGTCTGACACCAACGTGTATTATATTAGGGTGCACTCACACTCAAGCACAGGAAGAGGTGTAAACATGGCAGGGATAGCAATAATAACAGGACACAGTAGGAGATGAGTTCGACATGCATCCTGTGTAATTAGGTGTGTGCAACTCGGCGTAGCAAACTCCTGTTTACATGTTGCTCCCAGAGAAAAGACAGGCAGTCTGATAAAAATCTTAATATGGACAGGACGTCTTCAGTGTCTCATGCCACTGGTATTGAGATTTCCCATTATTGTGTCCTGCCTTGAGACGGCAGGTGGAAACCACCCTGTCCCCAACAAGCCCCAGCGTTCATTAACACACTGCCTTATGTAACCAGGCATGGGACCAGTAACTGCAGAATGCAATCTGATATCTGTGATTAAATCAGCAGCTTATGTGATTGTTCAGACATCTGATCCTTTCAGGCTTATTGATTCCTAATGACTAAAGCGCAGACTTTCATGCACTTCTTATCTTTACATGCTGTGAATAGTTCTGACTTCACAAAATCTACATATAGCAAATTTTATTCAGAATAATAAAATGATTTTCAACCAGGTGAAGTAAATAATAACTCTCAAACTGTTATTTTTGAATGAAGTCTACTAATATTTTTAATGCTTTGTGGCTAATAACAAATTGTCAATAGACTAAACTTTTACGTGTTCTAAATCCTGGAAAAAAAATATTATTCATTATTAATCATAATCTGTTTCATTTACATGTGATCATTTGACAAAGTAGTATTCAATCCACAGTCAAGAAGCCATCGAGAATTAGTTTCCTGAGAAATAAATTTGTAAATTCACAAAGCTCAGAAATTTGTAAATTCCATGTGAATTGGCGGCCTGACTTTTTACTATATCGCTAGAAAACTAGCAGCCTGACTGCAGCCAAATCAATATTAGTAAAAATTTAAAAAAAAAAACAAAAACAAATGGCTCGTCATTCCTCTCATTGAGAGCAATCTGTGTGACCAGCGGCTGTGTCAGTGTGCGACATCTGCTCAGCCTGAAGTCTTGTTGCGTACTACTTAACAGTCAGACAGATTGAGATCTGTGACTGAAGAGCAGCAACCTTACATAATGTCTAAATGCCGACCTGTTCCTCTGAGTTAACGACACACAGACAACCAGTCGTCTCTTCAGCTGACCTCTCTGACTTAAATATTGTGCAGCGTTATCGTCAACTTAATTCATCAACCCCTGCCCGCTCTTGTGCACTCTGCGGCACGTGTTGTCACACCAAGTGACGCTTGACTCTGAGCTGTAATCTGCTCTCTTTGCAATTCAGCATTAACATGTGGAGAGATTTGACAGAGCGTAAGCTGCTGCAGCAGGCGTGTTAGCTATCTCTTCCAGCTGTTACTGCAGGTAGAGTCGAGCTGCTGGGAGGCTAATGGAGCTCGACACAGCTGAAATGCATCCTACCAGGCATGGTGACTTTGAAGCTCTTAAAGACAGATTGTAGCTGATCAAATAAGAGAAATAAGAGAACAAATGTCCCGTTTAACTACACTGATGGCCAGTAACTGCATCAGGACAGAGGTGAGCATTCAGCGGTCAACAGCTGCACCTGGAGAAGGAATGAACCAGGGGTTCAGTGTGTTTCAGGACAGCACCTGTCACTGTGCCAAAGTGATGCACGAACATACAGCACGTCAACTCTTTTCTTCTGAGTCACTTCCTCTTCCTGTACAGGTTGACAGCAGGTCGATGGCAGTTGACAGGGTGCTGTGCATCATGCACTATAAACCAGCCGGCTATCTTTGTTTTTCTGTACAAGTGAGTTGGATCATCGCAGCAAATTTTCAATGTAAGGGTCTATTAGACAGAAACACCATCTTCACATAGTTGGAAAAACAAAAAAACACACATCTGTGTGTCCCAGTCTTACAGTGCAGCACATGCAAGCATGTAGTTCTGTCTCTGATAAATAAATTATTAGTTAGATAAACTTGAATCAGTGAAATGAAATGAAGCTCAGTTTTTATAAAGTAACAAACGTGGTAAAAACTGTTGTCTGACTTAACTAAATATGTTTGAGGATCTTTGTCAACATTATGTTTACAGTAAACTTAATTCCGGGGCATACATATTTGAGGGGATGATTTATAATTTGAGAGTGGATTAAAAATCCAAAACAATGTTTCAGTAATCAAACACCCACCACACACAAAAAAACACTTGCCTGTTTTGCCAGTTGAGGGAAAACAGTGCAGCCACTCAATCATTTTCTTTTCTGTAATTTAAATTTCATTCATTCATTCATTCATGAACATAGTAACTGTATAATAATCTGGTTCTTGCAAACCACCGCTCACTTTCCTCTCCCTTCTCCATTTCTCAGCTATATTCTCATTTTCACAGGAGCCAGTGGTTAATGAGGCCTCTCACTCTGCTCGTCACACCAATTAAGTCAACAGTGGAGGTTTCAGCAGAGTCAGAGTCAACAGGCCTGAGCTGATGACAGCAGTAATGAGGAAGAGAGGGTGGAGGGTGGCTCTGGTCGTTTATGGAGATACTTATTTGATGAGGGGTTTGTGAGAGCCTCACGGTGTGCTTCCCTGTTACATGACGTCTGTATGGGCAGAATGAAGATAAGGATTATGAACAAAATATCTATTTCAATGTCTAGATTGAAATTATAACCCTTTTAGATCAGATCTATGGTCATATTGTTCACCTTAACGTTGCAAAAAAAACATTGAACTTTTTTTTTTTTTTAAATATTTTAACTTCAAAATAAAATATATTTTTTAGCACTCTAATGAAATGCCAAGGTTTTGCTTAAATTACACAACTCACACCTTTTTATCCGGGAGTACGTCACAGCACAGAAGCTAAAGATGCTGTTTCACTAGGACCTATAGAAATTGTCACAAATATATTGGTATTTTCTGACATTTTATAGATCAAGTGATTCATATGTTTGTTGAGAAAATGATCAACAGATTCATTTATAGTGAAATAATGGTTTTCCAAAAACACTGAGGTTGATTATATAACCTGCTCTTGAAACATAACAAACATCCACAGCGCACTATTTAAAAAAAATAAATAAATAAAAATAAAAACACACAAAAATCAGTAAGGGCAAATGAAACATATGGAGCTGTATGAAAAAAAATCCATCTAAAATACACAAAACACATGCAAACGCTCTGCAGCAGTGTTGTTAATGAACAGGGCAAGAGACAGATGGTTGGAAAGAGGATCTGCCAAAGAGAGTATAACAGCAATATACCCATGTAAAGCTTAAGCTCCTCGGTCACACCGACCAAATCTGTCATTAAAAAAGATTTAATATCACAAAAAAGGCAGAAAAGGAAGATTTGAAAAAGGGCTTGATCTGGTCAAATATCCAGGCCTATTATTCTCCTGTAATCTGCCTCTGAAACCAATATTGTTTCTCTATGGATGAGTCACCTTCATTCACTGCTTCCAGAGTGATCCTTGACTGATAATACAGCACTATTTACCACCTACACTTCACAATGCGCTGAATGAAAAGCAGAGAGAGAAGAGAGAGTGCACTTTTCACTCGTGTGCTAATGCAAACATCTCTCTCTGTTGAGCGAACAGATCAAAGCATCTGACGGACGGATGACGCCATTCGCCCGCCGTGGCCGACAAAAGGGTCTCTCAAAATCCACAGTGCAAAGGGGCAGAGAGTGTGTGTGTGTGTGTGTGTGTGTGCCCCAGCCCTGAGCCGGACTCATGAGAGTCATGGCAACTATGCTGATTCAGAAGCTGTGGGGCAAAGATGGAGGAGTGAGTGATGGAGTAATGGTGATCATGTGATGGATGGACAAGTGTGGTTGAGTCATGTTCTTTGCTCTGAGCGAGGCCAGACAGGAAACACAATCAACAAGTGACACGCCAATCCACAGAAACATCTTCCCCTTTCTTGATTATATTCTCGAGTCGATCACTAGCCTTATTATTTGGTCTAAAAAATTTAAGAAAACAGTGGAAATGCAAAAAACAGTATATACAGTACAAGTAATATACAGAACAACTATAACTTCTTGTCTCTTAGCTTTAAAGTGCTCATGTTCTGGCCTTTGAGAAATGATACCTGCCTACAACCAGCCTGCAGCGTGTTTTTAAAACAAATGAGAAAAGGGTCAAAAACGTACAAGATTATAGAAGCATATATGCTTTGTTTGTGTATGAGCGAGTCCCGTCCTGGATTATCATTGGAATTCAAAGAGGTCCATCCCCGAAGGGCTCTTTAGTCATTCTGTGCCAAAGCCAGCCAGCAGATAATGGCCACAAAAACAGGCAGACAGAAATTCATAATGGGCACTTGAATGGAGGTGTGTGTGTGTGAGAGAGAAAGCAATAAAAGATGAAGAGAAGGACAGAGAGGAATAGTTAGTAGGCAGGCAGATAGACACATAGAGTTGGGGGGATGCATGGCTGAATAACAAGAAGGAAGCTCAGGAGTGAAAATGAACAACAGGCGAAGAAAGGCGAGAGGCAAGACTAATGAGAGAAAGCAAGACAAAGAGGAGCCAATACAGAGCGACTGCTCTGATAGAAGTTGATAAAACATGAGGTGTAAAACAAAAGTGCACTTCTGATTGCTTGAGATTCAACAGCCTCACTAAACTGCATTGGGCTTTTATTTTGAAAAAAAACTTCTGATGTTATTTAATGAGGGGAACCTGAGAATCACGGTGGCAAGGTGCCGAGCAAACAGAGTATTGTCATTACACTTAATGAAATGTGTGGTATGTTGCTGCATTGTTCCTGCCCATGTAAACATGAGAGGATATTGGTGTGAGTGTGTCTTAATGGGCTTAGCAAAGGGAACATTCATTACTTTCAGTTTGGAGAAACTGAAGCGTGAACACACCAGCATCTAGCTGTTGTGTGTGTGTGTGTTTGCAGTCATATAGTAGAGGTGAAGGAAGTACCACTGATGAGACTGTATGTGGCCAATGGTAAAAAAACTACCCTTTTATTTTAGTAAAAGTAGCAATACTGCAGTGAAAAATACTAGTAGTAACGGTCACACTCTTACATAAAGAGGAAATCTGTAAGATTTCAATTCTTGTTGATCTAGAATTTGTATTTGTTGAAAACAATGAAATTATTTTCAGATTTTTTGTCTTTTTGTTGGCACATGAAATGTCGAAAAATACTTATATTTCTGTATAAATAAGCTTCAACTTTTCAGATCTGTATCTGTCCACACATCAATTTTTATATACAGTGAAGAAAAACTGTAGTTCGTCATTCTTTTTCCAAGAATGATACCACCTATCGAATTACGTGGGAGCCAATGGGAGCTGAGCTCCCATGTAGACAGTAAAATTCTACATCTGTGGATGTCTTGACTGACAATCATTATTTTAATCACAATACATTTTTCAATGTAATGAGTATTAGTTACACTAATGTGATAAACAGACTAAAACAAAAGCTCAATGCCCCCCTCTCTGTTTAAGTGAAATGGTTCAGTCCAGCTGCTCCATCAGACAGCCTGCAGAGAGCTAACTTTTCACAGAGTGGAGGAGGAGACGGCAGGATGCCTCAAAAGTCAGGGAGTAAAAAAGAAAAGAAAGAAAAGGCTCTGACAGGAGAAAGAGGCGTCTGTCACCCAATTCTTTCATAGGTAAGGTGGGTCTGTTAGTGGTTCATGTGATGGAAAGTTCTGGAACATTAGCCTGTTAGCTATTCCTAGCTTTGTCCAGAGTTTATGAGCTACCTCACTTTTCAGAAATATCATTAAAATGCACAGTTAATGTGATGCAGTATTAAAAAAATGGCTATGGGGGACCCCCACAAAGCTCAGATTAGAATTTGAATCCTGCTCTGTACTGCTGTGTGATCTACACTGTAAAATATCCTATTTGTTGATTTAATATTTTGTATCGCTAAATCTGCAATGGAACAAAATCTTGACGAAGTTAAATAAATGTAATGAAGCGTATTGCCGCTGTGCTTGAGCTCCACTCTTATCTAACCAAGGACAGTTCTCGCCCCTGGCTGGAGGGAACAGGAGACTGGGGCTCAGCATTTACAGCAGGGTCAGACTCCAACACTGATAATAAAAAAGAAAACACCACCCTGCCCCGGCTACATCAGATGAGCTTTGGGGAAAAGAAAGGAGGCTAATGAAGGACAATATTACCACGCCTGATGTGTCCAAGCACTTCATACATCAGATACATGAGAGACTCAGATCTGTGGGTTTTCATATTAAAAGCAGGACTTACGTCTGTGTCAGGACCCTTGTCGGCTCCAGGACAGGAGAAGGTGACGAACTCATGGCACCGTTTGTGGACCACAAAACAGCACACTGAGAGGAAAGAGAGAAGACATTTTTACAGTAACACTTTATGACACGACAACACTGCAGCATGAAGTTCATTCAACCAAGCAAATCTGCCTCTTCAGGGAACAAAATAGAATGACATCCTTATCTGGTCTGGTGTTTTGTGCAAGTTGTCTGACAAATGGTTGAGAGGTAGAGGCAGAAATGAAAAGGGAAAAGCAGACCGCGACAGACTGAGTGTAAATTATCGTCACTCAACCTCAAAGTGAACTTGACAGCATCTTGTATGGACACACAAACAAATGCAGACAAACAGAATCATAATGCATGCTCTCACACTCACGCCCACACAAAAAAGATGTCACTATATGATCCCGTGCAGTCTGCCGCTGTCAGCTCTTTACAATCTGTTGTGTTGATGCCTATTGCATCATTCGTCCCCACTTGGGTCTGCCTCTACACAAAGTGTCCCTCTTCGTGACATGGCTGCCACGACACCCGACACCGCTCTCACGTTAGCGCCAGTGGCATTTGCTTTTGGACAGCGGCACCAATCTGGAGGCAAAAAGCTTGGGCATCAGTGACAAGCTGACTCTCTCTGTGACTCTCACTCTGTGTGGCCAACTGTATTTTTTCTCTGCCATTGTTTGAAATTCCTCATTGCCTCTTTCTTTTTCATTTTCACACAATCTGTCTGCTTCGCTCATTGTCAAGCTGCCTGCTTGTTCATGTGCACTTTTTGTCTCTAACTCTGCCAGCGACGTCACAGTTGCCAGACAATCTGACAATTTGTTTCCTGAGAAGTTCCCAGAAACAACAGGGGTTTCGACTGCCGACGCAAATGGCTGCAATGTATCTTGATGCTCGGACAATTAGATACATTTCAGATGGAAAGATAGATCATCAGGAGCATTTACACTGATCAAGCATAACATTGTGACTGCTGACAGGTGAAGTGAATAACACTGATTATCTCTTCATCACGGTACCTGTGATATATAAGGCAACAAATGAACATTTTGTCCTCAAAGTCAATGTTAGAAGCAGGAAAAATGGGAACGAGTGAGTAAGTTTGACAAGAACCAAACTGTGATGGCTAGAGGACTGGGTCAGAGCATCTCCAGAACAGCAGAACTTCAGTTTAGGCAGAAAAAGGTCAACCAGCACAATATTAGGCAGGTGGTCATAATGTTATTCGTCATCAGTGTATGTCATCATCATCAATATTTTTAGTGTGTTTCCACCATAATCCTAATACAGCATTTGTTGTTTGTATGTATGTGTGTGTGTGTGTGTCAGTGTACTGAACTTGATGCTTTTGACTGATACTTTTGACACTGACTGAAAATCTCAGATCCTATTGGGTATCAAAAATTGAATCATCTTTTGCTGCCAAATTCTGATACACAAGTGTTAATGAGCCATGCTCTCAGATGTCTCCAGGGACGGGGGGGGGAGACACACGTCCCCTTCAGATTAATTGTCCCTCCACTTTCCCAGCATAAGCCGACATTGTGGGTAAAACAGAGGATTCCTGTCATCACAGCAGCATTGGGAGTCCGGCGTTTGTGTTTTCAACTCATGGTGCATTCCAGTTGTACATGAATGTTGGAATTTCCAAGCTCCAAGTCAGAAATTAAATCAGAACCAGCCATGAAGTCAGATCTCCAACTCACAAAGTTGGATTAATCTCACCAACCTGACATAGAATTCATGCTATCTGCTACTTATATAAACAGTAGTTACATGTTTTGTTGTACGTCTGTAAGGCTGGAAGAGCTTAGAGCACTAAAGTTTGAGGTTACTTTCATCTGAGCTCCAAGTTGTGACTCCCAGTGAACACACCATAAGGCAAACTCTCACTCCTCAGGGTCCTAAAGAGGATCTGGTAGCTGCCTGTGCCTGTAACACAAATTACACAAAAATAACTTATTGAGTTGAAATCATAAAGTAATGACTTTTGAACGATACTCAGCCCTAGTCAGAAGTGTATTTTCCCTGGCCTCTGATGTAGTGTATAGTATGAATTCATCCATCCATTATCTACCGCGGTCGCGGGGGGGGGGCTGGAGCCTATCCCAGCTGTCTTAGGGCGGAAGGCAGGGTACACCCTGGACAAGTCTCCACCTCATCGCAGGGCACATAGAGACAGACAACCACGGTCAATTTAAATTAGCCAATTAACCTAATCCCCATACATGTTTTTGGATGGTGGGAGGAAGCCAGAGTACCTGGAGAGAACCCACACAGACACGGGGAGAACATGCAAACTCCACACAGAAAGACCCCGGACCAGGGATTCGAACCCGGTACCTTCTTGCTGTGAGGCGACAGTGCCAACCACTACACCACCGTGCTGCCCCAGTATGAATTCATCTCTCACAATAATTAAGAGGAAACAAGGCAGAGAGGGAGAGGAGGGGGATAAAAAGTGGAATAGTAGCCAAAAGAGATGCTGAAGCTGTCATCTGTTGTCATTTTGTGTAGTGTGTAAAAGCAGGCTATACAATTTCCCAGTCGGTAGAGACTTTCCAGCCATGACAGTAATGCAGCTTTATGGCAATGCCAGTCAATCCACCACTTTGATCTGTCTAAACAACTTGTGCATGGATTGCCATGAAATGTTTTCCACACATTCATGAATCCAAATGACTTTGGCGAGCTATTTTCATCTGTCTAATTGCAAGTTTTATGCTTAACTAAGATTGTGAACATAGTGAAAATTACACCTGCTAAACATCAGCATTTCAGGGTTTAAGCTGCTCGGAGCCGCTGACACAGCTGTAATCTCTTTTGAATTAAGTGGCTACGTAATAAAATGTTTAGACAAAAAGTCATGGCAACAATGCCCACACACTCCATCAGAAATTATTTGTTAGAGAAAGAGGCATCCCTCTGTGACACCTCATGGTTACCACACTGTGTTTTTGTAGTTAATAGAAAAATGATTCCTCTCCAGTGAAACAATCAGTTTATCTGAGTCCCATTCATTTCAGAAGCTCTTCCAAATCAACACGTTCTTAATTATTTAGTTGTAAACATAAGATACAGCTGTATCTCAAAGTGTCAGATACATATTTAAACACTAATTATGCTGTTCACAAACAGTGATTACAGATTTACATTTAATCTGAGGACAGAGTGTTGAAACCTCTCCTAAAAGAGAGGAAAGAGAGAGAGAGAGAGTGTTTGGAAATCAGCTTTTGTCTGTCACTGGTGAATGTATTAGCAGTTGTTTTGATATTGACCTCAGAGCATTCATTCCCACTTCACATCCACCTCCAACTGGCCCCACAGTCAAACTTTCAGTCCTGCCAGCCCACATCCTGCCCACTCTGTTGTCAACGGAATTAAAAACAATGTTTTCTTACATGCAAAAATGCCATGTTTTTTTTTTCACCCACTGTGCTTCAGACCTGTGACACACAGATTTACTCAGCAGGATTAAACTGTGAGTGCAACTATCAGGTTTCTCTTTTCCTCCCCACAGCCTACTGACAATATGTGAATCACATGGGTGTAAATGACGTCTGTAGTTCCTCTGCCTCCATCACTCAGGGCTCCTCACACACACTCAGCAGCCACACACACACACCCACTCCTCATCCACCACCGCCTGTCTTTAGTTCTGACCAGCTTGAGCAGACTGACTTGACACTGATCTCAGTTCAGAGGTGAAGATGGGCATTACTTTGTGGAGTGGATGAATCTAGCTGTGGACTGTTTGAATCAGACAGGCCTACCCTAATTAAAGACAGAAACTGTGTTTCTTTGTGACTGTAATCCCCAGCATCAACTTTCGTGTGCATGAAAACACACACACACACAGACACACACACACTGATGCAAACAGCCATTTCAAGCTGTTCTAACTGCATGAAAATTCTGTTAACCTGGGTTGACAATGGATTTTCGTGCAGTGTTAAAGGGTTGTTGTAATTTGACCCGGGTCAAATTAACCTCCAGTGAGCTGACACACCTTTTTCATCGATCAACGCAGTGCACTGGCAAGATCGCAAGCTCCGTGAGCTACTCAGCATCTGCAGAAAAGGGAGGGGAAAAAAACAGGCAGCAGCTCTCACAACTGGAGGTCAGACATGGAACTGCTGGCAGTGTGAAAGCTCCTGAATGCCGAGCCAAGGCGGATCGACCCGGGTTAGAAAATCTTGCGTCGACTGGCTAATTTCAGTGTCAAAGCGGTATAAGAAAGCAGGAGTCAATATGATGTGGTGGCTGAAAATAATTTGACTTATTGGCTTAACTAAGAGTGAGTTATTGTTTTCATGTATATACCTGTTTGACTAAAAATCTGACAATTGCAGTCGGATTAAGACCCTGAGATAACTTGGTTGTTAGTCGCACTAGGTGTGCTTGTATACGGTGAATTGGATTTTGTGTTCTGCGCATACTTGCGATTTTTCCCTTTATCATTCGGCGGCGGAGTCTTTCCTCCATAATCAATTCAACCAAAAGGACTGTTTGACATTACATTAGTGCAATAACCACGCTCATCACAAACGACATAGAGGAACATACTGTAGCTTCATCTTGCTCTCCGTTCGCCATCTTTCTCGAATGCCTGAGGTTGTTGTTGTTGTTGTTGTTGTTGGTGGTGGTGAAGAGGTCAGGTGGAAGTGGCTCTATTACCACTAGTTGAAATGGGTACAGCGCCATCTATCGTACCGGGGCGTGCTTTCAGCCATGATTTGACAGTTGCAGTTGCCCCAAAAAATAGGATAGTCCAACAATCGAGTCACTGTCATCATGTAAACACAGACAGAGGCACTCTGGGAGCTCCTGCTGTCCTACATGGACCCAACCAATCAGGACGAAAGCTGTGTAATACCTTGCGTTCACATCTTGAATCAACAAAAATGTGAGTTTTTTCCCACTCTCTTATGATGAGAGACAAAAAGAGGAAGAGAACTGGAGGAGTAGATGGTTTTTTTGTCTGTGCAGTTTTAATGTCACTGTAATAAATCTTGTGTATGACTCAGGCGCAGGGCTCTGACAGGGAAACTGTAGTAAGGAGTGTCCTCTCAGGGAAGCTCTGCAGGAGCAGAGGTGACACAGTGACATACTGTATCGTCAGGGATATTATGATTAATTACTATGGGCTTTGTTTCTCCAGCCTAATTGCATAAGCACAGAGATAATGGGCTTTGGTATTACAAAGCAGCTTACACAACACAAACACTTTCTTGGGAATGGGTATGCATGTTTTGAAGTGTGTGTGTATGTGTGTGTGTGTACACATTTGTCTCCATAGGTAGGAATTTTCCTGCACTACTACACACTACAACAACATTTCTCCACCTCTCCATCCACACCCCTATCTCCCAGCCACTGATCCCTTAAAGTGAGGATTTAGCCCAGGCTAATCTGGTGAAATTGGTAATCTACCGAGCCACTGTTAACAGAATTATGCTGTACGGGGGAGGGCAGGACACCTGCGGCGCTGGACTGACTCAATACCTTCCAGACACAAGTGATTGATCCGAACCCCCGGAGGACATCTGAGCACAAAGAGAGCCGAGGCTTTGATCTGAGGTCCAGGGGACAAAAAGAGGGGCGTGTATAAGAGGACGGATGAATAGGCATAGAGGGAGGGAATAAATCCATAGTGACTGTAGACACTGCTCAAACATTAAATACGCAACACATTAGCGCCAAAATATTGTCACAGTAAAGTTAGTTTAAGTGACAACTTCTTTACCGCCTGGAAATTATGCTTAAATTATTCCCCTCTCATTGCCATGCTCTTTTAAAATAAGCACAGACAAACAAGCTTCCTCCCAGGCAGGCTGCTCAGTGTGTGAAATGCTCTGAATCCCCCCTCGTTATGGCTCTGTGGCCTTTCTGTAAATTGTTTTTTCATTTCAGGCAAGAAAAATGACAGAGAATGAGAGAAGAAGAGAGACAAGGAGAGGACGAGGGCGAGGGAGGTGTATTTTCCTCTCTTTGTTATTTATAGGCTTGATTCTGGCCGGGGCTGGAACAGTGTGTACTGAACCCCACTGTGGTTCGGAAGTGAAGGAAGCCATTTCCTCCACGTTGCTCTACACCTGGCCAGTGGACACTATAAATACACTGTATGTGCAAACAGAAAGACGCATCCCCAGTTTCAAGTGAATAAGGAGTGAAAAGCTCTTCCTGAGTGAGTGCTGGACGAGAGACAATGGTCCAACCCTACAGAGAACAGCACTTCGGCATGTGTCAAGTTCTCATCAAATTTTGATCGAGTTCAAAGGGAGACTATATCCCTATGTTTACCGCCCTGGTCACTTCCATTAGCCTTCAGCTCTCCACACAGAGACACAGGCGATTTAATCTAGAATTAAACAAAAAAAGCAAATTTCATCTATGTCTATTTATATGTCCATACGTTGTGTTTGAAAACTGTATCATCCCACACACTGTATCACCAAGAAAAAAACATTACTTCATGCATGTTTCACATATTCCAGAAGCCTCTGACTTCAGTAGCGTGACCGCTGAGCTGCTGCCATTGCAGTGAGTGGCAGATCTGACATGACCCATAACCACCAGCTCTCCCTCTCAGGACTGGCGGAGATCGATGGCCAGCGACCACAGTTGGAGTGACTCAGTGACAGACAGCTTGAGAAGAAACCACGGTATAAAGACATACTGCACACACTCTCGTTTTATCTATTTTCTCAGTACTTTACTTGAACATACTCCAGGCTTCCATCCATCCATTTTCTACGTTTATCCTCACATAGGGGTTTGGGGGCTGGAGCCTATCCCAGCTGTCTTAGGGCAAAGGGGGCACACAGTGCATAGAGACAGACAGCCACTCACATTCACACCTACGGGCAATTTAAATTAGCCAATTAACCTAATCTTTGGATGGTGGAAGGAAGCCGGAGTATCTGGAAAGAACCCATGCAGACATGCGGAGAACATGCAAACTCCACACAGAAAGGCCTCGGGTACCTTCTTGCTGTGAGGTGACAGTGCTAACCATTGCACCACAATGCCGCCCTACTCCAGTGTTGAAGAAGGATATTAATTTATTTTTCGTTTTTTATACAATTAAATGATTATTCTACTAGCAGACTATAATTTGTGCGATGGCAACGCTACTTGGACAAATAAACAGAATTCCATTCAAAAAATCAAGGAAACTAACAATGCAGTCGCAGTGATCAAACATGCTTATAAAAATTGGATTAACCATCTTTTTTAATCTGTCTAAGCTTGTTCTGTAATTCAGCAAACAAATAATCCACCAAAGGGCATTGTTAAAGTATTAATTTGTAAAATGGACTAAAAGAAAAAGCGAAAAAGCTGTTCTTTTCATAAACATAGTGCTTGTTACCCCTAATTTCCACTGGATGTGGAATGATGCTGACGTTTTGTTGGATCCAATACATTTCCATTCAAATCAATGCGTCAATTTCCACTGAACGTGGAACACCACCAACGTGCTGACGCCTGCTGAAACCGAAAGTCGTGTACAGACACAAAATAAAAAATCCAGTTTATTTTCAGAATAAAATAATCTGTATTGGCGGTGAATCATATAATTGATTTCCTTCTACTGAGTGGCCACAGGGTGGTTCTCTTTCAGTGATTCTCTGCTATAACCCGCTATATCGCATGATTATACATGAATTTGCAAGATCTCGTTAGTCAGCGAGATCTCGTTCTCGCAATTCCTGCTGTTCGGCGCAGCTGCAGCAGGCAGATCTGGTGCATATTGACAGACGACGGACGTCAGTCGTCAACAGACGTCGGCGTCGTTCCGCATCCAGTGGAAATTAAGGGTTAGAGCTAATATGGTGTCCCCTGATTTTAGAACACACACACACATTAGTGCAATGATGCTGATTATTCATGTTAAAGTGTTCATTTTTGACAGCCCTATACATGTTACCTGTCCTGTATTCTGTAATCACACAAGATGAATCTCGTAAAGAGGAGCTAGGTCAGTGTTAATTAGCTGGGAGGTCATTTTAACTTGACTCCACGCTGCTCTTGAAATGTCTCACTCAGTTTTTGGGAAACTCTTCAAAGAATTTGAAGTCACCTTCAAGCTCCCTGTGCACAGAAAAAGCCCAATTTAAGTAATGGCAGATTCGTTCCCAGTTAAAAAAAACTATAGTATACTAAATTACCTCAGTATATCACAATATTAATATCTTGTCTTTTTCCTGCCACCCTTGGGAGATGAAATATGTGCAATATATATACCAGAAAACTGTGTTTGCCTGCAGGGGGAGGAAATGAACAGCGCCGCAGTCACAACAAAGGCCTGGAAACTCAATTTCAGCACATACATTCAATTATGCATGCTATAGGCAAATGGAGGACACTGACACACAGCAGGGACACAAACACAGAGTTAACAGTGAACGCGTGCCCTTGAAAGCAACAATAAAGCTGTCCACAAAGGCCACTGATCGACTACAATACAAGGAAAGAGTAGAGGGAGAAAGAATAGAGCTGACATGAACAGATAGGAAGAGATACTGACGAGAACAGAGCAGAGCATAATAACCTTCCTCCTGTGTCTCCTTAAGGGCGCACACAATTAACAAAAACTTCCCCAGAACTCTGTTTGTATCTGGCAATTAAATATCTCCACCACCCAAATATCCTGCTGCATGAATATGCATGTTTGATTGTTTATATATGTGCATATATAAAGAATTATGTAATTTCTGCAATGGAGTTAAAACAAAGCAAACCAAAATTGTCGTCACAAACTCACTGTACTGCTGTGTGTTCACACACAGTGAGGATATATGGAGACACCCGATTGGTTAAGAGCAGATGGGAGGACTTTCAGTGGAGTTGATGGGGAATTTGGCCTTTGGCAGGTTGCATCACTGCGCTCATGTTGTCCTCAGTCTCCTGCAGGTTGGCAGGCGACGGCAGTTATCACCATGGCTCCTCATCTTATGAGAGTCGGCATTTGATTGGGCATGTCTGGATAGCAGACAGCAGAGATGATGTACCCGGGGTGCAGGCTTGCTTGTCACTTTTTTTGTATGTTATGATTTGTTTTTTCTGTCAGTCAACCATGCAAAACTGTACAGTCACTCGTGTCCCACAGGATGACTCATCATGACTTTGATCCCATGACCTTCAACCTGTCATCAGGTCCAAATGTCATTTTGTTAAATACTTTGATTTAAGGCCAAATACCTGCAAAACTATTTCTTATCATCCTCAGCTGGACTTGACACTAATAAGCAGTACTGTTAGTATGCTACCATGCTACACTAAGATGGTGAACATGGTAAATATTATAACTGTTAAACAGGGATGTAACGATGCAAAAGCCACTGGCTTTTAAATTCAGCTAGAGGTTGTTTTAGGCATGTTCTAACTAACAATAAAGATGACTACTATGATGACTACTATCATTCAGAAATATTAATAAACTGTGCTGCTCATTAGGCTGCTACAAAAGTAAAAATAACTCCATTAAACATTCGTACATTTAAAAGCAGGGACAGGCAAAGTGCTGATAAAAATAAAGTGTCATTTTTTTATGTAAACAAAGGACACTCAAAATAGCAGCAATAAAATCAAACCACAAAACATCCCCAAAGCTATCAAGCTTCCTTAAAAAATAAAACTCTCTGTTTTATAAAATGACTGGCACTCAATGAGTTCAACATTACCATCGTGTTTGCATTTATTTTAAAACACCATTGTGCAGGTGTGAAGCGCTCTATGTGCCCTCTTGAGGCTACTTGTTTGCTTGCTTTTCTTGTATCTATTCCTCTTCTCACTTGAGCTGAACAGCCAATCAGAGTGACTTCTCTCACTGACGGGTTTCACAGCTGAAAATGCATAATCGTCTATAAAAACTCAGGCACAGGCAGTCTATAAGGCATATACAGTAAATCGTTATTTTCCATGTCATTAACTGCCTAACACCCTGGAATACGTGGTACAGAAAGTGGGCGTATACAGTAAGCTTGCCAGTCAGACATACAAATGCATGCATGCATCATCAGGTATGATGTACACAGAAACACACACTTGTATTCACACACAATGCACACAATCTGTGCAGCACTAATAGTGTTTGTATTACGAAATGGCCACAGGGGGACTGGATCAATTATTTTAGAACTACAGGTGGTGTTTGGCTGGCAGACATCTCTCTCTGTCTATCTCTCTCTCTCTCACACACACACACACACACACACACACACACACAGGGGAAATTCTGATACTGTCTCATGAATTAAATATGACTCTGAACGCAGACAGACACACAAATACAGTATGCAGGTTTACGCACACACACTGATCCACTACTTTATTTCTGACAGACAAGACGGACACACCAGCAGGTGCACATATAGTGCACACTCACTATGTTTGATTCTTTTGTCTCCTCATTTCCTCACACACACACACACACACACACACACACACACACACACACACACAGTGACTGATGCATCACTTGCAGTGGTCTGGCTCAGAGCCCCTGTGTCTGAGTATCAGGTATCACAGTGGTAGTAATGCCATGAGTGAAGCTAACCCTAGTCCACAGACAGGCTGACACTGCTGAACACACTTAGACTGTACAATAGACCACTTATTAACAAGAGGTGTTAGCAGACACACATGCAAACACCCTCATGTAAAAAAAAAAACACCTGAATATGCACGCATGATCAAACACAGTTGCCTGAGGTAACGGCCTTCCTTACAAGGACTGTGGTTACTATGTTCACAGCCCACACACGTGTGCACACACACACACACACACGCTCAGAGAGCATGTGGTTGGGCAAAAGGCAAAGGTCATGGCCAAGTCCAAGTCTGGTGCCCGGGGACAGGCTGATACCACAGATCAACATCAGAGCATCTTCCACTCCTGCGGCACTAAACTAGACTAATTTTTTTGGGACCATTGAAGTCAAGGCTAAATTTGTCTCAGGACATTTTGAAACATAAATAACACACTCATTTCAGTCATTTTCCATAAAACTCTCTAGCAGGTCTAGTTTTCCAGCGTTTCTGCATCTCTGCTCTTTTGTGTTCTCGTTCAAAGCAGAGACCAAAAAGAATTGTTCCTTGTAAAACAGTGACCTTGATCAAAGCTCACTTGTGGTAGAAAAAAAAGTGCTTTCATTAACACACAATTATAACATGATATAACCAAAGGCATATTCCTCACTCTAGTCACAGAATAAACACATTTTATATAAATATAAAAGACAGACATCCAGCTGCAGATATACAACTAACACCATGAGGCAGCTACAGTTTGGTCAAGTCAATTTCAATTTTATTTGTATAACCCAATATCACAAATGATGAATTTGCCTCAGAGGCTTTACAATCTGTCCAGGATATGACACCCTCTGTCCTTTACAAATGACCCTCACAAAATCCTTCTAACAGGGAAAAAGAAATGGAAGAAACCTCAGGAAGAGCAACAGAGGAGGGATCCCTCTTCCAGGATGGAACACTTGCTACTTATATATGCCGGCTTTGATGTCTGCTCTCGCCCCTTTTCTTGCCTTGTACTGTTTCTTGTACTCGATTCACATCAAAGCAACGAGCAGAGATTTTTAACTCCTTTTTCTGCATTTATTCCATACACTGTATGTAGTCTCTGTGACATCACCCATAGCTAACATAGGTGATATAAAAGCAGAACTGTGTAACTTTTGAAAGAGGAGATAACATACTTCTTACCGACGGAAAGTTGAATATATTTGATTTATTGATGTCATACATAAACTATTCAATGGTTTTATCACAAAAGCCTCAAACAGTGTACGTCACGAGGCAACGGTGCTTGTTCCACCTGTTTCAGTCCATATGCCTAGTGATCTTTAAAGCAACTCAGTCAGAGGATGATTAAAAATGAAGGGAAAGGAATGTGCTGTAATCTTTTAACTGCCAGCAGTTGTGGACATGGTGATGTTCAGCAAAAGTGACACAGTCTATGTCATGTTAGACACTCCAGTTTCACTGTCATTTTGATTTGATGTTGCTAAATCCTTACTGGTACATTCAAGTAGAAAACAACCTGTTTTTAATATAGACCCACTCATTTAAAATCACTGAAGCCCATAATACAAAAAAGCCCAGAAAGAAATCTCTCATATGAAACAAACAGTTGAGACTTAAATGTAATTTAAGGGTTTTTAAAGTTTCTTTTAACATAGCTAACTCGACCTGACACTGTTACAAACACCGACAACATTTGAGAAGGTGTTACACTGAAGAGTCATCCGCTGTTTATTTTTTTTCAATTACTGGTGTTTATGTGCAAAGAAACAAACAAATATATAATAGTCAACATTTTCTCATTCCAACTCTCTGCCACTTTGTCAAAGCTCCTCAAAGGTTTAGGTTTAGGCAATAAACCCACTAAATTAGATTTAGAGAAATATAAGGTTGGCCTTGAAATTATAAAGTTTTGCCACTGATGTGTTTAGACTGTAGTTTATTTAAAAACCTGGTGCTATGGGTGCAGCTTTATCCCAAACTGACAGCTGTAACAAAGCCTCAGTAGCTCAACTGGTGGTTGGTTGGTTACCACATCACATCTGGTTAATGTTCCACATATGCACATATAGCCTGAATGAAATACATTTGTCAGCACTAAAAAGGCCTAAAGATGTCAGCTTTAATAACAACTACACTCAACAATATTTTGTCCAACGGTTTGATTGAGCTGCATGAATCATTGTGAACTTTTACTAGCATGAATCATACTGCAGCCCCTCAGTGTAGGGACACTGACACATCCACCTGGAGTCAGATGAGCCAACGCAATACTAAATTAAGATGAATCATCAAAGCCTTTTGTGAGCATGAAGCACTGCTTAATAAATTGTGAGTAACAACAACAATAGTAAATAAATCCACTCAGGTCAGCAGCGGTAGCCTGGAGATGGAAGAAGGAAGGAAATGAGGCTGCACAATCAAAATTCAAGTCACTGCCTTATCAATGTGCTGGATTCAAATTATGTTGACATTTATTTACTTTGTTTTGTTTATTCGACTTGATATCAGAATTTTATTTTTGTTTTGTTTGCCATATAGTAAATATTAGGTAATTGGCAATATAGCATATGTAGCAATGTTCTTTTTATTTTTATTTAAATTGAAATGATTCTTCTTCTTGATTCCAGTGCCTGCATAAGCTACTCACTGTCTGTGTTAGCAGCGAACCCACACCAGGAAGGAATTACCACATGCATTCATGTAATATTGGCATTGTAGTATTCATCAACATTATGGTGTTTTTTTTCCTAATATACACAGAAGGTGAGGGAAAACATGCTAAAAGAGGAAATGACAAAAGGTGGTGAGGGGAAATAAAGTCGCCAGATTTTGATCAACAGGGTTGAGTTTGTGTTATCTGATGGTGAGTCAGAAGAGCTGAATAGCTGATCCAGGGTCAGCTGGAGCCACATTTTCTGCACAGGAGCCAAATACACAAGAGCAGAGTGGACTACTGTTACCACGAGGCCTGCTCTCTGTCCACACACAGCCCCTCATCCAGATGCAGATGCACAGATGCTGGGAGAGAACTCACAGATGGACACCTACACATGCAGACAGCCTCCTCACATATATGCAGACTGGAACTCACGCTAGCACAGCCTCTCAACCTCTGTCCCTCTCTCAAGCCGTCCCGAAATGCATTTTTGCTGCACGAAAATGGCAGAGCCTCAGAGAAATGCTGTCAGGATGTATTGAGGTCGAGAGGATTGAGGCAGAAAACCTGGCCATTGTGAGCAAAGCAGTCAGTAAACTGTAGTGTTGCTTCAGTCCCTTTATTGCTGATTAATGGCACTCAGCTGAGAAAGAGAGCGTGACTCTTCTCGTCACTAGGCGTCTCTGTGCTTGGCTAATTGGCCTAGTTGATCCACACGCCTGCATCCAAGCCTGTGCAGAGCGATTAGTCAGCCTGTCGAGTGCATGGCTCGAACCATTTGGAGCTGAATAAGGCAGAGAGAGAGGAGAAATGGCAGCAGCTGTGATGAAATGGCATTCTGTGCTTTCTGCAAGATGGTTTCAATTAGCACCTGCTACCTCCCACGCCACCCCACTGCTCTTTCTTATTCTTTTTTATTTAATCATATTTCATTTATTTTTTAAATCTTCTCTGTTCAGTTTCAACAACAATGATCTGCTATTTCGGTGCTACTTTTGAGAGTCCTTTAAGGATTTAACGTGGTAAGCCAGTTGGTCAGGCTTTTCCAACCTCTTAAGTCCTGCATGACTCTAAGCTATATTTTTATCATACCATTTAATGATAATTTTGCTCTGTAACTGCTAAATGTGTGAATTTGCCTACAGCCATCTTCTCCTTTGCAAAAAATGACCAAGATGTCCTGTGAGCTGTATCCCTTTTGTCCTGCAAAACATGTTTAATGCACGATCTATTAATGTCCACATTTAGAATAAGCTTATTAATTAAGACTTTTGTCTGGTTTAAATAAACTTTCACACACTCACAATTATCATGATATTTTAGAAGCAATTTAGCTAAATGCTAATGCTGCCTGCATGCAGACATGCTCAAACTTCCAATGCTAACATGATGTTTAGTAAGTAAACCGTCTCAGTTCCACATGTGAGCATGCTAACATATGCTAAGTAGCATGGAAGTACAGCAGGGGCTCATGGGCTTGTCATTGGTTTTGAAAATTTTTGGTCATAAACCAAAGCATTTTTTTTTGTTTTTGTTTTGATGTGATGAAAGAATCACCAAAGTTATCTGAATTAGTCTTGAGGGAGGCATGAATGTCTGTATCCAGTTTCAGGTGAGTCCATCTTGTTCATCTGCAGAGATCTTCCTCTGGGGAACATGAACATACAGTACGTACAAAATGTGACTGATCAATCGGATAGGCTAGTTGTTGAGTTATTTCAGTCTGGACTAGAGTGGTGTAGAAAAAGACAGAACAGTGTGCAGTGGCTTTGATCCTTGCATCTTCTCTTCCTTTTTTAGCTGCCCATTGAAAACGTGATGGACCTCGCCTTCAAATACACTTCAGCCTGCCACTCTCACTCCCCTCTCTGCCAATGTGGCAAAGCTGCTCTTACAGATGGAGGCCTAATTTTTCACTCAACAGCTTCCAGTGCCACACTGTTGTGTGAAAGCTGCTCTGTCCTTGCAGCCGGCCGGGATCAAAGAGCTGTTGACACAGTCTGAACTGACTTGTCAAGGCCACCGTGTCTGTCTGACATTCAGCTTGCATTATAGAGCCTGTGAGGGTGTCGTTGTGATAATGTGCTTTTGTTGTATCTGCTAGATGGAAACAGGCTGTAGTGTGTGTGCACGGTGTGTTGGTGTGAGCAGTCCTCCTGTGTGTTGCCATGTGGGGTGTGGTTGATGTATGGCTGTATTCCTGCTCTGCAGAGCGATATGTTGGTCATTCTGCACTAGCAGCAGCTGCACAATCTGTTGATGCTAAAATACAACTCACCCTCTGCACTTTTCTTATGTAGCATGAATGACTACTGTGACCCATTCAGATAATCTGTCATATACACCGATGAGGTATAACATTATGACTACCTGCCTAATATTGTGATGGTCCCCCTTTTTCTGCCAAAACAGCTCCAAACACAACAAACTGCTCTGGTCTGTGGTATATGACTCCTTTCTATCAGAACCAGCATTAACTCCTCTGGTCTGTTGGATCAGACCACCAGGACCAGCCTTCACTCTCCACCTGCATCAATGATCCTTGTCCTCTCATGACCCTGTCTCTGGTTCACCACTGGTCCTTCCTTGGACCACTTTTGATAGATCCTGACCACTGCAGACCAGGAACACCCCACCAGAGCTGCAGTTCTGGAGATGATCTGACCCAGTCTTCTAGACATCACTGTTGAGGACGAAATGTTCATTTGATTCCTTATATATCCCAGGTGCCATTATGAAGAGATAATCAGTGTTATTCACTTCATCTGAAAAAGAATGCCTGGTCAGTGTATAGATAGATAACTTGAAAGTTATTACTACCAGTGATGTTGCTCGGTACGCTTCTTGTGTCCCTAAAATCTGAAACTCACTATCCATGGGATGCATTTCATATTACCATGAAAAATGATACATTGTGATTAACAACTCCTGTTTAAAATCACAGTAACTAGCAAAAGAAACCTTGTTGTCAGCAGAGCAGACAAGCATTGTTTCAACCCTCTGTGCATCTCCTCAGGACAGACCTGATCCTCTGTAAACATGCTACCAAAACAGCTAGTCAGTCACCGCAGATTTCATTTCAACAATTAAAGATACAAACTTCATAGTAAATAAATCCACGTTTCCACTGCCCCATGCTGTATTCATTTATGTTGATGCTTTTTTAATGTTTAGGGGCATGCTGTAATGAAATAAATAAAACATACTCCGGTAGGGCTGGGTACTGAAAAGGTCCGGTCAAAAATGAATCATTTTTCGGTGCCAAATTCCTATACCCAAATGCCTGTGAGCCATGCTGTCAGATGTCTCTAGGGATGGGGGACATGTCCCCTTCAGATTCATGGTGATACTGATCCATCCATCCACTTATCCAGCATAAGAGGACAAACAGAGGATTACTGTCAATGAAGTAGCATTGGGAGCCTGGCGTTTGTGTTTTCGACTCATGGTACATTGAAGTTGTACATGAATGCCTGAATTTCCAAACTCCAAGTCAGAATCTAAATCAAAACCTTGGAAAGTTGAATTAATTTCACCAACCTGACATAGAATTCTAAAGTTTGAGGTTAAGATGATCTGAGCTCTAAGTTCTGAGTTCCAGTGAACACACCATAAGGCAAACTCTAACTCCCCAGGGTCCTAAAGAGGAACTAGTAGCAGTCTGTGCCTGTTGATCATCATCAGATCATTGTCTAGTATGTCTGCCATGATAAAGAACGTTCTAGAACGATACTTTGGTACTACAGAGACCATTTTGTTTTCATTTGAATTTCATCATTTATTTTGGTGCTATTTATGTTGCTACAAAAATGCTATTTTATGTTTTTATTTTTTTTGTATGTTGTACCCATTGAATTTCCCAGGGAGCCACTCAAGTCACCACCTGTGAGTCACTACATTAAAAACCTATCAACATCACTGTACGACATTAAAAGAGTAAACTGAACTCCACCATCTCTTTCACCCTTTAGGATTCATGCCGGCAACAGTCCTCTTGATCTGTAAGGACACATAACAGCTGATCGCTCTTGGTGAACCATTAGTATTTCCTCCCTCTGGCTTGAATGCGGAACTAGCAGGGAGATTTGTCGGGCAGTCCCTTCACCATTTTGCTAATTCATCATGTTTATATTTCCTTGTTGTAGATGTGAATAGAGATATTAAATTATGTAAAAGTCACTAGTAAGTGGAGTAAAGAAATGCCTAATGAGGTTGAGGCTTTTAGATCAAAATGAACATTTGTTATTTTCTGTGCTTTAATTCTTTGCTGGCTATTCTGTTTTCATAAAGTAATTAAAATATCCAGGATCTATTGCTACAGTGCAGACTTTCAAATATTACAACAAAACAGTTGGTGAGAAAGATGCAACCCCCTCAAACCCACACACATGCTTCTTAAGGGCAGTGACGATAACAGATTTAATAATGGTTTTATTAATTTGGTTATCAAGGTGTAAGTCTAATTGATGGGCTGTTTCAGTCCACTTAAGTAGTAGTTTGGCTTTCATTTGCCATCCTGTCTCTATGTTTGTAATATGAGAGGATGCAGATACACTTTTCCATGAAAGACATGAGTGAGTTGAAGAAAAGGGAAACTGGCAACTGTGACACATAAACAACACACAGCACAGACTCCAAGAAATACTCTCCCTTGTAATTTTATCTGTGGGACCCCGGAGACAACAAATGCATGATCAAAAGATAAAAATTCCTTCCATTGTACTGTGCAAGATGCCAAAAAAACACATGGTAGCAAAGCGCCGACTCTCCCCTGTGGTGCCTTTTGCTATATTTGCCAGTGAGGCTGGGAAAGACGAGGAGGAGACACGACAGTGACACCCTCAATTAGAGACTTGGATTTGACAGCCTCCGTCTCCTCCTGTCCTCCCTCGTCTCCTCCCCACAAGGTGACAACACTGCAGATGGAATGCCGGTGAATGAGTGTGCATGTATGCATGAGAAAGCAACGATAAAAAGGAGAGGTGTATGTGCATACATGTGTTCAGAAGAGTAGCCTCGTCAGCAATAACTCCTGCTTCAATACAAGCTTTTAAAAATGTGTGAAAGACTTTATACTCACTGACAGTTCACATTTATAGCAGCTTCTACTCCATTAACAGCCTGTCAGAAATACAGGCATCTAATATCAAACATAATAACTATTGTGGTTGTGAGAGAGTACTACATTAATACAATATGTGTTCCTGTGTGATTTATATTCATGCACAGATATTTACAAAACTATTTCTTACTTTCCCATGAATATGAAAACTATCCAGTATGTGGTTAACCCGGATCCATCTAATTAATAGACCTTTACAAAGAAAAACAGGAACTGAATATTTAGTCTAACTGCAGTTAAGGCAAGAATCTGGGTTCTCAACTTTAAAATAAAGGAAAAAGTCAGTAGCATGAAATAAACAGTCGGGAACGAGCTGAATCTTACATCATAGTAGAGAAAACAGTAAAACTAGATAGTCTTGCTTTAAATCACATGCATGCTGAATAATGCATAGGATCTGGTGAATGTGATCTGTAGTGCAAAGTGCTTTGAGTGGTCAGATGACTAGAAATTTACATTTAATTTTACCTGACTAATTAAGGTGTATCAGCTATTCTCATTTTAGTGTCAAACCACACAAAATTTGAGTTATTGACCAGGCTTAACTACTTTTCTGGCAGAAACCCTGGGTTGCCCAAACAGATTAAAGAAAGGTCTGTGACATCATTTAAGAATCTGCAGAAAACTCCAAAAAGGTAAGTTTTTGCAATCTATATAGCTTGTTTTTATTGCAGCTTGGCTAAGAGCCTTGGATCTTGGGCATACTACACCCGTTTGCTCAGTGTTTACTGTAAGCTTATGTATAAGTAGACATTTACATATTTTAATTTAGCCACAGCGGGGAATCTGTTTGTGGCGGAGAACACATTGACAGATGGAGAGTCAGGTAAAAGACGGGAGTGGGGTGTGATGATGACTAAGAGCTGCAGTCTCTTACTGGGTGACTCTCAAATTGCACAACACACACACACACACACACACACGCCCCACAGGAGCAGGAAGAAGGAAGACACGCTTCAGAAAACTGGCACACACACATTTCTATCCCTCTGCCTCTCCATCATGCTCCCTGCGTCTTTGTCCTTGCACAGAAATAGCGAATATATCACTGTGAGGCTGGGAAATTCCCCCATGTCCATCTCAGCCACACACTCCCTCCCTTTTCCTCTCTGTGTCTTTTAGTTTCCTTTTAGCTGCATCTAATTATTTGACTTTTTGCACTTCAGTTGAAGCATTCATAAATAACAACTTCCAATATCTATGACAGGAAGATTAGGATTAAAAAAGACAGCATTATTCCAGCTTCATGTGCAAATCATCTGCCATTGTCATATCTGATCACCTGCTGTAAGACAGAAACTATTTGTGGGCATGTAGTTTTTGGACATTTTACAGACAAAATGTAGACAAAATGGGCCAATTGATCAAAACAAAAATAATCAATAGTTGCAGCTAGGGCTGCGCCGTATACGCGGTATAGGCGGTATTTGCGGTAGATAGTAGAAAATTTGCACAGTACCATCCTACATTCGATGACATCATCTCACCTGCCTCAGAGTAAAAATAGCTGCAAGCACAGAGACAGCGGAGAAGGAGGAGCTGGTAAAAAACATGGTGCCACGTCCATGACTTGGACATGGTTTGGCTTTAAAAAGTCAAATGAGGAGCAGAAAAAAAGTTATTTGCTAGTTGTGTGAAGTGTAACGTGTAGAAAACTCTCAAAGGTTTCATTGTTCTACAGAACTAGTGAGAATATATGCCTGTACATATTGTTGGTTGTCATATGTTCTACTCTGTGTGTTGCTGCACTGTTTGTGTTGAATGTAGCCATTTGTTTAACAAGTTAAAATGATCTTGGTCGTAACGCTAACTTGAGACTTTGTGTAGGGCTAATACTGAAGGCAGTACTGTTGTGTTACAGTATGAAGTTACTTGTTTTGTTTTCTACAATTACGGTTTTGCACAATACATTTTCTTGAATATTCATAACTATGTTATTTAACAGTTTAAAAAAAACAACTTCCTGCTTGAATACTTTTACCATGTGCTATGGTAACCATCGAGAAACTGTTATGCTGTAATTTACATAAAGTATACCGTTATATATCCTGTCAATGGTTCAAATTATACCGCAATATAAATTTTAGGCCATATCGCCCACCCCTAGTTGCAGCTGTAATAGACTTGCAATTTCATGTTGAAAATATGACAAATGCATTATAGTTGTGTTATTGATTTCCATTCCAAGAGTTGACAACACACAGTATATCCATAATAATTTTAGGTCTTAGAGAAGAGCACCAAAGACTCTCATGTAAGACATTTTTTCCCTGGACCCTCAAGCATCGTACCTGAGGACACTCTACTCTCTTTCACACACACACACACACACACACACACACACACACACACACACACACACACAGTGAACTTGAAGTGCACATTGTGCTCGCCTTATGTGGGTCAAGGCTGAGCCGTCTGACTTAAACCATTTCCAAAAATAGCTGCAGGTGTAATCACGGCAGAATTCATTAAGCACAGCTGGAGGTGAGCACTCAGCTCCAGATTCACACTTCCATGTTATTGATCCATTCACCTTGAGGCTGAGGCAGGCAAGTAACACAGAGCATATTATAGGTTGTTATGGCAACAGATGGTTTAGGTAGATGAGTCTTCATCAGTGTGCCTTCTATTATGGATGAAAGTTTTACATACTGCCACTGTTCACGTCGTAATGCACGGCTGAGAGAAACCCTGAGCACTGTGTCCGGCTGTACGTGGGTCAAATAATCCAAGACCAATGCAAAGGCCGATTCAGGCATAAACCAACCTGTCCCTCCCCAAAAATAAACAACATCAAAATATATTGGTCACTATGCTGGGAAGTCATTTTGTAACAGATGCTCCAACAGTGTGGTAGAAAGTTACCAGCATGTTTGTGGTAACTCTAAGCCAGCCGCTTGTTACATCTTGTCATAAATCTGTTCTCACACACAGTCAATCACAGTGCGTTGACTGCTCCTGCTGTTTATGCACAAAGCACAAACAAATGCACACAACGTGTCTTCTTTTTCAGATAGCCTCAGATTTCATTTCAGTGTCTTCTTCGTCAGTTTCCTGTCAGATTTGCTCCTTCTGAGCTTCTCCATCTGCTTTTTTGCCTTTGTTTGTTAAAACGCAGATTATGAGGAAACACCGTGTCATCTTATTACACCGCATTGTGTCTCTGCAAAAACACAGGCAGCTCCCCGACAATTAAATACCCACTCTCAGCTGAGTAATGCCAGGCTGCCGAGCCTCCAAAAAGACCCCTCTTTAATGTCACCAGTTGACATTGTGTTATGCAAGCAAAACATTGTGACAATGATCTGCTGAGACAGTCTGCTAAAAAAGAAATATTGCACTCGTGGCGATCACTGCCGCACTGAGAATTGGGGGCAGAGTCCGTTGTGAATTGGCCATGAAATGGTCTCCTTCTATGTTTTTTGTGCTCCGGGAATAAAAAAAGCACTGCTGGCTTGGGATTTCATCACTTTCATTCATATCTTGATTTATACCGCCTAAGTTCACAAATGTTCCTCCCAGACGGGCTCAAAAGTGCATCGTCACAGATACCGATTAGTAGAAATGGAAGCCGAGGCGGTGGTGCCAAGCCCTCGTGTTGTGTTATGTTTGTATTTTTTGAAGGAAAGTGCTTGCCTGAGGTAGTTGGCAGAAAGTTGGCCAAGCACTGTTACCATGGCAACCTTGGCACACCATGCTGGAAGGAGTTTACAGTAGCTATAAAGTGATGCAGAGATGCCGTATTATTGTAGACCAACCTGGAAGTTAGCATCGCCAGCAGGACAATAAGGTCTACAGCAAACAAATGCTTATTACACATTTTGTTTAGCAAGATAATCTTCACAATTGAACGGCACTTTTATGATCTCTGAAGCGTGGCTCCAATCAGCAGCAGTAAAAAGCCAATGTTAGACTTGTTTCTGGTTTTCAGGACATTCCTCCTTCTTTTAGGACAAGAAAAATGATGTAGAGAACTTGTGATGTTCATTGAAATTTTTTTTTGTATTTTTAAGGTGACATAATGTAATGCCGGTATGTAGAAAGCTCCTGTTAGAGTTCTGGGAACTGTTAACTGCACAAATACAGACATTATTAAGGTGCAGTCAGATCATATTTTAAGGCAATATTAACATGAAAAAATAGTTGCTATTTAAAACATTTCCTTTGTAAGTGACTTTTGGCCCAGTTGTCACCTCAGACGGCACATTTAAATTTGTGCTTTGTCTTAAAAATGTAAAAAGAAAATTTTAAATCCTGAAGTCGTGAACTAACACAATGGTGACTGAGTTTACACCACCTTATAAAAGCCTTTAACAGTCTCAGTTAACAACCCTCAGTTTCATTCTCTTTGGTCATGTCTGATAAGTGGTAATTGCAGGCATGTTGGTGGGTGTCACTGGGTGTCTGTGGTGACAACCAGCAACCAAAAGGTAAGTGAGATCCTAAAACACACTGCTTCTCTCACACAGTAGTTGCCACCAAAGACAACAAACTTTAAGACTTTAATACAATTTCTGCTCTTCCTCTGGCTAAACATAAACAGGGTGAAACGCTGCTCTCTGTTTCACCATCATCCAGCCCTAGTGCTCTTCTCCACTTCATCCCTCTTTACAGTTTTAAATGAGAGCTCTTTGTCTAGCACCCAGACTGTGGCAATCCCTTTATGTCACCATATAGGAAGGTCTCATCGCTCTGTCTTTAGGGGGTTAGCACATGGCACACAGATCAAAAACCTTTACAGACTATTAAGGTTCTGCAATTACATTTGACAAGCCACCAGTGCAGACATAGAGGAGCAAGAGCCAGTACTTCTCAGTAGCAACAGTGCGACTTAGGTGGCCTTTGAAGCTTACAGACAGGGCCAAGAACCTGCTGGAATCAGTTTTTTAATCTGTACTGTACATACTGGAAATCTTGTGTGCGTGGTTTGTACATTCGCAATATCAGTGCAAACAGTGGAGGCGTGATGTGCAGATCAAGACTAACCCTTAATTTCCACTGGATACGGAACAACGCCGACGTCAGTCATCCATCAATACGCACCAGATCTGCCTGCTTCAGCTCCTCCAAACAGATGGAATCACGAGAATGAGCTCTCGCTGACTAACGAGATCTCGCAAATATAATTGCGCAATATAGCGGGTTGTAGCGGAGCATCAGTGAAAGAGAACCACTCTGTCCACGGCGTTCCACGTTCAGTGGAAATTAGGGGTCAGGTGCTGTAATCACCTAGCCTGACAAGCCAGACTATGACATCAAATGTATAGACTGGGGCAGTCCATAGGCAGAGTTGAAGCCTGTGGGTAGGACCAACCGTTGCCGTTCAAACTGCCTACACGTAATAGGCCCGAGATATGACCAATCAGAGCGGAGCCAGCTGGTATATTAGACTTTTGCCGTAGCCGGTTGGCAAAGTAGCAAATATATCCTTCTTTAAAACAGATGACTTGAGTGCTTCTTTCTGCTCAACTTTCAAAGAAAAGCCCAAGTCTTCAAAAATTGATGACAGAGCAGAATCAAACAACCACTGTTCGTTAGCCACAGCCATCTTGGTTGTTTTGCTATCTCCAGCGTTGCACAACCCTGTTGTCATCGTGTTACCGTCACCCCAACGACTCACTACGCAGTTAGAGCGTTGTGATTGGTCTCCTTGTCGGAGCCAGGATGAGCTCCTATGGTGCGCCACTAGACCATCCTGCCACTATGGTGCGTCTAGATTTGTAGGCTAGTAATCAACAAGAGTGGATGTGATCAGATTACATAAAAACACAGATCAGAGGGGCTGTTAACACAACAAAATGGAAATGGCACACTTTGTTGCTGCTGTAGTGTTGAGTGAGGAGCAGAGAGAGAGAGGGGAGACAAAGCAGAGGAGGGGTGCAACACTCAGTAGTAAAAAAAGGGACATTTGTGAAAGTAGAGCAGAGACAAGCAGAGGCAGAATTACACATAATTATCCAGGCCAGCTAAGCTTCCACTCTTGGTGTAATTAATGCCGTTCAGCTGGGAGAGGCTTGAAAGTCGCCGATATATAAAAGAATATTTCAGTGATTTCTCTGCATTCAATAATCCTGCATTAATGAGTCCTGAGCAGATACTTCTTATACTCAATGCCAAGTGTGTTAACTTCCAAGAGATCTCTGAAATGAAGTTTGATGTGAAGCTGGAAGCCCTGCAATGGGATTCAGTGTCAATCATATAATTATTTTAGATATTCCAGTCACCAGCGAGTTTTGATGTGAAAAATCTCAGATGTTTTGTACTGAGTCTAATTCAAAATACATTACAGGGTCAGTCTGTTGAGAGGACGGCATGATTCAGCACTGGACTTTCCTGTTCATGCAGGTGACGATCAGGACGCTGGATTCGAACTACTGTTCAGATAGTTCAAGGTTTGAAATCAAGAGTCAATCATATTCAGTTATTTCTATTTCTAGTATTTATTTTTTTTCTGAGTACTGATTAGTTTTTTTTCGTAGGCAGAGAGAAAAGCTTATAATAAACAAACTTCACTCATTTTAAGTGATTAAATAAAGAAATAATACGCCATGCTTTTAAACTAATGGATTCTCTTACTCATGTTATTTCCTGCAAACGTGGCAGGGTAAATTAGTCAAGTGCAGCAGAGAGAACACCCACACTGATGAGCAGGAGATTAAAAATTTTCTCAAGTTAAAAAAGGCTTAGATCCGTGTCCTAAGATTTAAAGAAACACATCCAGGAGCAGGAGGGAACTTCACATCGCAGTGGCGTCACTTGAGAGGAGGAGCGCTGCGTTGTGTAAGATGTTTATTGTTTGGGGCTCCCCATCAGGAGTTCTCGCTCTCATGTTTCAACACCCCCACACTTCTGCTGCTCCTTGATTGGTTAATAAGGTCCGTGGCTCCATTCTGAGCAGAGGAAGCGACTGGCTTTACACCCACGCTGCCATTAGGGCTCAGCGACGGCCTATTCGGAGGCATGTGTCAGCCCTCGTCATGCTAACTGACACATGTGATGTCGCCCACAGTGGTAACAAATATCCCAGAGAGTGGCGGATCGACCCACATCCGACGCCTTCATCTGTGCACATGATGAAGATGATGATGCAGCTCTCATCGTTCATACTTGAGGAGAAGGAAATAGTCACTGGGTTAGAAACGAGAGCAGGCACGTTGGCTGCTTTTAGTATGCATGTATTTGAAGCACAACAACAAACTAGGCCGGTTACAGTTAGTGAGATGTCACCATGGAGGCAAAGAGCGGACTGGAGAAGAACTGCATACAACATGGAGATGATTCACGCCAGCAGAATAGTGCGCACACATGTTGTCCTCCAGCAAAACACTGGATCTCTACAGAGGAGTGAGAGAAGAATGTTTCTTTGGTTGAGCAGTGCATAACATTTCATTTCTTTTATGCACTGTCAGTGACTTCAGACTAGTTTAATGGGCTATTAAAAACAGTGACATGAAAATGTTTTATGGTCTACTTTTATGTCCTGCTGTTAATTCATTTAACTCTTGGTATATACACAAAGAACATGTTTTTATTCGTTAAAAAAAAGATCACTTTCATGTCAGAAGCCTTCTCTTTCTTTGTTAAACGTTACTGATCGCCCAACTTCTGGCAAAAGTGTGATTTGTGGCGGCTGATAAGATATCACTTGCAAAAAAAATGTGTTTACATGTCCAAACACACGTGGTTGTGCTTTAAATAGTTTATTTGTCCCTCATCGTCTCCCTGCTGATTGACAGTAGCGTGGTGGGGGGGAGTGTGGGCTGGAGGCCTACAGTGGTCAGCAGCTCTGCTCTGTTTTCACTCTCACTCATTCTGTAAACCCTGCCCACGTTCCACTCAGAAAAACATCACATTACAAAGGATAAAGGCAATTTAACTTACATTTCACTGAAAGCAGCTCTAATCAATATGTGTCTATTAGGGCTGTCAAAATGATTAAATTGTGATTAATCACTGCCCATAGTTAACCTTGATTAATCACATTTTTGTAAACTGAAAGTTCTATTATTTTGCATTTCAAAAGAGTTCTTATGATCATAATAACAATGATTTTTATGTACAACAATCACAATTCCAACAAGCCAACCAGAGAATGAGCTGAGTGTTTTAAAAAGATAAAATGAACTGATTCAGAAGCATATTGCAGTCATTATTCTACATGACTATGGCAGTAGGAAACAGATGCTGCAAGTCAGGGTGCGTTGAAGTGACAACATGGCAACACAGTAAACATGCTTAAAAAATAATGCCTTATGCTTTGACTTTAATGTAAATGCAACTAACACTGACAATCCTATTTTCTATTGACAAATGACAGTTGAACATAATGTGAAAGGGGTCACTTGTAGTGATGATACAGTATATTGTTCTGTGGCGTTGTTCAGCTCATTGTTGACGTAGATGTCTCTGTTCTCATTGATAAAGCTCTAAAAGCTGCTGGACACCTGCTCAGCACCAGACAGACACACCTATGTCTACCTGTCTGTGAAGACTCTCAGTCATCCAGGTCAAGGTCAATCTGAAGGGCAAAGAATCATCCCAAATTGTGACCCAACATGTCTGTGAAGATTCTTTGTGGAGCATTTATGGCACACAGTAACGACACGGTACAGTACGGCCCAGTTTGGGTGCTTTTCCATCAAAACTGAGTACCTCATAGTATCTCACAGTCTCGTCGGACATCGCACATCCAATGAGGCTTCAAATGACGACACTCATTGGCCAATCAGTGGAAGGCAGTCGGCTGACGTCACGTTTTAGTGTTGCTTCGGCTCGCTTGGGACCAGGGCTGAGGAGGTATGAAAAAAGTACCTAGTACCAGGTACAGTCGTGGTCAAAAGTTTACATACACTTGTAAAGAACATAATGTCATGGCTCTCTTGAGTTTCCAGTTATTTCTACAACTCTTCTACAACATTTCAGTCTCATCTCTACCATAGACAATAATCTGTAATAGATTGAGACGTAACTTTGCCACAACCAGTTTTCTCAGCCCCTAGACAAAATACCCACCACTATTTTCACTCTGCTCCCTTTTCTGCTCTGAGTAGTCACACTGTTTGCTTTACCTTTGCCAAAACTCTGCAGCAATAAGCCAGAATGCGTAAAAGGCCTCTTTGAATCCATCAGCTCTCACACCCTCACACTTCCACCTCATGCAACTGTAAAACCTCCTGTGTTTAGTGTTTATTTAGTCTCGTACGTATGTGTTGAGCTTTGCCTCCTGCTCAGCTTTTTTCCACGCTCTATACATTGTTGCATCTTCTTCTTCTTCTTCTTCTTCTTCTTCTTCTAACCACCTCTTGCCTTTCTAGTGTCCAGACATAGTGCTCTCCTCCATGACTTCTCAAATCTCCAGATGGCACAATCATATCCACAGATGCTCAGTTTCAGAGGCTCGTTGGAATGTGATCCAACGCTTGTGGTTCTCTCTCTGACATTTGGGTAAGAATCATTTTCCTTCCCTGGGAATTAATAATTAATAAGTCAGACCTGAAAATGAACTAATTAAAACCCAATTTTTCTGTTATATTTTTGTCATATTTTGATATGATTGAGCCTTTGTGCGTGTGTCATATGTTCTCAAGTCAAAAACGGAATAAAAAATAGAACTCGCAATTTTTTACACACTGAATGTGTTGAACGCCTGTCCGTCTGTGGATGGATAGGCGTTGATTTCTGTGTGTGAACGCAAAGCAACAGTCTATAATTTATCTCTGCATCATTTGAGCTCATAAATACACTCATCATATCACACTGGGGATTCCTGACAAGAGGTGGGTTTGCGGTCAGGCATTTTTTGTTGTTTTTTTTTCCCGAACATGCTGCTAATCATCCATTATTTAATGGGTACACTTTATGTTTCCCATACATTACTAACGTGTTTTTAATTGAGCACATTCTGCAGCAGCATGGGGGAACTTCCCTGTGTCTTCTGAAATGAACAGTGATAAAACTTGATAAAAACATTTTTAAGAGACATGCTTCCGCAGCCTGTGACGTGGTCCATTATGAAGAATGAGCTACTGTGATTCATCCTGTCATATGGACATGACTTTCATCCTAAAGCCTGATCCACTGGTACACTCGACTTTGACGTCACTATCACTCCCTTTTCTCCCTCATGCTGTGCATCTTGTATTTTTTGCTTTTATTCCCACTCACTTTCATTGTGCGTTGGTTGTATTTTTTTTATTCATGACTCATAAGTTTGTTGTCAAATACACCCTTGTAGAAAAATGTAAAATCTGGATTTAAACTATTCCCACAGGGTACATCTATAATATAGATTTTGAAGATATGCATAACATTATGACCACTGTCAGGTGAAGTGAGCAACACTGATTATCTCTTCGTCATGGTACCTGGGATATACAAGGAAACAAACATTTTGTCCTCAAAGTTGATGTTAGAAGCAGGAAAAATGTTAAAGCATGACTGAGTTTGACAAGAACAAGAAGCAAACAGTGATGTCTAGAGGACTGGATCAGATCATCTCCAGAACTGCAGCTCTGGTGGGGTGTTCCTGGTCTGCAGTGGTCAGGATCTATCAAAAGTAGCCCAAGGAAGGACCAGTGGTGAACCAGAGGCAGGGTCATGAGAGGACAAGGATCATAGATGCAGGTGGAGCGTGAAGGCTGGTCCTGGTGGTCTGATCCAACAGACCAGAGGAGTTAATGCTGCTGAAGATAGGAAGGATTCAGATACCACAGCACACGTTCATGGGTCAGAGGTCAGGGCTGTTTTGGTAGCAAAGGGGGACCATTTAAGGTTGAATGTTTTTGTAATTATAGTGTGAGTCACTTCCTTGAAATAAAATAGGTTGCAGTGAATGTACATCAAGTCTCAGAAAATATGAACAACAAAGTCTCGGTTATTACGTGATTCATTCATTGTAATGCAACATGTGTCCTACATGCCGTACATGAACCACACATCCCCTTTGTTACCTTTGACAATAAAAAGGTACACCCGTCACCAACCAGGGAGCAGCAGGGGCTCTGTCCTCCGCCCACACAGAGATCATTTAACACCACTTTGGATGGGACTCTACAGCTCTGTTGTGTGGCGGAGGTGGGTGATCGCTGGAGAATAAACAAAAAAGCTTCCATCCGGATTTTCAATGCAGGGCAGGAAGCTCTAGACGGCCCTTAATCTGCCCACGCCTAAGAAACAATAAAGTGATATCAGCCATGCAAGGCAAATGGATACATGAATGAGCGAGGGACGCCACACTGTCTCACCTTTCCTTTCTAATTTCAAATGTTCTCCTGGCGAGCTGCACCTCAAACACGCATCGATTACTGCTGGCATCTTGACTGTATGAAATATTTGACTTTACAGCACTGCCTCAGAGAAGCAGTTCTTATCGGGCGAGTTACTGAGCCTTATACAACAGTAACACTCTGACTGTTGGAAATATTTGAGATAAAATGTCTTAGTTCTGTATATCAACAACCACGCATCAAGGCCTCCTGGGATAATAGCCACTGTAAGTTTCTCATGTAGCAGTACATTCTTTATGCACACTCTATTACACTGTGCGAGAACATCTTGTTTACAACCAAGAACACACATCTCAGTCCACAATGCATTCATGGTCAGACAGTTCAGCTCTTTTACACATGAAAACACCATTTTGCAAAAGAAAAGAACATTATATTAGAATTATCTCTAGGCAATGAAATAACATTTATACATGCATGAAAACACACATCCTGAGCGCACAAGCACAACATGTCCAGCAATATTCCACATAAGACGTATGTGTCCAAATGGACATAGGACAAGCCAGCGCTCTTGCTGGCTGCAGCATCTCTCTCATGTACCTGATGAATGGCTCTAGTACACACTAAAGTGGGCGTGAGATGGATATATGATGAGTCTAGTCTGCTATATGTTGTGATCATGGTAGTGCAGTTAGCACTTCATTCTGTTTCTGCTCATTTTATTCAGTATAATTTTGAGTTTATGGCCTTCTAGATGCACAGCAGCTCTGCAGACTGGGCCTTTTTCTCTATGTGCTAGTTTTAAGGTCAGTCACAGTCAGTACTGTGTGTGTATATATATACGTATATATACATATATACATACAGTCATGGAAAAAATTATTAGACCACCCTTGTTTTCTTCAATTTCTTGTTCATTCTAATATCTGGTACCACTAAACATATAATACAATGAACACAACAAAAAATGCAGCTGGTCACATAATACTTTTTGTCCTATTTGACATTCTTAAGCTTAATTGATTCCCAGGGTATATAAGAGGCCATTTCATGTCACAAGCAGCACTGCACATGCAAAGGCCTAGAGTGGTTTCCTGCTTACATTCAAGCCGTAGCACAACTCAGAAGTTGTCAGCTCTCACATAATGCCTAAAACAAAAGAATTATGTGAAGCAGCAAAGGCAGCCATCTTGGCACTGCTGGAAATTGGCATGAGTGAGAGACAGGTAGCGAAAAAACTGAAGATCTCCAAGACAGCCGTTCATTCCAACAAAAAAAAACAAGCTGAACATGGCACTACCAAATTGCTACCTGGCCGTGGCAGGAAACGTCCTTTCTACCCCACGAGATGACCGTGCACTCATCCGTTCCTGTGTCAGGAATCGTCGTCAGACCTCCAGGGACCTTAAAAATGAGTGGGCACTGTCGAGAAATGTGACTTGCTCGGCAAGGACAGTTCGAAACCGACTTGTTGAAGCTGGTTTGAAGTCACACAGAGCACGCAAGAAGCCCTTCATCAATGAAAGGCAGAGGAAGGCCCGGTTACTCTTTGCTCGAGACCACAAGGATTGGACTGTTGATGATTGGGCTAAGGTTCTCTTCAGTGATGAATCCAATTTTGAATTGATGCCCACTCCAGCCAACTTACTGGTTAGGAGGAAGCCTGGAGAAGCTTACAACCCAGACTGTCTTGCCCCTACAGTAAAACATGGGGTGGATCAGTCATGATCTGGGGTTGTTTCAGTCTGAGTGGAACAGGGCAAATGCAATTGTGTGAAGGCCGAATGAACCAGGTCAAGTACAGGACTACCCTTGAAAACAGTCTTCTTCCATCAGCTGGAAAACTCTTTCCTGCCTCGAATGACTGGATTTTCCAACAAGACAATGCCCCTTGCCACACGGCAAGGTCAGTTAAAGCCTAGATGGAGAACCACAACATTCGCACCATGCCTTGGCCTGCTCAATCACCAGATCTTAATCCAATTGAAAACCTGTGGAAAATCATCAAACTCAAAATGGAGAACCACAAGCCCAAAAACAAAGAAAATTTCTTTGAATTTGTCCAACAGGAATGGGCTGCTGTGACAGCAGAACAATGTCAGAAGCTGGTGGAGAGCATGCCAAGACGCATGGCTGCAGTCATCAAAAACAATGGTTATGCAATCAAGTATTAACTCTTGTGTGTATCATGTGTTTAAAGCAAACAGAAAAGAAAACATGGAATGCTTAAAAGTAGTGTTTTGGTGGTACAATGACATAGCTATTGATGTAAGAATTTAAGTAATTTTGGTTATTATCAAGAAAACCATGGAAAATGAATAATCCTTATTTCTTAAATTAAACTCTCATGAGCTATTTTTGTTGTTATCATTATAATTGTCCAAACAAATGTACCTTTAGTTGAGCCAGGCATTAAAACTAACAAGAAATTAAAGAAAACAAGGGTGGTCTAATAATTTTTTCCATGACTGTATATGTGTGTATATATATATATATATATATATATATGTGTGTGTGTGTGTGTGTGTGTCCCTTAAACTTCTCTCTCCAATATTCCAATATTTAATTATTTATTTAGGTTTTTTTCTCCCTATTTCATGTACGAGCGCCTTACCAATGATGTAACCTTACTTTGACTGCAGTAATCCTCCATGATAAAACCCTTTGGCTCTCTTGCCCTTTCCTTTGCCTTTCTCCACTTTGTTAGCAGTCATATCAGTTGTCTCGCGTGAACTGTTACACTAGCATGTATGTTTTGTTAACAATGTGTTGATTTCAGGGCACGTGTGGCACAAGGGAAAATCTACTATGGTCTTTTGACTGCTGTGATGTGCACAATGCTCGGTCAAATCAATTAGAGAAATACTTCAGGATACTTTAAGGTTGACTTGAGACGTGATTGAGACAGTGAGTGGTGTTGTCCAGCTGCCACACCTGATAATGATTTGGCCACTAATTGCTCTGTGAGCAGCTGCTGCTAATGGGCTTTGTTTTGTGAGATCTGGATATAAAAGAGACACAGAGAGAACCCTCAGAAAGCCCGAGGTTACGCTGAAGGTCACTTGGTCGTCTTGAGCTGCGTGTCTGAACCCACAGCTTCTGCAGAGTGCAGGGTGCTGCTTTTCAGCTGACAGCCATGGCTCTGGGGCTCATTTTGTGGTATATTTTATTTATGTTGAGCATTTCTTTGCTCTTTACTTGTTTCAATTAACCTTGGAGAGAGATTTTAATCAGAAGTCTGTTCTTTATTGACCACTTGCAGGATTTCCTGGATCTGTTTTTTGCTGTTTGACTGTAGTGCTGGATTACCAGCTGTAAAAGGTAATATTTTTTTCTAATTAACACATTAGGCCTCAGCAATATCTCATATTTTCTTAATTTCACAGGGTATGGCTATCCATATAAGACTGACTCGCAGAACATAGGTGATGATAGCGATGACGAAGTGTTGACGTCTCTGACCTTTGATCCGAGTGACTGGCAGCCTTCAAATATCCAACCAACTAGCTCTGTGTACACAAGCTACAACAAACCTTTGATTGCACAATGGCCAGGTTCACCCCCATCTCGACAAACCCTTCCCAACGCACCTGGTGCTCCTGAGTTAGAGCGACCTGTTAATGGTGCTTCAAGAGACTGGAGATTGGACACCGGTGACTACAACTACCAGCTGAGTGATCCATCAAAGCCTCAGCCAGGCATTGTCCAACCTCCCTCAAGATCACTTGGTGTTGCCTCTACAAACCGTAGGCCTGCCTCTTCAGCTGGTGGTTCTGCTCTTTCCCCTGGTCGACCTACCTACTATGCACCTTCACCATCTCCCAGCTTTGACTCTTCACAGCCTCAGCCAGTTGGTAGTGGTTCTAGTGTGGCCAACTACACAAACCAGGGCACTGGCTCCAGTGGCAATATTCTTCATCTTGTCTATGAGGAGGTCTTTCAGTATCCATCTGAGAATACTGGGCCCTCCTCCAATACTGCAGGAGGGTCTAGCCAAGCTAATTATATAAGCAGGGGTTCTTCAACTGTTTCAACACGAGGACGCTTATTCCCCAGTAGCCCAACTAATGCAGGAGCTCAGCCTGTCTATCCATCTGGGATGAGAACCTTCTGGTCTAGATTCTTTGGTCAGACAGGCTACCGACCGCGCTACGAAAAGCCCTTTTTGCGTCGACGAAAACCAGTTGCCAGGCCCCAAAAAGCTCTGGTCCGCCAGAAAGTGCGTGAACCAATCCTTCCTCCCCCAGCTCCTCCAAACTATATGTTCAAGTCCAAAAGCAAATACCGGAAAGCCAGGTATCACTTCTCCCAATCTAGATACACTCCAAAATTTCCCCCATCAATTCCTGTAAACTCAGGGGTCAAAGGTCAACCACCTGCTCCTAAGGTGTGAAGAATCCACAAAGGTATGTCCACAGCTTCAGACATTACTCAGTGCTGCTTTAAACAATACCTGACCACTAACGTTTGTCTTCCAGGACCAAGTGATAACCAACATGGATATTAATGTGTCCTGGAAGTTCCAGGTAAATATTTCACTTCATATTTCTGCATGACTTTAATATAATAAATATTAACCTGCTCTTTTCTTGCTTGTAGCATGACTATGCCATCTGAAGAAATTTAAAAAATATATTTTTTGAAATAGCTGTGTATGTCTTTATTTCTGAGTGGCAAGATGGAACCTGACATGGAACCACTTGCAAATGTTTACATTGTTATTCAACTAGAGTGAAGACATTTAAAAACTCTGCCAGTGACATGCATCAATACAACTCATGCAAGTAGTTTACCTTGGCATTGAAATCCTTGTTTCCCAAATCCCCTGCAACAAAACAATAGTGCAGTTTATGAATTCAGCCTCAGCACAATATTGAGTCACTTAATAATTATTTTTTTTGTGTGTAATAAAGCTACCACTAAATCGTGCTAGGACATGTGCCTGTTAAAGCTATTGCTTGATGACCATACATAACGAACTATTACCTTAAGAAACTATTAATTCTTAATGCAGAAAATAGAAACTCTACCACTCAGAAATCAACTAGAGACCGTCAGCATCAGCTGTTAAAACAGATGTGCTTAGAGGATGCTTACCATATGAAGTCTGTACAATGGCTGCAGAACGTCGGCTGCTTGAAAAATCTCGCAGTAAATTTGTGGTTTTTCACTTCATGCACATTTTTCTGCCGCAAAGCACCTTTACGGGCGAATCGGTTCCCAACCCCAGCTGAGTCATTATAATGTAAAAGATGGTCAGCCATGATGGGGGGCAAAACAAAAGTACACAGTCACAACTTGGCGTTGTCCCGACCGCTTTGTGCGTGGTCCTGGTCTGAACACAGCTGAGAAGAGGTGCTGTCTCTGCTGGAGCAGCTCCTGACAGACCGCACACCTCCCTCTGCCTGGACCTCAGCTGAGCGCCTCTTTTTCATTCACAGTGACGTAGGCTGGTCTGCCTTCACGTGTTGTGGGAATACTTAACTTCACACAGATAATCACACGGTTTTACAAGTTTAGGATTATCTAAACACTTGGAATGTCCTCTATAAATGTTCACTGTGTACTGAACCGTGATGTTTTGTTAGTAAAAATAAATATAGGTTATATTGTTTAATAAGGAATGAACCAAGGTGACATATCCCTCCATCCGTCACTGACCGCCCCACAAACTGAAGTCGTTGTGTGCCATCGTGTGGACCTGAAGTACATTGCAGGTTTTATCGAAGCAGGGTATCATAGCACTCAGGTATTATTAGATAGACAACGGGGAACCATCTCAATTCATTTGTCAAAATTGTTGAGGCTTAGAATTGAGTCTATTATTGTTTAAATGATGGCAATGAAAAAGCTCAATGTTGCATTGCTAGGAGTAAAAATATAATTTCTTTAGTCTAATTAAATAAATTGCCTTAAAACAAACTGGGAAGCAAAGATATCCTTGAAAAAAATGAACGTAAAAAGTCAAAAGAAAAAGGATGTGCAGTTACTATGGCAACAGGTTAGACGCTGCTGCATCTCCACGGAAACCGGATGTGTCGTAAAGTGAGGACGCTGAAGTTTTGAACCGTTTTGAGCGGCCCAATCAGTGCTCAAAGTAAGTCCCTTTCAAGTCCGTATTTTACATTTTTGCGAACAATACTGTATTTCCAACGTGTCGTTTGTCTGTTTCTGGAAGTTTGTAAAAACAAGGACACTCCGTGAGCGTTTAACTGGTCAGCTTTAGCTCGTTTGCTAATGCTTCAGTCCCCCACTAACTAACGCAAACTATTTGTGTTAGCTACTTTGTGATCACTGGAGTTATTAGGTGGTTGTCATGTTATGTTATGCTAGCATTAGGTTACCCTATCTGTTTCTTACAGCTAGCTGGAACCCTATTATCCGAGGAAACGCGGTGAACATGTCAGCTACACTCATTGGAGCTAGCTAACACAACCAATGCTAGCCAGTAGAGTTACTTACTCCTTTTTGTCCGTTGGGTCCATTTGTTCGCCTCCTCAGGACACCATGAGTAAACCCGACGACTCTTGGGACAGGTTGGACACTGAGTTTGACCATTTTCTGCTGGACATGAAGCCACATGTCCTTAAACACCCCAATAAGACAGGTGGGTGTCTCTTCACAAAACATAGTAAACATCAACAACTCCTAGAAAGTAACTAGCATAGGCCTATATTAATACACAGAGCTTAACGCATTTATTAAAACCAAATGTAAGATGTTTGCCACCGCTACCATAAAAACAGCATTGCTGATTACCAAAATAATTTTGATGAAAATGATATATTTAATGCTAAAACAAAATTATTGTTGTTATCAATGAATTTTCAAATTTATGGTTTTACAAGCAGGAAAAATGTGAAAGCACATATTTTTTGATTGAGTTGCCAAATTCCAGTTATTTACTGCCATACATGAACAGAAAGATATGTTTTACTGGTTGTTTGTTATTCTTGATTCAGTAATTCTCAGTGAATTCCAGTGGTCTGGCTCAAATTTGGGTCTAAAAAGATGAATTCAGTTTAAATTCCTCACTCCTGTTCAAGATGATGAAGCGTAGGGAACTCAGTGAGAGAAAAGTCCATCATCGAGACAAATAGGGCAGGTGGTCTAATAACTTTGTTAAACGCTGTACTTAATCACCTGTAACATATACCTGTACTTCTCTCTTCCATGGACCTCAGAGCGCCAGCATTGTGCCATTTGGATAAAGAAGCTGTGTGATCCGGCCACATGTGGTTCAGGTCTGATGGGTCGTAAGAACCGCAACATGTATGCCCGTTTGCTCCTTCACATGCTCAAAAGAGGGGTCCTGGAGAAGCCTTTCACCAGCAAACCAGAGCCAGGCAGCCTCAAGGCTCTCCCTGCCTATGTGGTAAGAATACCTGCTTCTTTGAACCATAGACATTGTTGTGTTGTCATCTGGGAGTGATAACTTACAGCCTTCATTTGTAAAATAATTCCTTTTTAGAGCTTGATTTTAAAGTAGTTCATTACAAATACCAATTTAATTAACCTGGTCTTTATCTCCTGTCTTTTCATTTTTGATTTTCAGTCAATCTACTTTGATGAACCACTGAGTGGGCAGTCTGTGGAGTGCAACAATACAGGTCTACCTGACTGGGTGACGGGAGAGCTGGGTGGCTATACTGATGATAGTTTGGCTGCCAGTCTGCTTAAGGATAGAGCCAGCTCCACACCTATTGCAGCTCATCACAGGTACTATAGCACTGTATTACCTCAGTTCAGTGTCACTTACTGTATACCCTGATCAAACTTCTGGGGGTCTATCTCAATGGGTCAATGCACATTGGCAGACCTTCCTCCTAACCAGAGTTGGACACCTGTCAGTGGCTGCCTGGCTTTGCTGAACTGGTAGTATGGAATTTGATCTTAGCCATTTCTAGGTTTGGATAAGTAATAAAGAACACAAAGTCTGTTTCTAGACTATTGCCCCTACTCTGCTGGGGTTTACAGTCAGTGCTGAGTGACTCAGCTGGCAGAAATGGCAGAGTGTACATGTCTAGATGTTGATTTCTATTATAAAGTAGCCTACATTTCATTTCATCATGACAGTGAGAGAAAGGACAGGGGAGAAGAGCGACCCACTGGGCAGAGTAGAGTACTTTATCTATTTTTCACAATTTTGTCAATTAATGTGTTCCTAATGACTTCATATTATTGTTTTCTGTCTCTGTATTAATTAGCACTTTTTTTTGGAAAAGACCAATATATCAGGGCACAGGGGGACAAGTCAAAAGCACCTAGTTGAAGCATATGCAGTTAAATAAAACAGAATAGCCATGTGTTGT